>CM045460.1:25678228-26133228 GCA_024666655.1 Dascyllus trimaculatus
GACTTTGGCTGTGTACTTATTGTTGGTGATTTTAACATCCATGTTGACAACCCTCAAGACAAAGGGACCAAAGAACTGTTCTGTATCCTTGATAATTATGGACTGATTCAGCATGTGACGGTACCCACACACAATAAGGGACACACTCTGGACTTACTTATTTCAAAAGGCCTGAACATATCCAAGGTTGTAGTGACTGATGTTGCTCTTTCTGATCACTCCTGTGTTTTCTTTGACACCACTATTTCTGTACACACAAATGTTCAAACTGACATAATAACAAAACGGTATATCACTGAAAGCACTAGTGAAATGTTTATTCAAGCTTTCTCTTCCACACCTGCCCCCTCCTGGGTCTCAGTAAATGACCTTGTAGATGATTTCAATTCTAAAATTACAAATATTATTGATGCTATTGCTCCCACTAAAATTAAGACTGTCTGTGGTAAGAAAAGATCTCCATGGAGAAAAGCCACGATGGTAAGAGCAGAAAAAAGAGAGTGTCGAAAAGCAGAACGCAGGTGGCGAAAAACAAATCTCCAGATTCATTTTGACATCTACAAAGACAGACTTCGCATCTATAATTTAGAACTGAAAAATGCAAGGCAGTCCTTCTTCTCTGACATCATCGCCAAAAACAATAATAATGCACGTGCCTTGTTTGCTACTGTCGACAGGCTAACAAATCCTCCTGTGCGCGTAGCCCCTGAATTTTTATCCACCAAAGCCTGCAATGAATTTGCCTCTTTTTTCACTGACAAAATACATACTATAAGACAAGCAGTATGTGCGTCCATACCAAGTACGGGACGTATGTTGTCCCTATGTCCACTTAAAATCAATCCAAATACTATGACACAATTTCATCCAGTTAACCACAAAAATCTGGAGGACATTATACAGCATCTGAAATCCTCCTCCTGCTGCCTTGATACACTGCAAACAGGCTTTTTCAAAAATGTTTCACACTGTATGGCCTCAGATCTTCTACAGATCGTGAACACGTCTCTTCTCTCAGGTGTCTTCCCACAGGCCCTGAAAACTGCAGTGATCAAACCTCTCCTAAAGAAGAACAATCTGGACACGTCACTGATGAACAATTACAGGCCCATATCTAACCTGCCATTTTTGAGTAAAGTCATTGAAAAGGCAGTTTTTCAACAACTGAACAGCTTTTTAGCAGTAAACAATTGCTTTGATGTCTTCCAGTCAGGCTTTCGACCTCACCACAGCACTGAGACTGCTCTTGTCAAGGTCTTCAATGACATCCACCTGAACACGGAAAGTGGCAGAACGTCAGTCTTAGTGTTACTTGATCTCAGTGCTGCATTTGACACAGTCGATCACAACATACTACTAGACCGTCTGGAGAACTGGGTAGGACTTTCTGGGTCAGTACTAAACTGGTTTGAATCCTACTTAAGGGACAGAGATTACTTTGTGTCCTTAGGCATTTATACATCTGAGAGGACAAAAATGACATGTGGAGTTCCCCAAGGATCCATTCTGGGGCCTCTTCTGTTTAACATCTACATGCTTCCACTGGCTCAGATTATTGTAAACAACAAAATATGTTACCATAACTATGCAGATGACACGCAAATTTACATCACTCTGTCACCAGGGGACTATGGTCCAATACAAGTACTTAGTAACTGCATTGACCAAATCAATGATTGGATGTGCCAGAACTTCCTCCAGTTAAACAAAAACAAAACCGAGGTACTTGTTTTTGGAGCCAAGGAGGAGTGGTTACAAGTCAGCGCTCAACTTCAGTCTGCAATGTTAAAAACTACAAACCAAGCCAGAAATCTGGGTGTAGTCATGGATTCAGACATGAATTTTAACAGTCACATTAAGCAAATTACAAAGTCAGCCTACTATCACTTGAAAAACATATCAAGAATTAAAGGGTTAATGTCTCAGCAGGATTTGGAAAAACTCGTCCATGCTTTTATCTTCAGTAGACTTGACTACTGTAACAGTGTTTTTACAGGTCTCCCTAAAAAATCCATCAGACAGCTGCAGCTGATTCAAAACGCTGCAGCTCGAGTCCTTACTAAAACAAAGAAAGTGGATCATATCACTCCAGTTCTGAAGTCTTTACATTGGCTTCCTGTCTGTCAAAGAATTGACTTCAAAATCCTACTGCTGGTTTATAAGGCACTGAATGGTTTAGGGCCAAAATACATTTGTGACCTCCTTAAAAACTACGAACCCTCCAGACCTCTCAGATCATCTGGGACTGGTCTGCTTACTGTTCCCAGAGTCAGAACCAAGCATGGAGAGGCAGCGTTTAGTTTTTATGCTCCAAATATCTGGAACAAACTACCACAAAATTGCAGGTCTGCTACAACTCTCAGTTCTTTTAAATCAAAGCTGAAGACTTTTCTGTTTGCTGCTGCTTTTAATTAAATCAAATTATTTATATCTTAAACGGCACTGTAACTTTTATTGCTGCATTTTATACCCATCTTATTTTATTCTATATTTTTTATTTTTTTTTATTTTTATGATTTAATATGATTTTTGAGTCCACAAGTGAGGTCTGTTAACCAAGACCAGTGGTGAATCTTTTTTTTTAATGATTGTTTTAATCTCATTTAAATGTTTTATATTCTTTTATGTTGAATTGTCCTGTTTATGTCCTGAAATGTATGTAAAGCACTTTGAATCGCCTGCTGCTGAAATGTGCTATATAAATAAACTTGCCTTGCCTTGCCTTGCCACTTTTGGGTCCCGACCCACCAGTTGAGAACCACTGTATTAGAGTATGACATACAAGTCAAAAACCAAATTTTAAAATATAAAGATGGAACACTTCATTTTCTTTTTGTCATCGATCCTTCACCCTTTATCTGCACAATTGTGTTCTTAAAAACAAAGGAAGCTAAGAATTAAAGAAGAGGTAAACACCATTCATGTGTGAGAGCAAAGTATTATTGGATTTAATTTTTTAAAAGATGTCTGGCAGTAAAATTAAAAACAATAAATCAGCATTCTAATAACCATCAATCTTAGATCTTGGGAGTGTTTTCTGTTACTAAAAATGCTCTTAAATTTCAACATTTTCCTGAATAATCTCATTTCTCTTAGTCTTTATTAGACCCGCCACTTATATAAGAGGATAGCAAATAAAATAAAAGCCATAATTTAAAATAAAAAGGAAAGATGGAACAGTTTAGTTCATCAGTCATCAATCCTACACCCTTAATTTACTCAATGATGTTCTTCTTGGACCATTTATGTGGTCCAAGAAGAAAGTATTATTGAATTTAATTTTAAAAATGCAACCGTCTTGCAGCAACATTGCCAACAACAAATTAATTTCCTGATAACAATTAATCTTACGACTTGGGCGTGTTTCTATTTCTAAGAATGCTCTTAAATTTCCAAATTTTTTATAAAGAATCTAATTTATCTTCGGTTCTACCAGACCTACAACTAATAAGAATGCAACAAACAAAATAAGAACCATAATTTAAAATAAACAGGGAAAATGGTCCACTTCAGTTCTACAGTGTGTCATTTTAGATCAATCCTACACCCTTTAATTTACACAATGGTGCTCTTAA
The DNA here is from genome assembly GCA_024666655.1 of Dascyllus trimaculatus. NCBI lineage: Eukaryota > Metazoa > Chordata > Actinopteri > Pomacentridae > Dascyllus > Dascyllus trimaculatus. The sequence continues at coordinate 25,681,804 of CM045460.1, forward strand.
AAACAAAGGACGGTCATAAGGAGGAAAGAGGTAACCACTATTTATGTCTTCCAAGAGTAAATAGAGTATTATCGAATTTCATTTTTTTAAAAATGCAACTGTCTTGCAGCAAAATTGCCGACAACAAATCAGTTTTCTTTTGACTTGTTTCTGAGGACGCTCTTAAATTTCTATGTTTCCTAAAACATCTCATTCCTCTTAAGCTTTACTAGACCTACTATATGTATATATATCAGTCATCATGGGTAACATCGGTTTTGGAGTTCAAAATTCCTAAAGAAGGAGGCGTCACGTCCATTTTTGCGTCATGTTCTTCGCTCCAATCAGTGGATTAATGTTTGAAGTGATATAACTTGAGAAACGATGTAGCTGGAGTCCTGAAATTTTGCTCATTTATACGTATATATGGTCTTCAATGGCACAACAATGCTTTTATAGAAAAATACAAATCAGTTGTATGATGATGCAAGTTTGGTGAAAAAATGTCAGTGTTTCTGCCCACTCTGATATTCTACCAACCATGAAACTTTTACTTTTCACCCAGAAGGTTGACTTTGTTTTCGTGTGATTGGCACCAATAGGAGGTTTAAGAATGTAGAGTATGGTGCCAGTCAGAGGAACTTTATGAGAAAAAAATATTATACTAACATGCATAGAAAAAAATCAGACAAATGAGATGGTCAGGCGTGAACTTTTTCTTGATCAGTCCTCCGCCCCTAACTTATCCAGTTCTGTTCTTGAAGACAAAGTGCAGCAGGAACGGCTGATGTGGGTCAACTCACAGCTTTCTCGAGGAACAGTTGGTCTCCTGATAGATGGTAGCAGCTCAACAGCCCCCCCAGGATCCGTATCGTTGTTTCAAAAAGATTCACGTCCACATTCCTGTCGAAGGACAGCTCTTTCTCCACCCAGTTCCTTGCTTCTGCAAACTCTGTCAAGTGAGATAAATTACACCCGTGTGAAAAGGGCGGAAAAAGAGGACAACAAGACAGAAATACATTTGCGTGAAAGAGTTTTGCCTCAGGTGACGGCATCAAGTGGACTAGTAACAGATTCCAGAGTCAGAACCCCCCACCAAGGCTTTGTCAGAGAAGCCTCTGACTGACTTAGAACATCTAAAGATGCAGCCCAAGCAGAGGTATTGCTTCTTATTCTACACATTCTTCTTCCTGTTGCATCATTAACAACAATACAACTGCGCTGCCGTGTGATGCTAGCAGCATGTGATATAACCTCGGGCCTCCAGACCTCCTCATCGTGTTTCTGTACAGTGCCACACCTGCAGGTTTCTCTTTTCATACGTTGAGCCTCCAGACCCCTCCAGACTTTGTGCAGCTCCCACTGGAGCAACAAAAGGCTCTATGCACCATTGTTCACCTATATAGTACAGCTACAAGCACGCTTTGAAATGTAAAATCTATGGACTTTAAAGCTTGCTTGGATCTCATGTGAAGCTAACTTGTGAAGCTGGAAACAATTATGTACACAGAGTACAGAATGAAAAGATCAAAGTGGATGCAAAAGCTTAAAAAATATTAACTTTTAGGTTTTTATTCTTGCTGCTGAAGGAAACTGTGTTCAATACCTGACATTCTATCTTACTAATAGTTAGGCAGAAGTTACATATATGATCATGCTGTGCTCAGAATGGTAGAGAAAGAATCATTTACCCCTTTTCCACCAAGAAGAACCGGTGCTAATTTGGTGCTGGTGCTTAATTGGTTCAAATCTGGTTCATCCTAAGAACCTGTTTGCTTTTCCATTAGTAAGAAGCCAAGTTGGAGCCACGCCATTGGATGAGTACGCTCGCATCCATTACATGGCAGTTAAACAAAAGCAGTAAGTTGATGATAATATCTATGTTTATCATTATAGATGGTCTCAAGGCTGATTGCGAGACAGAGATCGTCTGTTGACTGGACACATCTGCGATCACACTACTAGTGGGACACAATTGTACCAGATTTCAGCATCAACAGTTTGTGGTAAACTTGTGTGTGTCCTTTGGAGTCATTCCAATACATGTGTGATGGGACCAGGGAAGTCCTGGAGAACAAGGACACTAATTAGCGCTTGTGTGTCCCTTTCCACCGTTGATGGTTGGTCACCATAACCCCGCCTCCAGCCCCTGACGTACTCGGTGCTTAGCTCTGGACCAGCAAAGAGTTGGTGATTATTGAGCTCCAGTTTTTAGCACCTGGAGTCGGTGCTTAGGTGGTGGAAACACAAAGAACTGATGCTTAAGTCAGGCTCTGGCGCCGAGCTAGACCTGGAACCAGCTCGGTGGAAAAGGGGCAATTGTGGCCTGCAGATTCCTGAAGACCTGACTAAAGACATTTGTTGTATTTCAAAGTTAACGAAGGAAAGAGCAGAGACAGGCACAATGTTGCACAAGAATGCTCGAGAGCAGTCCTGATATAAACAAATATGTGAGATAATAAGGTATTTTCCTAGCAATGCCTTAAGTAGTGTAATATTTTAGATGAAGACAGCGGGTGAATGTTGGCCAATCGGTAGCATTGCATCCATCCAGAAGAAGCATGAAGGTAGAAGTTGGAAAATAAATTATTTATTCGACATTTTGAATTCAGGCCCTCCCCATGCTGCTTTTTAAAGTTTCTGTCTGTCTGAGTACAAACCCAGAAGTGTAAGAAACTCCACATCTACATCACATCTCTATACTGGTGAGATGAGATATACTTGACATGGGTATTAAAACAGTATAATAATACAGTAATACCTTCCTTAAGGCCCATAATCCACATGGTGTCCAAAGAATCGATCAGCGTCAGACCCAGACCGAACCACTCGCCGAAAGACTTTGAGATGGGCTTGAGCTCGTCGTGCCCCCAGGCGTGGTCCTTGTAGCCTTTCCACGCGTGTCTGAAGGCATCACGCACTGCCTCCAGCCGTTCTGGAGTTCCGGTGGAAACTACAAACAAAAAGGGATGAAAAACAATGAATAATGAAAATGCTGCGTTACCCTCAGGAAGCTCTTTTAACTGTCTCGTTTTATTGATAATTTGCAGTGGAGGGATTATTCTGTGCCATGTGCCGATGCTTTGAACACACCAGGACTTCATCTTGCGAGTTCAAACACAGGTGCTGCGCTTTAAACAGCATATAGCAGTAAAGCTGGTCAAAGCTACGTGAGAGAATCTGTTTGAGGGATGATTTTAAAACTTTGCACTTGCCGCTGCACTGTTTATTAAACTTGCTAAGAGTTGCAGCTTTAAGAGGCTCAGACCTTCCAGGGGGACAGTATCAGCAGGGTCCACAGGGGCTGGGGGCGCCGCAGCTTCTTTCGCATTGGCCGAAGGTGGAGGCTCTGTGGCCTGGTCGGCTTCGATCATCGCTCCTCTCCAGCTGCCGAGTAAAAATGTGAAAACACCTGAATTATTCACATCTGCTTCTCTGATCCCTACACTACAACGTCATCCCAACAAAAAAACCCACTGTACGGTTTTAAACAGGCAAACAACAAACAGGTCACCTGACAATCTTCTTCTCTTTGCCCTCCTCCTCGCCTTCTTCCTCTTGAACCACCTCTTGCTCTTGCTTTTCCCCACCGACTGTGTCTGAAACATTTCCTTCTTTCTGCAGGTTCGGCGGACCTCTTTTGTTCGGAAACGCCTTTTTCTGTAAATAAACAGACGGTTAGAGCCAGAGACAAGGGAGATAACATGAACACCTCACGGCGAATGACTCACAAGTATTTAAATTTATGGTCCACTGGATTTAAGTGTCAAAAATTACCTTTTAAAAACTCCATTTAAAAGCACCTTGTGGAGCTGTTACAGGGCTCCAGACTAACTTTTTTCCCTGATTGCACTGTTGCACATAACCTTTTTGTTTAGCATATAACTTAGCTTTCCCTAGCATTTTAAACTTTACTTTTTTCCGCCAATTCCTTCACTAATTTCCTATCGTATTATGTAAATTATTGTAAACAAGAAAAAAGGTGCAGACAAATGTTTTGTGTTTTTCCATGAGGGTGATCTGAGACTTAAAGTTAGTAAAAGGTCACTTATCCTACTTCGGTGTTATTAGAAGGAGTGGTGGACTTTACTGTGATTTCTCGGAGACGCTGTGCATTTTTAGTGTTTCAGTTTCAGACATGCTTTGGCCGCACTCCTTGCAATGAATGCAATGCAAAACGTCGGTTGCTTTATCATATTTCAGTGTTTTCCACAGGTGGAGGATTTACTCATGGTGGTGGGAAGAGGAAGTCACATTTACGGATGCCCCCTCCAGGCCTCACATGCAACTTTTTAAGCAGAGGCTACGATTCACTGATCTTCCTAAAGCCTGCACATGCATCAGTAGACACTACAATTTACCGATGTTCCCTAAACGCCCCCACATGCATCACCCAGACAGGTGTGTGGCCAAAAACCAAGTGGATTTATCTACCTGGGCAGGCTGCCCAGAGACACAGACAGACCTACTAAATATCAGGCACACTGGTGCGACTGATGAATATGTTCAGTCGACAGGGTTTTGGTTGCACGTTTGGCCAAAACGGTCGCACTCTGGAGCCGCGTGTTGAATAAACGACTGTTCCGGGCCCAAAACTACAAATATTTAGACTGACACTAAGCCAAATCAGGCTCTGATGTCAGGATCTTTGTTTTTTTTCACATTTTTTGCAGGAGAATTTCCTATCAATAATAATTTGGAGTCATAAGTGATGGATGCACCAAGTATTTTAGCAAGACAGCCTAACAAAAACATAATAAAGGCAAAACAGGGGCAACTGTGAAAGTATAATCACCTTGTGCACTCAGTTAAAAAGATTAAATAGAGTAAAGCAGTTGTGTTTTGTTATACCAGTTTAATAATGTGTGATATAAATGCAATGTGTCTGACTGTAATGTAAGACTAAATATAATTAACATGCTTCATTAACATGATCGATCTCCGGAGGTAGGGCCGCTTTCTGGTAATAAACTGCTGATGAGAACTACTCAATCTTGGCCAACACGAACTGATGTTCTTAAAATTAAAAAAAAAGAATAGAAACACACGTCTAACCTTAGTGGGAGGTTTCGGCAAAATGGGGACATTTGGTCCTCTGGGCTCCACAACAGCATTCGGACCAACAGCTGGCTCCAGATGTGGCCCTGGAGCTGGAGGATTATCTGCAGCCGGACCCAGCACTGGCTTCACACCTGGAGGGATGGCCTTCAGGTCTTGGTCATTCAGCTCCAGCCAGTCCTCCCTGTCAGACAATCCTAGACACATGAAAAGAAAACAAGACGGTGTTCAGACTAAGCTAGCTAACCGACTATTCCTGTTATAAACGTTTACTTTATTATGGCTATGGTTTGAGGAGGCATACAGGAGACAGGAGGCATCCTCCTACACCGAAAGCTTAGTTTTCCTAGTTGGCATTAACCCTCTGAACCCCAAAGCCAAACAGTGACTTTGGAAAGCATGTTATCTTTGAAAAAAAAAATGAAATCAAACCATCCATCCATCCATCTTCTACCGCCGGGTCGCGGAGGCAGCAGCCTAAGCAAAGAGGCCCAGACTTTCCTCGCCCCAGACAGCCTCAGGTCAGCCTAAGAACCGACTGGCCCATGATCATCTGCCGTTCACATGGAACCCTTCTCCACTTCGGCCTTCAAAGTTCTCGTATGAATATTTGCTACCACCACCAAGATCTGCAGATCTGGTATAAAATAAAAGCACTTACACCATTTATGATGGCTAGAAATGGCAGAAAAAAGAACCACTGGATTTTTCCAACGGTCCTTGAACTACTCACCTGTGCATGTGCCACTCCATCATAAAACGTAACCAAATTGAAGCTTAACGTCGCCTTTTTTCACGCCTCATTTAAACATTCACTGAACTTAAACCATTTACTCTAGATTTGGCAAAAAACAAAAAATTCTACACTCTTCTATGCAACTGGGAAGCTTTCAGTGACTCAGCTGCGACCAACAGTCACTTCACAAAAATTCTGCAACTTTTCGGCTGAACTGCAGGCAGTGTTCTCACACAGCAGATAGAAGAGTACAAGGAAACAACTAAAAATGTAAGTCGTAAAATATATATGTAGTATATAGAGTCATATATTTTGCCGGAATGGTAAAGTCAATGGGGAAATGTTGCACATACTAACTCATTCTTTTTTTATTTTGTAAAATAAATAATCTGACTTTATTTTTTCACTTTTGTCGAAGATTTATGGCCTCATGATTTTGTCAAGCTACACAGAAGACACTTTAAGTTCCTTCTACTTGTAGCTATGCTTGTCCTGTTTCCATAGAGGTGCAGGACTTTATGTTGCAGTGAAAAATGACCCCACAGTGAGTAAAAACGTGACAGTAGCAAAAACTGTTTGAGGTTCAGAGGGTAAAAATGCCAAAATGTTGTGTTTTATCCACTCATTCTCATCATATCCAACATTCTAAACCAAGAGAAAGTATTAGCTAACAGTGTCTGTTGGTGTTTTGAATTTATCAGACACAGAACATAAGCACTCCAGCCCATTAGCCTCAGCTAGCTAAGCAGGAGCACCATCAGGATTAATGGCAGAGTCAGTCTCTGGATGCGTGCATGTGAGCTCAGCGCCGAGTGGGCTTCGTTTACCTCTCCACTGCTCTGCGATGCTGGGGTAGGAGAGCAGTCCCAGTATGAGCAGCAGAGCCAGCAGGAACAGGATGAGGCTTCGCTGGAGCCGAGACAGCTGCTTCCATTTCTGCAGGCAGATAAGCAAACAGCGCTAAACTGCACTGAAACATGTCCAACAGCTCCAACCGCGAACGTGTCTCAAAGCAGACTCTAATATCCTCCCACGCAAATCTGTTTATGCTTTCCTTTAAAGTAGCAGAGCAAAAAGATGGCTGACTGATGGCCCTCCTTACCCTGTGCACATTCAACATGTCTCTCCACTTGGTGTGTTGCTGTGAGTGCGCTGACAGCTCACAAATAAAGCATCTAACAAGCTCAACTCGGCAGTGTAAAGGGAGGGACGAAAACAGGGTCTCTGAGGATATAAGACTAACAGGCAGGCTGGTGACACTCTGCTGGCTGCTCTAATTAACACCTGTGCAACACCATGAAACTATTGAGCCATCGTCTGTGAGCCACCATGAACACACAGCAGGCTTCATCTCCGGGGACATTTTCTTTTTTACTTTGCTACAGTTCTTTCAAAATAACAGCACGGGGACAGTCTGCCCAGTGCAACGGTGCGGAAATGTTTTTTCTGAAAGTTGGAACCAGTCGACTCGATGTATATATACTTTTTGCAGAGTCAGATTTACAGTAAGACATGTATTCTAAAGTTTAAAACCTGTTTTACTTCATAAACCACACCACATAGTACACAATTTAATATTAATACCAGGCCAAGTATTTAAGTATGATGGAAAAAATCAAACACAATGAAATCTTTGATGGTGTCATTCATTTTTCAGCATTAAACAATCATTTCTACTGATATAATTCATATATCAATGCACCCTGGATGTGGATAAACAACAGAAAATGAATAGATGGATGGATTCATTAGCCAAATTAGCATTATTAATTAATTTCAGTGTGAAAGTAGCACTTGATCAAGAGATAATAAGCTTCTTAGCCACAGTAGTGACACTGTCTGATGATGTAATGCTCCACTTAAATATGAAAAATTGTATTTACGTTCAATATTTAATTATACAATCAACTCTAAATATGCTATTAAGTTGACAAGTAGATTATTTAGTCTTATGAACAATCAAAAACAAATTCTTTAAAAAGATTATATTATACAGACCCAAGACACGAGTTAGAAAACCTTGCATTTAGTTTTTTGTACGTTTTCAAGTTTGTTTGGAGGGAAACAAATTAAAAGCTTTATAAGACACTTTAATACCTGCAGATACCCTGTAATTATTGTCTCGACATTATATCATTAGTTTTATATCATTGATATAAAACTGAGTACAACTTTGATTTCCAATTGGCCTAATATGTAATGAAACGACCAGTGAACAGCAGAATATTCTCAGTTATTCTCAGTTTTTCTCATACCCCTTTTTCTACTGAGCTAGTTCCAGATCTAGTTCGGAACCAGAGCCTGACTTAGCACCAGTTCTTTGTGTTTCCACCACCTAAGCACCGACTCCAGGTGCTGAAAACTGGTTCTTAGCAAGCACCAACTCTTTGCTGGACCAGAGCTAAGCACCGAGTACATCAGGGGCTGGGGGGGGGTTATGGTGACCAACCATCAACGGTGGAAAGGGACACACAAGCCCTAATTAGTGTCCTTGTTCTCCAGGACGTCCCTGGTCCCATCACACATGTATTGGAATGACTCCTGGACACACGGAAGTTTACCACAAACTGTTGACCTGAAATCCGGTAGAATTATGTCCCACCAGAAGCACGATCGCGGATGTGTCCAGGCAACAGGAGGACCTCCGCCTCACAATCAGCCTTAAGACCATCTATAGAGATAAACATAGATATTATCATCGACTTATTGCATTTTTTTAACTGTTATGTAATGGATGCTAGCGTAGTGGTTTTACGGTGATGCAATGGCTCCAACTTGGCTACTTGCCAGTAGAAAAGCAAACAGGTTCTTAGGAGGAACCAGATTTGAACCAACTAAGCACCAAACTAGCACAGTGTTCTTCATGGTGGAAAATGGGCATCAGTGTCTAAATCCATGTCTGGATCACGGCTCCACATGGAAAGAAAAATTCTAGAGGAACTGAAAAACGTAAACGTGGCACAGGAAGATCAATGACCGACTAAAAATGTATGAAAAGCAGGTGCAACAGTAATTAGGAGGCACTGAACAAGACATAGTACCACTGAGCACTATGAGATGACATGCGTTTTAATATGCGCTTTATAAATAAAATTGAATTGAACTGAATTAATCCGAGTCTCTGTGGTCGTTTTCCTAAAATGATGCCATGGACAGTGAGCTACTTGCACAATCGAGCTCTGAAAAACAGATGGGCATGTGCTTCAGATTTCATAGAAGGTTTTCAAGACAGCTTAGACAGCGTGAAGGACATTAAATAACAGCAGCCTCTACGGATGGTATGAAAGAAAATCTTTGCTTGCTCTTCAGAACTAAACTACAAAATTAAATACGGCTAAAGAACTTGAAAAGTAGCCTGATGAATGTTAGAAGCAAATTCTTTGAGATATATTTGTCCTGCATGTTTGGCGTGAACCCGACCAGGACCACCACAGTGAATTCACAGTCCCAACAGTGACGCACAAAGGTGGGAGTGTGATGACATGAGGCTGCATGAGTGCAAAAGTTGTTGGGGAAGTAGCACCATAAAATGCATGTGGTTGTGCCAAAATACTTGCCGCCAAGATAACACCCAGTCTAATAAAGATCCAAAGCACACAGAAAAGCTTCTGAGGGAAATAAAAGGTGAAAATTATGACCTGGCCAAGTATGTTTGAATCCAACAGAAGAACACCTTTAGGGTATTTCATAAACAAGTGGTGAGACGCGATTACAAAAATGAATCTAATTAATTACAGGCTCTGTAATTAATTAATTGTGATTAATCACATTTTTATCAAATAGCAATATTTGACACTATATGCAAAGTTTTTCAATTCTAATAAATTTTGGTTGACGACTGAATCAATGAATAGACATATACGTGAACTTAAACATCAGAAATGATCATTTTTCATCTGTCTACTACATTCACTGATTAGTGCAAACTCAAAGTACAATTACAGCTATTATCGTCAACATTTTAGGACTTTTTGTAAACGTAAGCACTTGAAAACATATTTCAAGTACATTCCAGGGAACCCTGACCGCTAAAAATGTTAAAGAAAGCATCTTTAGCAAAATAAACGGACCAACAGATGAATAAAAGGTGCCATTTCTACCACTGAAAATGGTAAACAACAAAACAAAAACAGTTGAAATATCGGCCAGGACAGTTCAGTGCTTTTTAACAACAAACCCATTGGTCTCATGAAACCTCTAAGGAAATTTTCTCTTCAAGCCAGTTACTGAGACAAACTAGCCTGTTTACGTTTTCAGAGCTCAAGGCTGCCTTTTTCTTTTGAATTATTAGGGCTGGACCTGAATATCTGAATATCTGATCGCTGTGGTGGTATCTGGATAATAAATTTGAGATCTGAATACTCGTGCGCTGCTGCACAGAAATTGCTATTCGGACCTATGAACATAATTCCTGTGAGTTCTTCGCGGCTGGCAAACAAACTTCAGGTGCATTACTGCCACCTACCTGGCTGGAGTGTAGCATCAGAGTTACCGGTGTGCCAGAAGTGAGGGAACTGAGAAAGGTGCCATTAAATGCGTGTTATTTTGTAATTTGTAATTAATTAATCAAAATTAACGCGTCAAAGTCCCAGCCCTAAAGGAAATACAGAGTAACACAAGCAGCTGCCCAAAACAAAACAAAACAAAAAACCACTGTGATGTATGGTAGGTCATCTCTTCAGAAATCTGGTATCCTTTATGCCTGATAGGTTAGATTCTATTAAGAAACAAAGGTGAACATTTTAAGAGCTGAAAAAGAGAATCTTTGTTAAATCTGCTGCACTGAGTTTCTACTGGGGAGCCTGTATTTTTAGCATATCCTACTGCTCAGCTTAGAAGTGCTGCAATTACCGTAAAATAGGGCAATTTTGCAGGCTTGTTTTGAGGGGACTTATAAGACTTTTCAATACCAGCAGATACACCGTGTAGATGTTATATTTCCTTTTTAAAGTTGATACTACACAATGAGCAAGAGCCAGTTATTCGCTTCCTCTACTTGCACTGGACCGGAGGCAGAGAAACACACTCAGCACACCAGTAAGAAATTCAGCGCACGAAACCAGTGTAAATAGGGCTAAAGTGCTGAGTGAAGTCCTTCGCTCCATGTGAGCGGCGAGCACTGAGCCAACAAGCCACTCAAAGGAACATGATTTGCAGGGAACGGCTTTTCCCAGGAACCATGAACTGTCATCAAATTTGACGACCGACGGGCGCGGAGAAGTGGCCGAGGCAGATCGACAGCCCCGCCGTAAAGCCGGCTCCGGAGAGGAAATGTCTGTTGATGTACTGCCGGAATAAAACGCTACAGGTTAGTCGATACGAGCGCTCGTTCGCCTTTTCAATTCGGAGAGCGGAGTGGATTCCATTTACGAGAGTCAACCATGCCGTTAAAAAGCGATCGAAGTAATTATGTTGGAATGATTTAGGAAGTATATCTGATTATGGTCGGTGTTCCAAGCTATTTTTAATGGAAAAATTAAAGGGGGAACTGGTTCGAAAATTCGAAAATCAATTTATGTTTTGGAAAAAGTCTTAAAAAATGACCACGAATTAATGTGTCATATATATTCACTACGATGACATATGGAGTAGTTTTTCTAACAGAGACCTACACCCACCTCAAGAAACGCAACTTGGTTGTTACATCACAAAAAAGAATAGCAGACAAGCTAGGTCCACTTCAAAAATTATAAATATGAATCAGATGAAAGATGAAAGCAATTTTTAACTTATCAGTATTGGCACAAACCTCAGCTTGATCTCTTGTTTATGTCTACTGTCGCACATTTGTCATGAATTTAAAAATATTCTTAACAAATCCAGTATTATCAATCAACAATGGATTCATTTGTATTACAAATTGAGTATTATGGACATATGTACTGTGCTAATATTGCATTTTCAAGGCGTTGGCACACAATACAGGCCGCAAATGCAGCCATTTCTACTGCCACTGAGATGTAGGCTCACTATTCTAGAGGATCCTGGCGTGATTTAACTTAGTGTGACCGATCTGAAGTCATTAAGCAGCACAGAAAGCTTTGTCATGGTGCCCCTTTACGAGCTAAACTACATGATGCTCTCTGCTTTTTAGAATATTTGTTATATTGCAGGTACACAACTCAGAACAAAACAGAACCTGTAGCAGCTGGACAGATGCATGAAATTCAAGAATATTTTTATTTTTGTGTATTTTTATAAAAATCTGTACTATTTTTTAGGAATCGTCCTCATATTTTCAGCTAAAACAAGGACATTTCGGTTGATTTTACTGTCATTTAAACATCAAAACAGATCAAATTTAACCCAAACAGTATGCATGGGTTAAATCTAGCATTGATACTTATCTGAATAGAAACTAATGCGTGATAATCAGCTGGTATCGGTCATGTCTTGCTTTTCTCTTCACCTAAACAGAAGAGGGAGATAACTCCGCTGTTGAGTCAAGTGTGGACTCGATGTGCTGACAGGGCAGAGATGTGAAGCCGGCACAAACAGTAATCTACCAGGATGAAAACTTAATGAAACACCAGGGAATTAGCAAAGAAGGCCAACTTTCTAAATGTCAGCCGCTTGGAGTCACCGCCACACACTACTGCACATAATACTCCCTATTTTTCACCTGCATTTCTGCCTTTAAGCATCATAAAACATACAAAATCATCGATTAGCTTTTCAAAAAATCTTATAAAATCAACCTGCAAGTTAAAGGGACGGTCCGACTTGTTGGGTAAAGTCGCATCTCATTTACTAAACCACAGCACATTTCGCAAGTCCACCTACCTCCGGTGTCTTGATGTGCATGAGGGTAAAGCACTGTAACTCATAGCTACATATTTCAACTCAAGTTTTACCCCAGTTTCTCTGTACACCGTGTCCCAGCTACTGTTCCCTTCTGTCTGTGTGGTGGATTTAGTTTGTGCTGCGGGTATCGGGTGGCACGCATTGAATGCAGGACAGTAAATGACACGGCCGACGCCAATAGCTGCGAATGCACCGGGGTTTCTCCTGCATAGGGGGCATTTCTAAGAGGTTTAAGGGACCCGAGCAAGCAGCAGCACCAAAATGACAGGAACTGAGAATTAAAAAAACTGTTTTGTTAATTGGGGTTTTATTTAATCAAGTATAATCAAATGCATGGCTTTCTGTCAAATACTGCAGAATCAATGCCTTAGCTGTACACAGACTGGTCATTTGTAATGTGTAGCCACGCAGCAAATAAATCTATCACTGCTTAGTGAACAACAAACTTCCGATTCTTGAACCTGAAGCATAAAACTGATCGCATGCACACGGACATAGTGAGCCAACAACCAGGGTAATCCCACTGTGGCGAGGTTGTAGGACCAGTTGCACAAGAATGAAAGAAGAAACTTCCTAAACAAAAAGCATAACTGGGATTTCTTTTAATCACCTGACCACTGGTAGCAAACACAAGCAGTGCTAAGGACAACATAATCAACCTGAAAAACCAGAGTTTGAAAGCCAAGAAAAGCAAAGGAGACGAGAGGGCACAACGAAGATGTGGGTAAAAAGTAAAGAAGGCAAGATTAGAGGCGCTGAGAGGACGGCAAAACACAGACGGCGAGACGAGCGGGGTTGGTTTAATCTCGCTGTCGCGATCGGAGACATAATGCGCTCGGGGGGATGCTTTTATCTGACGAGTCGTAAAGTTCGGGCCGCTCCAGAACAAAGAAGAAACCACGAGGAAAAAAAACCCAAAAAGCTCAACAAAAACATTTCATAAAGACGGAGGTGATCGATCGGTTGGATTCTTACAGGTGAAACCTTCAGTCAGTCAGAACCGAGACAACAACCAACAAGCACAGAGCCATGTGACATAACATATAAAAGGGATTAAAAATAGTAAAACTGCAGCTTTTAATAACATCTCCAATTGTTTCGGGTCATTATAACGACCAAGTGACCTAATCAGTCAATTAATCAGACTTTATTTGCACTACTTATAGAAATAGAACGCTTTTATTCATGCACAAATCCACAAACGATGAGGCTACAAATGGCTTTAAGGCAATATCTGATTTACAAGTCTTGATTTCTTAAGTATTTAATTTACGTTAATTGTCAAACACACACTTTACAATCTGGTTCTTTTCTCTTTTTCTTTTGTCAAATTGGATTTTCAGAGGATGTTCTGCATCACAGTACGGACATAAGCGGCAAATTAAACGGCAACCTTGCCTCCCTGGATCGGAACAGCTTCAGAGTTCCTTTTCACTTAGTTAATTTTCTGTTAATTATTTCGACGAGGAGCGAACGTAATTAATTTGAAAGTTAAAACGGTGGGTACCGCAGTGTAGCACGCTTGCTCTTAAAGCTGCTCAGCGTCGTGTGAAGGCCTGAGCGAATGATTCACTTCCTTTTCCAGGCCTATCAAACCACTCAGTGTGCTTTTACGTCATGCATGAAAGCATCTATATGTTTTTCCACCTATATATATATACATATGAAGACTCTTCCTTTAATTTGCCACCTGTCAGTGTGTTCGACACGGAAAATTACATGTGCTGTGACATATTCATCCGTATCTCCGCCGCCATCGCTAACTATGCTCCAGCAGCCAAACGTTTGAGCTGACAGGTGAACGTCGCAGCTTTGTGTGAGCCGCAACAGCCTACTAACAACAGCCGCCGATTTTTCATAACTACTTCTCTTTTGAAAGACGGAAAGCCAATTTTCTTCTCACAGTGGGGCGGCAAAAGGTTCACATTCATGTTCATATTCTTTCAGATATTGTGGGGGCAACAAGGCCTCCGCGAATTTCAAGATTCACAGAAATCCTGTAACCTCCGGGGCACTTTTTTTCCCCGTTTTTAATCTAGTGTTGGGTGCTGCAGTGCATTCTCATCACAATCACTCCCTTCACTTGACATTCAGCAAACAGTATTGTCTCTACACTCTATAAATTTATAACGGAGGGCCTCATGCAAACCTTTTACTCTAAACACACGATGAAACACACTTATTAACACTTCCAAACACCTGGATTGGCACATTTTATGGTTAAATATACCCCAGAAATACAGAAACCATCAAAAAATACATGTATTCACAGGCACTTCAACACCGCGAAGAACAACAAATGAAACTAAGAGCTATCCCAGACAATAGCAATGGCACTTTTCATTTCAGTGGCCAGAGATTAACAGGTTTTGGATAAACAACTCAAGTTTCACGTCTCATCTTACTGAGAAAAGTCATCCCTCTCTCACAGCGTCTCCTCCGACTTCACAGCAGCTTCTGTTTTGGAGCTAAACACAAATTCTAAGCGTCTTTCAGTTGGACGCACGGCTCCTCAAAGGACGGCAGCTCGTCTTTGTAAACCACCGCATGCATTGTCAGTAGGAGAACGGCTCTCCTGGGGTTTCGCACAGCTGGAGCTCCGATAACATTATGCCAAAATATTACTCCCCGGTCAAAGCAAACACTGGAGAACAGTGTTTTATTACAGCACAAATGGTCTTTTTCACTGTGGTTGCCATTTATTTGCTCGCTCGCTCGCTTGTTTAGAATATTAAACACACGTATATGTGCATTCTTTG
The DNA here is from genome assembly GCA_024666655.1 of Dascyllus trimaculatus. NCBI lineage: Eukaryota > Metazoa > Chordata > Actinopteri > Pomacentridae > Dascyllus > Dascyllus trimaculatus. Next base: position 25,697,140 of record CM045460.1, read on the forward strand.
GTTAGTTTATATATGTACACATCCTTTATGTACACTTTTGGTTATGTCTATGGATATTATCATGGATAATAGAGAAGATTAGCATAGTTATCTAATTCCTGTATTGTTGATTTATGTTTGTAATTGTAATGCAATCCTTGGCCAGCCGGGAAACTGGGTTGGTACGAAAAGGGTAGGTTGTCCTGGAAGTGTTTTTGTTTATTTATATGCACATTGCCTTGGTTTACCGTGTCAGGGGATTAGAGGGTGGGAGTGGAGTGGGTTGGTTGCAGGAAAGAAGACAAATGAAATTACTGTGTTTTATCTTGCTGGTTATGTGTAAAAAATAAACGAGAGATCACAAATAATCTCATGCAGCAACAGTCTGGTGTGAGTTCGACTCGTTATCGCACATCACACAGGTGTTGAGTGTCAAATTGGTGAAACCCAGGTCTATCTGAAGCTGCGATCTACATGTTGCATACCAGGACAACTCACCCTCCAGCAGGACTGCCGCCGGTGTTTGCCGTTGTTGTAGGTGTGACTGTGCGGGTCACTGAGCGTCAGAGAGATGAAGTCCTTTCTGGAAGGTGGATACATCCTCTAATCGGGGCAGGCAGTCACAGGTCATAGAACCTGCAGGCAGAAAGCAAAATAACCTGTCAGTTCATAGAGATTCTCAAGTAACAGCCAGGTTTTCATATTGTGAACACGCCCGTATGGCAGTCGTTATGTGCTGGAAGACACAACACCAGGAGTGAAATAAGCAGTCAACAGTGGAACTTTCTGTACCATCACTGCTCTTCAGAACCGGTTTCCCGCTCTCGCATTAATTACTCCACCATTACAACTCGTCATTGTGTAATGTAGAGCAGTTTTAGCAGCATTCTAGGTGAGCCGGTGTGCTTGAGCTGCTGTAAATGAGGAGATGTGAGCAGAGGTATGGGCATGGACTACATAGATCCACGTATTTCAGTCACTGTAAAGCAGGAAGGGGTTACTTTTATGGGATCAAAAACTTCTAAATATGTAACTTTGACACACAAACATGAGTTTTTAGGGGTTAACGCATCATACTGATATTACAAAGGTAACGCAATACTCTGCTGTTAAAAAACAATACCACTCCCCACTCTATTAGTTTGTGTACTTTAAGAAATCAGTGCTAACAGAAGACCTATCAAGTGGCAGCATGTGTCACTTTTTTCTTCTCTCAGACATACATTGATCAGACATGACATTATGACCACCTGCTTAATATTGTGTTGGTCCCCCTTATGTGGTCTAAAATGCTCTGAACCATTGGGCATGGACCAGAGGACCTCTCAGGGTGTCCTATGGGGTCTGGAACCAAGACCAGGGCACTGGATCCGTTGGGTACTCTGGCTTGTGCAGTGGGGCCTCTGTCAATCCAACTTGTTCCACTGCATCCTGTTGATGCTTGATCACAATGGGGTGTAGGAAGTTTGGAGGTCAAATCAACATGTCGGGCCATTGTCATGTTCCTCAACATGTTCCTGATTGTTTGATGTTGTTTCCATGTGGTGGGGTGCATTTTCCTGCAGGGGTAGGCCAGTGACATTTGGGTTTTTTATTAGCGAGAGGGAGTGTACTTGTTGTGGGACAGTGTTTATTTGGGTGTCTAAGTTTCATCAACATGGATGTTAAAATCCAAGGTTTTCCATCAGAACACCACATAGTACCAATATGATCAATGTTATTCACTTCACCTGTCAGTGGACATGATGTTGTGGCTGATTTTTGTAAACTGTAGCTTAAATGCTGAAAAACAAATGCTCTTACCGACTGTCCACAGACTGCAATAGATGCTTACACCAGACACCAAAAAGTCCATCAGTAAAAGATGTTTCAAACCCAGACCAAGGGAGTCAACATGTCTGACTTGGCAAAACCTCTCGTGCCAACTTGTTCAAAGGATTCAGCACGCGACAGGTTAGCAAATGCAACAGATAGCATAAGATTATGACATCATATCCCACGAATGGAACAAGGATTTACTTGTTCTTAAACAGCAGTATGACATGTGAAAGTGGAGTAATCTTTATGAAGAGTTCCTCCAGTTCTGGCTGGACATGAAGACGTATAAACACACCATGGCCTAATAATTCACTAATGTTGTTGAATGGCGTCTTTTCACGTCTTCCACTGCCTTGTAGTGACACTGTCAAATGTCACTTTCTAAAATAAAAAAACTAAATTCATTCATAACATACTGATATTTTAGGTTTTTACTGTGATGCTGGTTCAGTTCACTTCAGCAGGCATCGCTTCACAGTCATACTTTTGGTGTAGCGCCAGCACTAGCCGCTACAGTGAGAGTGATTTCACTTTGATTCGTTCGACTGACAAGACAACATCAGACTTTTTAAACATTTAGAAATGCATCCACTGTCTTCCTCTTTAGCACCGCGGACAAGCTCGGACAGGCACCGTGCCAGAAAGTGATCGTCTGCCAAAAACAGATGATCACCCACTTTAAATGTGTTTCCATTTGCTTTTATCTACATCAAACACTCATACGGTGCAAATACAAACAACCTTATACCCTACGGTGAGAGCAAATGCATGTTTTTGTCGAACTTAATCGTCTCTTGATACCAAATAATTGTGTCTATTGAAAGGTTTGTCAGTTAAAGTGTAACCTGGCATGACATTTATGATTATAGGCAACCCTATAGTGTTGCTTCTACTAAGTGGGCTGTATGTGTTTGTTATGTCTCATATCTTTATATCTGGAAACTACACTGTAAATAACATGATTTATGGACGAGTTTTAAAAATAAGGAAATGATCTCTTTAGCTGTTATCTTAAATATAACTTATCACCATCATAGTTTTGTCAGTGTCTGTTAAAAATATATAATCTTAAAAGCATGCCTTGGAGTCATTCATTTCAGTCACAGTGCAGCTGTTTGGCTAGTTCTACTGGTTCTATAAAGTTATCTCAGACATTTTAAAGGCCGATTTAAATCACGTAATGCAGCTTTTCACTTGACAAAAAGTGGAAACAAGCCGTTTTGGTGCATTTATATCACGTCATAATAATGTGGGGCCTGTAATCACTTTTTGTCAAGTGAAAAACTGCATTATACGATTGAAATTTGTCACTGAAATGTTTGCTGTTGTTGGAAACAGCTTTATAGAAGTAGCTGAATTTGTTTTGTGCAGCTCTCCACTTGCTAAAAAGTGATTACAGGCCCCACATTATAACTGAAGTGATACTAATGCACCAAAATAACTTGCTTCGAAGGTTGTATTGTAAGAATTAAGGTTGCACGCCTCACATTAAAGCTGTACAGCCCAGTTTAGATATTTACAGCTGCTTAATGTGCATTAAACAAAACGTCATATCTGTGCTGACAGCAAAGGTTTGTCCTTGTGAAATCTAACATTTCCTGGTTGGCAAATACTCATGACCAAAAAAATGCTTGGTATGACAGCCATGATATTCAGGATGACTAGTGGCGTGTAACATATGTTTGTTTAGCTTGCAAGCAACATGATTCATGGGCGGGTTTCACATGTAAAACACAGGAAGTATGTGTTTTGCAGCTATGCTCGAGGCTACAATATTTAACACACAACCTTGGTGAGTGACATCAAGTCATTTAGATGCATTTAGAAGATTTTAGTCACATTACAGGCGCAGCAACACTTCAGCAGGTGGAAAACTGCACAATACGAGTTAAATTGATGTTTTCCAGCCATTTCAAACAGTGCAAACAACTGGATTAGTTATATAATAGCGCACAGAGCAGATAAGGCGACGTTTTTCGGCAGTGTCTGTTCTTTTGCTTTTAAATCTAGTGGTGTAAAAAAGTGAGAAGGCTATTAGAGGACACTCTTAACTTTTAAAATCGACTGTCACTGGAGAAACATGCTACCTTTGAGCTCAAATGTAGTGATGATCCTTCAGGTGGTCTGGGCAGACAGTAGATCAGCATAAACAGGCAAGCTAACTTTATTGTAAATCTGAAAATACACAAGGTGCTCTGTTATTCTTGCACCAATAGTCCTCCTAGTATATGTGACCGTCTAGTTATTTTAAGAATGCTATCAAAATGCTATCAAGTTTCTGTACACACAACAAAGCTAACGGTACAATACTCAACTCAGCTATTTAACAACACGCTATTTAAGCTGAGCAGGCTACTATTAGCTACTACTAAGCTACCAAACACACAATAAATATATAAAACACAGATGATAACTGAACCACGGAGCCTCCTGAACTCACCTTCGTGCTGCTCGGCTCCTCACAGCGACGCTAGTCTCCAAACAGCTGTTAGCCTGCTAGCTAGCGGCGGCTAGCTCGCTCCCCCCCGGGCTCGGTTCTGAATGGAAAAGCGTCGCAGTTCGGATGTCAGAGGGCGGAACGTGTAGCTGAGCCGTCCGTGCGACTGTCACACGGCCGGGACCGCTGCTGCATGAAGCGACAGACGAGCCAAACCGGGATGAAAGTGGCTGAAGTTGAGGAATGAACTGGCGGACCGATGCTGAGAGGAGAGCTGACGAGGGATGACGCGGTGGGTCATCTGACCTGCGCACGTGCTGTCAGAGTGGGAGGTTAACCATTAATTAGGTCAAAAGATAAATAAAACAGATTAATTAAAAAAAAAGAGCACATGTATAGCCTGTAATTTAACAAAACAGGGAAAAATCTCTAAAATAACGGTTTAAAAGATTATTTGGAATTTTTCAATCCTCAAAATGTGTAATTATTCTTTCAAATAATGGAAAATATCTGTAAAATACCATTTTAAAATACGTTTAATACAGTAAATTAGTGTAATTTTAGCTTCAAATGTCAAATACACAGACAGATATTTTATTTATGCCCTTGGGGAAATTCAAAGTATCCAGTTGCTCACACATGTTACATTTAATTTTTTAAAAAATAAGGAAAATTAAGTGCAAAATTAAGTGCAAAATCATGAAGGTACTTAACAATAAACAAATTTTTAAAAATAAAATAAAAATAAAAATATTTAAAAAGTGTAAATACAGTAAATTGATCACAATAAATCAATAAACAACTGAACGAATAAATAAATAAATAAAGTGAACTTGTGACAGGATTGCTAAAAAAGAAACAAACATACAAAAATGTTTTAAGGTGACAAAAAGGCAAAAATATGGCAAACGCCTGTAAATAACTTATTTAAATGTTGTAAAACAGTCTAACTGTATGGTCACACACTGTAAAAGAACAAACTGATATTTTTAAATAACACAGAATTTTAATGTGAGCATTATTTACAGTTTTGTTTGTTTGTTTTTTGAACACTAACGGTCAATAATACTTTTGTTTTATGATTTTATTAGATATAATCTGTAATTTAACAAAACAGGGAATAAAATAACACTTACAAAAAATTATCTGGCAATTTTAAATCCTAAAAACAGATAAGTTGTCTTTCAAATAATAGCAAGTGCATGTAAAATAATTTTTTTAATATTAAATACAGTAAAAACAATGTGATTTTACCGTTACATGTTGTAAATTTTTTTTTTAAATTATTAGATTCTTTTTAATGGACATTATTTACAGTTTTGGTCTATTCTTTAATGGTTAACGTGTAAATTAATATATTTTTTTTCTGTAATTTTACTAGATCTCATCTGTAATTGAACAAAAACTGGGAAAATCTGTAAAATAATTGAACTTTTCAAAATAAAATACCCAAAAAGTGTTCAGTCTCTTTAGTTGTGTTGTGGGACTGAAGTTACAGAGGTGACTATTCTTTTTGTTCTTGCTTCCTGACCTTCCCTTCAGCTCCACCATGGGGTTGCCATTTTAAAAAATGTTGAGTTATTTACCAGGAAATTTAATGCAGACATTCATAGAAGGAAAAAAAATGTATATAATCTGCCGACATGATCACAGTTTGACCAAATAGGTGCAAAACTTGAAGGATAAAACACACAGAGTCAACATGTGGTTATGTATTTTGGCTTTAATTCAGCTGACACATTTCTTTGAAGAGCTGATGGAGGGGGTCACACAAGACAGATGTCCAGCATGTCGTTTCATATTTCTAACGAGTGGCGATTTGTACAAAACATGTAGAGGAACAATGATCAGTCTCAGCCAGCTAAGGCAATCATATGAAATGCTGTGATAAATCTAAATACAACAGGAAAAAAAGAGGAAGCACTGCAGATTAAACACCAGGGCCAGAACCGAATCCATCCGTCGTAAAGCAGTGGCACCTCTCAGCTCACGGTTCAGTGAAGGAAGGTTTTCCAGCTGCAGAGATGCTGTTTAGGTGGATGCTCTCACCACCAACTCCCTGAGATCTTACTCACATCTTCTCCCTGCAGACTGAACGTCGCTCTGCTCATCGCTCGCTGCTGACCGGCCTTCAGACACCAGTCCTGCTGAGCTGCTGCGAGGTTTGAATCAGAAATGCAGGTCGACAGCATTCGCTAAAAGCTAAGTGGGCGGTAAATAGTCCGGTTTTCAACCAGCGCTGGGGGCAGGAGGGCGAAGAAGCTCTACAGGGATGGTTTAATACTCTTATACTTACAATACAGTCAAAATAAAGCATGATTTAACAGTGCAGTGGGAGAAATTACAGTTTTGTTCTGGAAAAAAAAGCGGGAATCTTGTTGCTTAACCTCAATTTTACATGAGAACAACACTTGTTGCACTCTTAACATGCTTTAATTTAACTGGATTGGTAGAAAAAGTTGCATCTAATAAACATTTTGAGTTCAAATCTTATTAAAACAGCAACTACTGTCAAAGATATTCAGGGAAAAATGTGAAAAACAGCTCAATAATCAGGCTATTTATGCTTAATTCTCTGATGTTGTGTCCATGTGAGTGAATGCTAGACTTTCCTTGTATGGGTTTTTTAAAATCAAATATGTAGATGTACCATTTTATTTATGTGTTTTTCCTATCCTCAGATGCTCCTGTGATTATTCTGCAGAGCTGCTGCATTAACGCCAAGAAGGTTTAAAGTCCAGTGAAGAGCAACGACTGCAGTGTGTTTATGGTTTTATGAGTGAAAGTGTGCAGGAGTTCGCCGCTTTGACACTGTAAAGAATCAGGTTTTTTTATATCGTTTACTTCCTGTCATCAAAATTCCACAAAAAAAAGCAATACTAACAATTTGCTGCTCTGTTTTTGAATATTGTACAATTTCCCTGCCCTGTCTGTGAAGCTACACTGGCTCCCACTAAAGAGCTAAATCTTTAAAAACAGCCAATAAATAGACGGTTTAGTTTTGTAATTTCCAGACATACGTGGGCACTGCAGTGTGTGGCAACAAATAATCAATTAAGGGGTTATTAGTTAATATGTTTGGGACTATTTTCAGCTGCGGAGAAACACACATTTGGTGTACAGAGGCCTGTACGACGAAGCAAGTTCAACAAAACCTAAATCCCCACTCAGATATTTGGTATCATAAACTTTCATTGTTGACTTGGTTTTCTTTGCCAGACTCTCATAAAAAGGTGTCATGTGACTCCGGTTTTGCACAAAATAGACCAATCATGTGCCGCCTACCTGAGTCAGAGAAACAGGTTGCTATAATAGGGAGCTATGAAGAACATTGAGATGTATTATGGTGTAAAGTGGAATGCTGGAATGCTGGTAGGAAACTGTTAATCATATAAATTAACATGTTTATTTTATCACTCTCAATGCAGCTGCTTATTTCTAACATCACGGCTGCACGTTAGAGCTCTGAAACTTCATTCAGTTCCACATGATAGTCTACTCAGTGAGGGATTTTAGGTCTAATACTATCCCATAAAGAGAGATACGTGGAAATCACTTTAAGTTTTTGGTCAAATTAACGGTATTGATTGAATATTCTCTGTGATAAATATCAATAGACTGATGGAATGTCTAATCTGTGTTCTAGTAGCTGCAGAAACAGCAGTGTAAAATGAACCTGGAGGCCAATTAGGGCCGAAACAATAGAATATATTTGTGCATATTCTCCATCACCCACTGCAGGTTCCCATGGCAACGTGATGCACACAGTTCTCCTGCTGCAACTGCATCGTTTAGCTGCATCACTGACATGCAGCTAAACAGGTTTGCAGACAAATTCCCTCAGCTGGGAATCTGTATCGCTCACAGAGATGCTTCTGATAGCAAACTCTGAGCAGAGCCTCGTCCAGAGCGGGTTAGCCATGCAGCATCAGTTACCACGGTGATTTAACACTGAAAACTCTGACTTGAAGCTCAACATACCACATAAGCCCACTAATCTCGCTTCGTAGTACGGCTCTCAGGGAAGCATTTCTCTCTTTTGTTCCAGGATTACTATTTTGTTTGGGATATTTGTGCATTTGGGGCTGCATTCTAGCTCGGTGGTTAGCAGCGTTGCCTCACAGCTAGAAGATCCCCGGTTCGCATCCCGGTTAGGACGCCTGGAATCTTTCTGTGTGGAGTTTGCATGTTCTCCCTGTGCAGCGTGGGTTTACACTGGGTACTCCAGCTTCCTCCCAACATGCTGAGGTTAACTGATGATTCTAAATGGTCCGAATGAGAGTGTGCTTGGTTGTCTGTCTCTATAAGTAGCCCTGCGATAGATTGGTGACCTGTCCAGGGTGTCGCCCAAGTGAGATGGGATAGACTCCAGCCCCTACGCGACCCTACAGAGGATTAAGCGGTGTGTAGATAATGGATGGATGGATATTTGTGCATTTATTAGAATAAGAGGAAAGAAATATATGGGGAGAATGGTGTGCAGTAGAGCTCTGTAGCTGGGAGTCAAACCAATAATCTACTGCATCCCCTGGTGAGCATTTCTGGCTAGAAACAGGAGTTTGTGCGTCTGTGGTGATGAATAAATGTCTTCCACTGTCATTAATTAGAAGGCTTTGGCAAACACAGATAACAGTTCTCAGTGAATCATTAACTCATGGTTGGTTTTCGGTGTGTTTTCATGGATTTGTCCGTCAACTTTTCAAATCTTAACACGTCTTATTTCAAAGCTAAGCTATAAAACTGACCGACACACGGAGGCAACAGCAGATCAGCGCCCGAGTGTGTCATTAAAGTACCTGAGAAATACAGTTATATGAAAAAAAAAAAAAAAAACAAGAACCGATGCTTTGTGATTTAACAAGAAGACACGGCTGCCCCTTTTCTACTGGTTGTGGGATTAAATAATAAACTCGATCAGCACCTTGAGTTAAAGTGAAACATGTGGATTCACCTACAGTACTAAAGTACAGTAACAGGCGGCCGTGTCCCCGGGAAGAACACATTGTTAGAGGTCAGGTATATACACAATGAGAAGCTATAACAGAATCCCTAAATACACAACGAGGAAAAACAAACATTGTATATAAAGGATAAAAAACATACATTTTTAAATTATTTAATACAAGATAAATGTCTCTGTAAACAAAATTGACTTCTCCGCGATACAAAAAAGCGCACACGTGCCCTTTAAGATTCATTCAGACGGAGTCACTCAACTCGAGAGATCAGATCCCTCCGACGCCAGGAGGAGGAGGAGGAGGAGGAGAGACCTTCGGAGAGTGGGAGCTGCAGTCGTCCTCTCCGTGTGTTTCGGAACAGAGGTTAGCGTCCCGCCGCCCGTCTAGCTGAAGCACACCGGTCCCACTGTGAGGCCGAACTGGTGGGTGAAGTTCCCCCCTCCCATTAGAGCCACGTCCCTCAGGGGAAGCAGGTGCAGGTCCTCGAACTCGAACACCGACTCCCGAGGGCCGGAAGCCGACTCCTCTCCGGGCTGGAACACAGAAAACACAATACGGCCTTTTACTTTTACCGTAATAAAGATACAAAAGTATACGTACCAGTAGCACTTTGACATGTTTCATCATATGTTTGGTATCAGGTCCACATCTGAGGGCAGCAGTTTTCAGTCTGGCTTTTAACTGATTTAATGGATTTGACTTTTCTACAGGGCTGCATGGTGGCTCAGTGGTTAGCACTGTCGCCTCACAGCTAGAAGATCCCCGTTTCGCATCCCGGTTAGGACGCCTGGGATATTTCTGTGAGGAGTTTGCATGTTCTTTTTACCGGGTACTCCAGCTTCCTCCCACCATAGACATATATACGTAGACGCCGCATTGACTGTGGAGGGACGTGCCTAAAGCTCCGCCATCTTGGTACAGGGCTAGCAGAGGGGGGAGTGAATGTAAGTCTATGGAGGTAAGAGGTACTCCACAATCTTAAAGTAGAATTATTCACTGAATTTTCAACCGATTTCCAAACGGTTTGGTTTGTTAAAAACGTCACACATGTAGCTTTGACACAGGATGCTTGGATGCTTTTGTTCTATTTATGTCTGCCTGTCCGTCCTCCATGTCTGACGTTTGTAACAAACAATATATGTTGACAACTGATGGATTTATGATCACTTTTATAGTGCAGACATGTCATTCCTCTATAGACGTAATGCACTGTAGGGGCGAGTGGCACTGTACCAAGATGGCCGCCGCGTAGGCACGTCGGCTCCAATCGGCAGCAGCAGTCAACGCGGCGTCTACGTATATATGTCTATGTTCTGCAGAGCTTGATGATGAGCTGATCATTTGAATCAGGTGTGCTGGAAGAGGGAAACATCTAAAACATGCAGGATGGCGGCCCTCGAGGACCAGGATTGCCCACCCCTGGGTTAACTTGATGATTCTAAATTGTCCGTAGGTGTGAATGAGAGTGTGCTTGGTTGTCTGTCTCTATGTGTAGCCCTGCGATAGTCTGGCGACCTGTCCAGGGTGTCCCCTGCCTTCGCCCAAGTCGGCTGGGATAGACTTCAGCTCCCTGTAACCCTACAGAGGATTAAGCGGTGTATAGATAATGGATGGATAGATGGATTTATTTACAGCTCTTCTTACAACTAGTTTATTTAGGGCGACTGTGGCTCAGGTGGTAGAGCTGGTTGTCCACTGATCGCAAGGTTGGCGGTTCGATCCCCGGCCCCTTCACAAGTCCTTAGGCAAGACACTGAACCCCAAGTTGCTCCTAATGGCAGACAAGCACCTTTGCATGGAAGTCTGTCACCATTGGTGTGTGAATGGATGAATTAGGAAACACATAGTAAAGCACTTTGAGTACCACTAAGGTAGAATGGCTCTATATGAGTGCAGACCATTTACCATTTATGGATTTCTTTATTTATTCACTCATTTACATTTTTAGTCTATTCAAAGCAGAGTTTATTACTTCATTTTTATTATTTTCTTATTCTGTTTTTATGATTTTTGACCTCTATTAACCTCAAAAATACTTTACTCATCCTCGAGGGGAAACTGCTTTAGTTCAACAAATATAAACAGTATCAAAATATATAAATAAACATAAGTAGAAAGATATGTTCTACAAATATAAACACAACTAGAAAAAGTCAGATCACAAAATGTAAAATGTGCATTTTCTATGACGATAAAATGTAAGTGCAGTGTATTAAATAAAGTGTTGCACTGAGATACGTAGTTATTGCAAAGTGAGTCTCAGGAAATGAAGTAATTCTATTTATTTGTTGAACTTATTTTATATAATTTGATCTCATCTGGTGTTTTTTACCATCGTGGTTCATCAGTTCCTCAATCTCTGTGTTTTTCAGTCCTTCATTTAAAACACAATGTTGAGAATTGTTTGTATTGTTTTATTACATTTTTATTTATTTCATTTGGATGAAAAGTGCTGGAGAAATAACGTATGATTGATTGGTAAGTTCACTTCAAGACCTTTTCTTAGCTTCTAGTGTTTTTAAGACACATAACCAAGTCGTCTTTAATGACAGGCCGCTGTTGTTGCTTCTTCACTCGATCCACAGACACCAAAACTCCTTTAACAAACCTTTTTTTTTTGCAGCTGCTGTTTGATTTTGACAACAATAAAAGCAAAATTTCAAGCAAACACCGTTGCTAAAAGTCAAACTACACCAGTTCTTTCAGTGCGTCTGAAAAAACAAAGTTTACAGTCTTTTTTTTTTCATACCTGACAGTCTTTCAGCGCTCCGAGGTAGCTCTGCTTCCTGGTGTCCGTGAGGAACTTGACGTCTCGGTCCGTCTGGCCCAGTCTGTGTCCTGGATGGCAGGAGTAGGTCACCTTCTGCAGAGCGGTGCTGCTGTGTAACCTCAGGAAACGCATCTGGACCACATTGGCGCCTGGATAGTAAAACTGGCAAAAGACAGTAATGTTATATCGCTAAGTAAATACACAAATGTCACAGTGGCAGCAAATAGTGAACAGAAAATGACTGCGTGTCCCTGAATGTGTCTGGTATGTTGTAAGAATTTAACCTTTTATCGGAAAAAAAAGGCCACTTCCACTATTTTATTTATTTTATTGCCCTTTTTCTTCTCTTTTACCTTTTATTTATATACTTACTTATTCATTATTACTACTATTATTATTCTTTTTAACCTTGCATTTTTGGTTTGACCGTCTATTTTCTTATGTTACACTCGTTCTTTTCCCATTCTATGGCATTTTTAAATTATTTTATCTGGTGTTTTTGCGTATTTTGAAAATCTTACACCATGTTTAACTCTTCATAATGTTCTTCCTGAATATCCTGCTTTTGATTTTTTTTTTTTGCCCTATCTGTTAAGCACTTTGCCTGTTCCACAAGGTGCTATTTAAATAAAGTTATTATTGGGACATTGAAATCGTCAATGTTGCAGTTTCGCCAATATTTCGATTTGCGCTGCACCTAATTCACTAAAACCACCAATCCGTGCAGCTTTTATCACCACATCGTCAATCTGCTTGTGAATTAAAGCATCTTGCACCCATCTGTGTGTCTTTTTAACCTCAAACAACCTTAAAAAACGTCTGCCGCTTCTTCCCTCGCACATCTCAGGCCTCAGAGTCGGTGTTTTGCTCCGGTATTTCCTTCCAGAGAGACTCACTCACCTGGAAGCCCTGATCCATCCTGCTGAGCCACTGGAACGATCCCTCCTCAGAGAACTCCTCCATCCAGGCTTTCATGGGCAGCTGCAGGCGGAGAAGAGAGAGTCTGAATGCAGAGTCCTGCTCTCGTATACAGACACTGGCGGAGGTCAACACTCTTTGTGATGAACTCTGGATTTGCTGGCAGCTCAAACATGAACTAAAAGCAAAGAGGCTGCTTTAATAAACAATACATCACTTCAAGTCCTCTGAGACCGACTCTGCTTGACTGAGCGAGTCGGTTTTAATGCAGGACTGATTGGTAAATTTGTTTTTACACAAACTGATGTACAGAAAACTGGCAACGATAACACCCGTGTCCTGATCGCCCTCAGTGTCTCATTTAGCCTCATGTTGCTCCACGTCTTCCCACAAGAAGCAACATTTTTTATGCACTGAGTGTAGCTGAATTTATTGATTAGCTGCCTCCTTATGATTTGGAGTAAAGTTGCAGAGAAGTCAGCGTACTGCTACGCATCCCAAAGGGCTAAAGAGCAGAAAGGTCAAACAGTAACTTTGCTTCTTACGATTAATTTTGTTCACGTCGATCTGCCACAACATTAAAACCACTCACAGGTCCATAACACCGATTATCTACTTGGGTTTTTGCATTCATGTGGACGTATTTACATGCAGGCTGCTTTAGGGCAGCTTGAACCTGCAAGAACCTGCAAGTACAGCCCATGATGACTCTCTCTGAAAGTTGTTTTGGGGGGGGCAAATAAAGTACCTACGCCAGGGTAGATGCTTCAGAGTGGCCACTGTGCAGATCTTGATGCTGATTGGTTGAACACAGAAGGACGAATACTAATCGACTAACCTTGTGAATGACAATGACCGCAGTTTCTCTCTTTTAAAACCGTAACCATACAGACCAGGGGTGTGCCACACACAGAAACCTAGAAAAGCACTAAGCACAAAGTATCCTTAAAAAAAGCTAACTGTCCGGTAATCACTCTCACACCGTAGCACTGCTGTGGTTGAGCACGAGCGGCCAACGCCCACCATATATGTGTAAAGCACTTTCCTCCAACAAGGCGGCACTGCAAGGCTTTCTAACACTCCCAATGTTAAAGAATCTTTTTTAAAAATCCTGGATCCAGACGGTGATCCGGATCACTCCCAAAATTTCATAATTTCCTCCTTGTCCCATTTCACACATTTCCTGAAAATTTCATCCAAATCTGTCCATACATTTTCGAGTTATTTTGAACACAAACAAACAAACAAACCAACGCCGGCAAAAACATAACCTCCTTGGTGGAAGTAAATATATGAAGGACTGGGCGACGGGCTAGAAGTGAGGTATGCTGCCTCACTTCTAACGCGTAAATGTTAGTAAAATCAATAAAATGCAGGTAAACTACGTTCGAGCAAGCTAGCTATCATCTGCTTAACCTTCTCTTCCCGTTCAATGCCAGTGTTGGACGCGAAGGCCTGATGCTTCGTTTCATCATGTCGTTGTACACTGTTCTCTTTCATCACTGCAACAGTTTCATTGCAAATCAAACAGGCACGCTTCCCATTGGTTTCAATGAAGAAATATCAAAAATGAGCTTCTGATCAGTAGCCTAGAGACTTAACTGTTGCGCCACCACTGCCCCATAGACAACTGGATTTGAACCCAGCTCTTCCAGACGGAGGGTCCTGCCCACTGAACTACAGGATTCCTTAAACTTAAATGCAAGGTAACCCAAGCTAAAGAGGTATGAACGCTTCTTGACAAAGAACCCTACTGCTGATAATGACTAAGATAAAGGTTGCTTTCCAATTTGTACCAACATATTTAGTATCTAGCTTCCTACTATCCATCTTGTCTAGTATGTTGCACACTTTAAGCCCAACCTGCGTATTTAACCATCTTAGAAAATACTACAAACTGTCAGAATCATGGGTTACGGCTGCTTTTTCCTCAATTTAAGTTGTATATGAGCGTTACTATTGACAGTTTTACCAAAATGCAAAGCTAAAACATGAACTTTTATGAAGAAATGCATTAAAAATACTTGATATTGCACAAATCGGAAAACCAAAAAGCAATCCTTAGGTCAACAGAGAGCAGGACAGGTGTTTTTAAATGCAAACCTTAAAGGAAACTGCAAAGGAGCTACGGTATCAAGACGTACTGAAGGGAATAGCGTCAGCTATAACCACTGCAAAGTGTTTGAAACGTCCTTCAGTGTCCTAACGGAGATCTTACATAAAGGACACTCTCATTTCTAATATAATGGCGGCTGTGAGGGCGTCTCAGAGGACACGGTATCTCATGTTCTTTACACTCCCATACAGTGACCCCACAGGCCACCTCATCATGTTCGGCTCACCGAGGGAGAACTCCTCACGGCGTTATGTTTCCTCTCATGTGGGGGCACTGCAGAGGCCACCAATCACGTTCCTTTATACTGAAAGGGCACCAGATTCTGTACATCAGTATGTTAGAAGAAATACCACCGGAAGGGAACCCGACAGCACCGCGCTGCATTACATATTCTCTTTTTAATGCACTTTACCGTGTTTTCTGTGCTTTGCGGAGCATTATTATATGTTCTTAACCCATGAGGGCACTTTACCGTCACGTATAGATGAACTTTAAGCAGCTCTTCATCCTAATTCACCCATGACAGCCTTTAAACAACTTTGGTTCACATTAGAGGGTGTTTTATCATGTTTACTCCGCGCCTCAGAGGGAACTTTAGCAGTATATTCTTTCCTAGGGGGCACTGGGGGCATTGTGAGTGCAGCAGATGGAGGATTTCAGCAAATCAACCGCTTTCATGACTTCTTGCACCTCTTTTGCCGCCGCTCGTAACTAAGCAAGGATGTTTCCTGTAAGGTTAGAGACCGAGCTCAAGCTCAAGCCAAGCCGTCACGACGACAATGTGAGCCGCCTGACAGTTCATCAAATTGAGATTCGAGTCCTACAACACGGCAATACCATCGATCCGGAGGCCGCAATTTCCCGCCGCCGTCCTCGGGTCGACGTCTCCGTACCTGAGAGTCCTGAGGATGAAGGCAAGTCTCTTTTGATGTGGAGGAGAAGCTGCAGTAGGCCAGCAGAGCGTCGGCCGGGCTGCCCTGGTTGGGGTCGATGTAATACATTCCTGCAGAGAAAAGGTTAGCCGGAGCTCAGTGAGAACGGCGGGGATCAAAGGTATTGTGCTCCACGCCGACAGTAAGACCGGTGCAATACAGGAAACACAACACGGGCGACACACTGGAGTGGGCTGGAGAAATATTAAACATGTGGGAGTGTGACATTCTCTTTTTAGGTTGTATATGAGCCCCAAGTTGAAGAGAGAATGTGGATTTCTTGATGTATAATGAGAATTAGCTGTAATAATCAGATAAAAATGGGAATACTGTTAAAGATTCGATGTCATATTTGTTCTTTTATACACTCTGTAGTGCAGCCTGGTCACATATTCTCACCAGGGCCACCAGGTACCATATTAAACCACGTTTCAAAAGCCTTTTCAGCAGCTTCCGAGACTCCAAAGCTGCACCTCCATGCATTCATACCTTTATGCCATATGCATACAGCGCCTAAGAGTATACACAATGCTTTAAATGACTTGAAAACACAATTTTCGTACGAAAAATGGATCAAAACACAATAAAAATACATAGATATTGTTTTAAAAAGTGCTTATCTATGTGATGTAACGCTGCTGACAACACAAGTCGTACTGTTTTAGTGGATTTTGACACGAGCTCTCCGGGGCCGTTAGTAAAGTGGCAGTAAAACGTCGGCAGCGCGGTAATTTAAGGCTCCAACTTTACGTTTTCGGAGCCGAAAGAGCACGATAAAGCAGAAACACTTCAGCGGTGTTCTTATTCTCAGTGCTAGAGAGGTTAGTGAAGTGCATCAGTCACGGTGGTGCTAAAAATAAAAGAATATCAGCTTGTTGTGGCATCAGAATAACATCTATAGCATAAATATACTGAGAAAGGAGCTGTAGTTTGGTCTTTATGGGAAATAAATGGATAACAACCTTTAAAAAAATGACATGGGCGCCACTGTAATGAGATAGATAATGCATGTTCCTGCTCATAGTATGTTCATCTTTTAACTGTAATAATGCAAAAAATGAATTTACACAACAAAATCTGGGTGTGATTTATGCTGAAAGTTGCAATAATAGAAAAACTGAAACAGCTGAAGCTTCATTTAAAATAAAAATAATGAAATATCTGAAAAAGCAGAAGTTATGTAGGAAGTCTCAGTTTCAAGTTTAGGTGCCAACTTATATAAAAATATTTTTTAAAATATGCAAAAAAGAAAAAAAAATAACAATTAATTCTCGCCACATTTTAGCATGCTGTAAATTAGATTAAATCAAATTAAATTAAGCTAGGTGCTGACTTATTATCTATATTATAAGCTCTCAGTGAAGTTAAATAACAAGCCAAGCTAGACTGACTGTTCAGTTTACAGGATAATTATGTGCAAAGGAAATGAAGATCTCTTAAATCTCTAATTTCTGTGTCACCTCTTTGGGCTTAATGGTGTATGTGTGATTAAAATTAAAATAACAATGCATAAAATAATTATTAAAATTAACAAATTTTGTGTTGGTCCCCCTTATGTGCTCAAAAATGCTCGCAACCATTGGGAATCATGGACAAGAGGACCTCTCAGGGTGTCCTATGGGGTCTGGAACCAGGACGTTGGATCCTTTGGGTACTCTGTGTTGTGCAGTGGAGCCTCTTTCAATCACACTTGTTCCACTGCATCCTGTTGATGCTTGATCACAATGGGGTGTAGGAAGTTTGGAGGTCAGATCAACATGTTGG
Source organism: Dascyllus trimaculatus (assembly GCA_024666655.1). Taxonomy (NCBI): domain Eukaryota; kingdom Metazoa; phylum Chordata; class Actinopteri; family Pomacentridae; genus Dascyllus; species Dascyllus trimaculatus. The sequence continues at coordinate 25,714,832 of CM045460.1, forward strand.
ACCATTGTCATGTTCCTCAACATGTTCCTGATTGGTTGATGTTGTTTCCTTGTGGTGGGGTGCATTTTCCTGCAGTGACATTTGGGATTTCAATTTGCATGAGGGAGTGTGTTTGTTGTGGGAAAATGTTTATTTGGGTGTCTAAGTCTGATCAACATGGATGTTAAAATCCAAGGTTTTCCATCAGAACACCACATAGTACCAATATGATCCATGTTATTCACTTCACCTGTCATGAAACGTTTACATAAAAATCTAATAAAGCAAAAATAAACTAAAAGCACTTTATATTACATTCAGCTGTTTCACTATTTTACATTGCGTCTGACTGACCGCTGCTGTATTCGGGGTGACACAGCCACAGCTCCAGACAGGTGGTGGCCGGATGCTCTTTGCTGCCATCAGGAGGATCTAGCAGCAGCCGGAGCTCCAGCTGCAGAGAATCCAGCAGCGTCTGGATCAGAGGGTAGTTGGGCTTATCGGACAAATACATCAGGTCCTGGACAAGAGGAGAAAATACGCTGTTACTATGGTAGCTGAGGGAAAATGCGAGTTTGTATAAACACATTCCAAATGCTCTCTCATCATGAGTTTTTCTGTGGTTTTAATCCCATGTTGAGTCAAAAAACTTACAGAAAGTTTAGCTGCATGATCAGTAAAGAAATTTGTCACCTTGAGTTGAGTCAACGTCATGTTCAGCGGTTTTCCTGGAGGACCGGGAACACCAGGCGGACCCTGAAACACAAGGGTGGCGTTGCTAAAATGTCAATATAAGAGTCAAATTTTGGAAAACATGTCGCTATCCATCACATAATGGAAGAAAACTGCCTGCTGGTTGTGTGTCTTAGCAAAAATAGGCATTATATGGGACAGTGGTTCTCAACTGGTGGGTCGGGACCCCAAAAGTGGGTCGCGAAGCCATTTTCAGAGGGTCGCAGACGCAAAAAGTAGTGGTATAAAGTCTTTTACTTTAAAGGACGTGTTTCTTATGACACAGTTTGCTTTCAGTAGCAGGATATTTAGTGGTGGTGACACCAGTAGTTGCCCACTATTAACCTCTAGATTTGGCTCTTCCAGCTTATAGGGGAAAATGATGCTAAAACGTGCCAAAAATGAACCAAAATGTGCTCAGAATCTGTCAAAATGGGTCAAAATATGCCCAAAAACTTGGCAAAAACGTCCAAATCTACCAAAATGAGCAAAAAAAGGCCAACATTTTCCTAAATTGTATCAAAATGTGTTGAGACTACACCCAAATAAACCTTAATTTGTTAGCAGGAACAGCAAACTTCAACAATTTGGGTCGCGACTGTTATTAATAGAGACATAGTGGGTTTTGAGGCTGGACCAGTTGGGAACCACTGATATAGGACATAAATTTAGTATGAGGTTTATTGTTTTACTTGCTTTTATTTTGAAACTATTGGATTCATAGAACATGTCAGTGAATTTACGACTTAAAAAAACTGTCAAATTCCGATTTTTTTTTTCAAAATCAGTAATGTGATGTTCAACTATTTGGATCTTTAATCCCCACATGATGCATATTATCCAGTTTTAATAGTTTCTGAACGTAGATACGTATCCTCATTGTGTCTAGAGGCCAATAAAATAGAACGAAGGACCATCCACTTGTTTCTTTCTTTCTACACAGATCAGAGATCACCCCCTTATCTCATTTTCACTAATTGTATATCCTCGATTCCTTTCCTTTACTCCTCTCCTTGTGTCTTATTCCCTCCCAAAAGCGATTCGAGCAAATGAGACGAGGAGGAAGAGAAAGAAGTCGAGGCTGCAGGTATTTAACAAAATAAGACATCCTCACCTCAGAGCACTGATTTTCTTTCTTCACATGTGCATTATGAAGTATAGAAGAGTTGTAGCACAGATAATAGTACTATCTAAATAAAGATATGCTCACGATTGTCAGTCCTTTTCTCAACATGGTTTGTATATTCCAGCTGTGTGTTGCTTTTATATCACAAGTGTGAATAAAACCTCCACTGGGGAGACAGACAGGATACAGCTGTGCATCCTCGCTCACAGTTCCTCCAGGAGCCTCATCCATTCTCGATCCTCCACATGCATTTTAGAAATTGAGACGTCGAATTTCAGACGTTATGACGCACCAAGATGGATCTACGGGTCACAGGATGAAGGAACGAGGAGGCTGCAATCACTGAATGAGATGAGCCTCATTTAAAGCCTCCTCCGTCCTCCAGCCTGGAAATCCATCTCAAGGCATCATCTTGAAGGATGTTTCAAGTCCTGAAATGCATCTTGAGGACTGAGGAACGGAGATGCATCCTTCTTGGCGAAGTCTTCCGGCTCTTGTGATGAAGAGGCACAACAAATAGCGAGAACGTCCAAACCGTGCTGGGAACAAATGTGTGTCTAAATACACACCACTCAATCAAAACATGTCACTCTTCATTCATTCATTGTTCTTTTTAATGCTTCCTGGCCGATGTGTGCGTTAAATGCATGCAATCTAATCACTCCTGCTATGCTCTGCCACATTGTGAACAGAATTATAAGTCAATATAAACCACAATTTGCCATGAACACTGTTCCGCTCATCTGACAGAGATCATAAAATACAGCAGCAGACTGTCTCATTTAATTGATTTCACTTTACAATTATGGCTCCAAAGCAAAGACACTTCATTTTTTCATTTCTCATCGTTGCCTGTCGAGGAAAGGAATCGAGGAAATTCAGAAATGGGAATAGTATGGATGCAACAATTATTCGATTAGACATCAACTGCTAAACTATTCTGCTATCACTTGATTGATTTAAAGGATCTTTCAAGAACAAAAAGCTCAAAATTCTCTCCTTAGATTTGTAGATTTTCTGGTTTATTTCCTCCTTCATGACAGTAAACTGAATATCTCTGGGTTGTGAACAAAACAAGACATTTGAGGATGTCGTTTTGCGCTTTGGGAAACACATTTTCACCATTTTTTTTTACATTTTATCGACCAAACAATTAATTTTTTGACATTTAAAATAGCCGTTAGTTGCAACCCTGCAACCCACTTCCTGAAACAGAGCAGCTCAGTTGGATTTAAAGCGACAGACAGTGAAGTTTTCTCTTCGGTAAAGGATTAAAAACGGGAATATTGTGGGTAAAATGAATTATTTGTGCAGAATTTTAGGGCTGAAAGACACAATCTGGGAGAACTTGTTAAAAAAAAGGGGTATAACAGAGGATCTTTAAAATTATAGAGTCAATTTAATTAAAACAAGAACCGAGAAGAAGGTGATAAACTGCATAATTTATCTTGAAAGTTCAGTTTCTCTGAGCTAAAAGTCTGCCAAGACACATAAAAACACTACTTATTCCATCTTTAGTGGAACTAAATTCTTCATATTGTCAACTGTATGAATTTATTCATACTTGTAAAGTATCTAGAGTATTTAAATGCCTTATTGTGCCATCATAAGCTCAGTTTTCTACCCAGTTGAATCTTAATCCAGACTCGTTTCCTCCTCTGAGGTAAACTTACCGGCAGCCCCCTCCTGCCCGGCAGTCCAGGCAGACCCGGGTAACCCTTCAAACCCTGCAGGAGAGAATTAAACATGATGAGCTCAACGTACAGTAAACCCACACCGTCAACTATCAGACGCACTGAAACAAAAAACAAAAAAAACACTGCAAGATCTCAGTAGACGCCGACATCGGCCTGTGCAGCGCGACAGCTTCATGATTACATGTCGCTGCCTCTCACAGTGCTGAGAGCTGAAGGGACAAGAGTGCTCGAGCTGAAGATGTCGTACCTTTAATCCGAACAAACCCTGCAAGCAGAGGAGAGAAGACAAGAGCTTTAGTGTGATTTTCCACCATGAGGCACGTTCATCGACAGAAGAGCTTCCGAGTGCTTTTATCTGCCGCATTAAGAACCCGTCGCTGTACGTTTTATAACCCTTTTTCCCCCAAGATGCAACAGGTTCAACACGCAGCTGAGAGATTCGACACACTGACAGATAACCACTTTGCAGGAATGATAGGAGGTGTTATAAAACCATAACGTTTCCAGCACACGTTTCACTTCTGCTTTCATTTTTTAGAAGCAATCTAGTAAAAAAGCACCTGAGTGACACGTGAACGGCTTGAATTTAAAGTATAAAACATGACAAGGAAGTTAAAATAATGCATTTTCGGCAAAAACGTAAGCGCAAAAGGAGCAAAAAGGGGGATAAAAAACTACACACAGTAAATATAGATAAGCCTCCTGTGCTGTATAGTGTATTTAGGATTTAGAGTTGACACTTACAGGAAACCCAGGCAGCCCCATCGTCCCCCTCGGCCCCGGTGGACCGATGTTTCCCTGAAAAACAACACAAAATAAAGAGACGTACACATCTGTCAGCTCTAAAAAAAATCAAAAACGCACAACCAAACATGGCAAAATTCAAGTTTAAAAAACACGAGACATGAGAAGACGTGATGTAAACATGCAATTTCGTGTACCTGTTCTCCCTTTACGCCCTCGGAACCTGGCAACCCAACAGCACCACGGATACCCTGATGAAAGAAAATCACAAAGCAGCAACGTTGACGTGTTTTTAAAGTTTCTGAAAGCCACAGTAAATAAAAACAACCACCTATGTTGCATTTTTACTGTAATTACTGGGTACACTGATGATAGGAAAACTGGCATCTCTGCTGCATCTGCCACTAAAATTAACTTTATGTCCTTTGTAACACGTTAAATCTCGACTCCTACCTTCGTTCCATCGCGTCCAGGAGGTCCGTTCAGCCCCGCGTCTCCTTTCTCACCCTGAAGAAACAAACACTGCAGTTACACCTTCATCTTTCATCCAACAGAAGATCAACAAAATAAGAAAATCAAGAAGAATGTGGCTAAAAGTTCTGCTGCAGGAGTCGATGCACGACAGAGTTAAATGTGTTCTTAATTAAGATTACAGTTCATTTAACATTATAAAGGGCTTTTCGTGCCACTATTTCACTTCTACACTTTGTTATTTACTGGTTGCCGTATTCATGTGATCTCATATTGTGGTTGTTGTAAGTCAGAGTTGCAAGGAGTTGTCAAATTAACCGCGAACCATTTATTCAGTTAATCAGTCTGAGTAATTGTTGAGGAAAAAAAGCGTACATGCTCTCATTTTAGCTTATTAAATTTGAATACTTCCTGGTTTCTCGACTCCTCTGTGACAATAAACTGAATATCTTTTGGTTTGTGGTCAGAATTAAACATCTGAGGACGTCATCTCGGGCTTCGGGAAACACTTATCGCCATTTTTCTCTATTTCCAGACAATTTATAAACCAAATAACTCATTAAATAATAAATAATAAAAAAATATAATGAACAGATTCATCTAGAATGAATATATTCGTTAGCTGCAGCCCTGCTGTACCAAACGTTAATATTCTACTGATTACATGAACTAAGGCTCTGAAATCAGCTGTTTCACCTGCTTCAGTTGACGCCTATTACATCGTAATAAATTCATTTTGTTAACTGGGTTTTTAATGATTTCCCTTAAGATAAGATAAGCCTCGATTATTTCCCACAGCGCGGAAATTGGCAGAGTTACAGCAGCAAAGGGGATCGTGCAAAAACACAGGGAACACCAGTAGTAAACAAGAAAATAAACAGATATATACATGTGTACTGTTGATATGGTACCGATTCTTCCATGTGTGGAAACTCAGATGTTGCACAGATGGAAAATGGCAGTATTGCAAACATCTATGTATTAAAAACAATGGTAACACACAAGTAGAAAGTAGAACAACTGACACAGATTTTTGTATATTTAGAGAAATTAATATCATAAATATGCAACATATTCTTAATGTACAGATTTGAATGTACTGATGTTGCACCAGAGTGAAATATGTCAGTTCTTCCATGGGTGGGCTCCACAAATTTGACTATTACACTGAGTGTTTCTTGGTTTTCTAACACCTGTGGCAATATCCGACAGAGAAAAGGCACTTTATGTTTATATTAGAGGCTAATAAGACTGGGACTCTCTTGGAAGTTTGACAAAAGCACAATTTATTCTACTGAATTTGGGATAAACCTGCGTTCTCTTCCCCCAAAACGCAGCTTGTTCTGTTTTAACAAGCCAACTGGAGTCTGATCCTGCGGGGGTTCAGTCTCGAACACGAGGCTTTAACTGAATCGGTGTCGGGTTTATTAAGACTTGTTTACCTCTCTCCCCTTTTCACCTTGATCCCCCGACTCTCCTCGTAAACCAGGGATCCCCTTGGTGGCAAACACACGAGAAAGCAGATATCAATTTACCGACTGATAAAAAAAAAAACACTCGTAGAAATCTCCCAACCACTGAGGCGTGGAAGAGAGATCTGAAGAAGCAATTCCACAGCTAACGAGTGGGTATGATCGGCTGAGACATGTGGTTAGAGCAAATGGACTTACGATGAGGCCCGACCACCCGGGAAGGCCGACCGCTCCTACGTCTCCCTTGTCGCCCTAAACGACAAAAACACAATCTACTGTAGAGCCATGCATCATAATTAAAGCAGGTGTACATTGAGCCGGCGGTGGTGCTTCCATTTATCTTACCTTTGGTCCTCGGTCTCCCCTCGTCCCTCTGACTCCAGCCTTCCCTCGCTTCCCCTGAGGACGCCATGGTTTTCAATGAGGCGAGGAAAAAAAAACAAAACAATAGCTGATGTTTGATGCATGAACCTGTTTTCTGTCGGGATGCCACGTTGGGACACTTTCATTTTATGCAAACAAGCCAATGGATCTATTAAAATTCCTGTTTTCGACGCCATGTTTCTTCACCAAGTTGTACGTCACAGAATTAGCATCACAAACAGAGCTAATGACTCAGTGTTGACCTTCTAGTGGATTCCCTGCTGCACCTTTACATTATTTATATCGGCACAGCTTTCCCCACAACGAAGCCCAACGGACTCACCCTCCTTCCGATGTGACCCGTCCTCCCTGGCGGTCCAATCACACCATCGTCTCCCTGTGGAGTCAAACACGAAACAGAAATCAATGAAAAAGGAAAACATTCTGGACAGATTCTAACTGGATGAGGAGACATTTAGCAGCTGCTACAACGCAAAAGACACATTTTCTTCTTATAACAAGTGATTATATTTGAATGAGAAGGGTCATAGACTACCAGTGCATCAACAATGTATACCATATATGAAGAATTTGAACCAAAATGCCACTTTGGAGGGTTAAAACCAGAACAAAACGCCATCTTCTGGTCTGACTGTGTAACTTCTTCTGCAAAAATAAGCAGACCATTTGATGTTGAACGTTTTGAGATAGTCTGAAGAATGAGATGGACACCTAAACATTGATTTAGGTGTCCATCTTATTCTTCATTGGGCTAACAAGCCAGTTCATCCTACACCATCCTTCAGATGAGTTTAGACAAATGTACAAGGGTAAATAGGCCATATTACGACCCTCCAAAGGACCTACCACTTGCAAGAGGGTCCATAGGAGTCCTGCACATGGTGGATTGGATGGTAGTCAAAGCTTGAGGCCTCGGCAGCCCACTAACTTTAGATACAGGATGAGGAGCTCGGTTATTTACTGCTCCTCTGCATTGAGCATTAAGGCATTAGGGCTTCTGTCTGGGATGCCTCCCAGGATGCCTGAGATTTGTTGACCATTCAAAACTGCGTACTTGTATATGCTGCAGCTGCCTTTCCAACACGTGCCCTGTTTCATGCCGTATGCATACAAATAGGACACACTACTTCATCATAATATTACGCCTCAAGCCATGATGGCTGCAATTGGCGGTGCGAAATGGGCTGTCATCTTTCTGCACGCTCTGGGCGGTTCAGGCTTGTTTACATTCTCGTGAGACACCACCTCATGTGTAACATAATTGTGCAGAGGATCGTGATTGAGAACGGCCAGAAAAGCATGCTGTCTTGAATACTGCAAAATCCGACTGGATGTAATAATAGACGTGAGCATTTCTAACACATTACGTTTGCCCTAATGTGATTAAGGATGTTAGTCTTAATTAGATTGATTACTGTTCATAATTTAACCGATTAAAAACATATAATCCGATAAGGCAGAAGACGAAGGACTTGTATGACTTGTATGTCAACAACTGTATCGGACATTGGATGTAGTACCTGGTTGGAGCCTCTTATTGTTTAACACCTGTAGTGACCAGACAAGATGGTTACTCGGACTAAAGGCAGTTTCATGTTGGCAAGCAGTGAGCATCGTTGGAGTGTAGAGAGAAAAGTGCAACCATGACAAAGTCTCCTGTGATGCTTAATGTCTACCAACCAGACCTTTTAGACATTGTTAGCTAGCAAAAATGCATTACGATAGCATCATTGTGACCTTGTAGCCGATTGTCTGCACCAGGTTGGTGGCCCAAGTCATGTGATGAACACTACGGGAGCATCTCATGTTACCTGGTCAAGGTAGATCCGTTAAGACATGTAATGATGTCTTACGTTACCGATAAATTCACTGTTGATTGCTAAGGCCGCTGACCATTGGTTAAGGAAACCGTTCAAAACTTGGGACACAGTAAGTCTTTTTCTGGCGTGCTTCATGGTATTGTAGTAGGAATATTGGAACGCACCCTATGTACAAGTCTTGGTTGGTTTTGGAGTATCATACCAGAAGAGATGGAGGAGGTCTTAAGCTGTTGCCCCCACAACTCAGACCTCAGATAAATGGTAGAAAATGGACAAATAGATGGACTAGATTTACACTAGAAAAGTTGGGGTAAAAATAGAGCCAGTCTGGGTGTTGTCTACAGTCCATTTGTGTTTCTTCTTTGGTTTATATGAAGATCTTTACCTTCTCCCCCTTTATGCCCTGTTTTCCTTCCGGTCCTGGTTTTCCTTGAGCTCCCTGCAAAAAAAAAAAGATTTATGTCATATTGATGCCAAGATAGAAAAAAACCAATCATACACATGCACAGTGCTTTTTATAGTTGCTTTTTTTGAAAATCAATAATTAACCACAAGAAAAACATCTGCTGAACAGTATTTAGAAACCAGCTGTTGAGGGCAAAAGTGAGGCTTAATCATCTGTAGTGTTTCTGTGCCTTTCGTAGACTTACAGGAGCTCCGGTGGGACCCGGAGAACCCTGGAGTCCCATCTCTCCAGGAGGCCCCTGACAAGAAAAGGAAATAAAGTTACAGCTGTTGTGGGAGGAAATAAAAATTGCACTAAAACATGAAATTAGATATGTGCTGTGGTTTGGTCCTCACCTCCAACCCCGGCAGAGCTGGAGGACCTTGGATTCCTGGAAGACCATCCTCACCCTGCACGTGAAAATAAATTTATAGAGGCAGTTTTATGGATATTTGCACACATTCATACATTACAAATACATTTGGCACAAAAACCCCACCAACCTGTTCTCCGGGTGGCCCTGGGGCTCCTGGTTCTCCCTTCTCTCCTAGTATCCCAGGTTCTCCTTTAGCTCCCTGGTCTCCCTGAGGTCCAACTTGTCCCACCGGACCCTGCCATGCAGACGTCACAAAGATGTGATACAGTTATCCTTGCAAGTTCGTCAGTTGTTTGTTTTTCATTTGCTCTTGAAATCAGATGTTTTTTTTAAACATAAAGTGCAAAATGTCTGCATCTGTAGAAGGTCAAATACAACAAAACCACAAACAAGACACTTGGCAAGGCAAGGAGAAAGAGAACAGCAGATGGACCACAGACATTTTGTTGTGTTTGCAGACTGTTTGGCCATTATCAGAGATTTTTGGGGCCTCTGTTGTTAGAAGATTCGTGCACCAACACACCATAATCACCATTAATACTTAAAATATTCAGGCAATTAGCTAGATTCTTCTCTAAGTCACTTATAAGTACAATTATCCAATGAATGTTCAACTGATATTTGCTGTGACAGAGTAGAAAAAAGAGACAATAACACAGCTGCTCAAGTATCAGTTCGATAACATGCATGGTAAATAACTTGAACAACGTCTTGATGCTAGACTTACAGGTGGTCCCAGTCTCCCACCGTCTCCTCTGACACCTCGTGGTCCACTTAATCCCTACGAACAAGTCAAACAGAAAGCAGAATTAATGGGTTTTCCTCATTTAGTACTGCACCCTATGCCATGTTGTACACATGTTAGATGAAATCAGAAGTTTACCAGCAAACCCTCTGAGCCAGGAGGTCCAGTGGTTCCAACAGGCCCAGATTCCCCCTGGAGAGATGGATAAAAACCTTCAAGCATCATTCATTGGAGATTTATTCTAATGCAGCTGATTAAGTTCAAGCAGAGGCCTGCAGGTGATGCACTGCATATAAAAAACGTGTCATTAGAAGCAGGGATCCGACCCTCAGGTGATTACTGAGAACCTGTACTGATTAAAAACCTGCAGCAGGTCTCAAAATGACCTTGAACAGAGAGGTAATCTTACATGATTCTCAGGAGAGTAAACACTAAGATGCTTCTTCTTTCCACTTTACACAAGTAATGTATGATGGAAATGTGGCTGTCGCTTTTCTGTAGTCTACTGTTATGAAAATTTGGACTTATTCTTTAATGTATCTGTGGTTGTGCACCCCGAACTGTTCCCAAAGACAAATAAAGAAATAAAAATAGAAAAATTAAACTAAATGCAACCTTGAAACTAAGGATGTCCCAATTAGCTGTAGTAGATTAACTGTAGTACCTATTTGGACCACCAGGTGGAGCCTCTTACTGTGTAATACCGTTGCAAACAAAGGATGTTAGACTACGGTCAGTTCCTGTCAACAAGCAGAGAGCATTGTGGGCCTTTAGCTAACAATGGGGACCATGACAAAGACTTATGTGGTGCTTAATGTCCTCCAGCCAGAGCTAATGTGTATTATACAAAGTGTCCCATTACAACTTATTCTAACCCCTGTGTAACAATGAATGTAAATGAAGGACCGGGTTTTCACTGGTCCCTACATTGATCAATCTAAAAACACCGTAACACCACAAATATACAGACCAGCAACCAAATACACGGCAGTATCTACAGTAACTTACAGGCAGAATGGCGTTTTTTTATTTTTAATGACTTAAGTGATCAGGTCATTTTCATGCTTGCCGTAAAAACGCTCCTGCAAATATTATTGCATTTAGGTAGCAAAACTGTAAGTATTCACTCAATATGAAAGAAAAACACAGTAATTCTTCAAGGGAAATAGTTGGATTTCTGCTAAAAATGAAAATAAAGTGCTTTATTCAGTCGTTATTCCCAATGATTTCACTGTAGGAACTGCAAATTTGTGCGAAACAGCTCAGCAGTTTGCATTCAGACAAGAAGTTTGGATATTCATGCTACATGGGATCATAGTGACCCAACAGAAGATGGAAATAATTAAATGTCGCTGCTGCTGTGTCACCTATGAAAAAGACACACCTGGGTTTTGGTGCTACAGCTGTTCAATGAAGTCAAAAAACACAGAAAGGAGCATTCTACGTTCAGCACGAGATACGATTGGAAGATTTGTTTAATGCTGCAAAATGGAAGGATATCGAACCGATTAAACTCCCACATAAAACTAGAAAAATAAACTACACATATAGAACGATGAAGGTGTTGCATGGTCTGTAAATTGCAATTGTGATCATTCATGTTACCAGAAGTACCGTCAGTTTAATATCAACGAGTATAATACCACCAGACTGCTAAGAGATCTGGGAATCTGAGGCCAGAATCTTGGCGGTGTCAGAGGCAGAACTGATCACCCCTGTAAGGCCTTCCCCAGTCGAAGATGTCTAGTTTCGATGGCCGAAACACCCAATGAGACCGGGGTATACTACTGAGGATGTACCTCCTGTGCCTCCATTCACACACCAAAGACGACAGAGCTGCCATGCAAGGCGCTAATCTACCATTGGGAGCAACTTGGGGTTCAGTGTCTTGCCCAAGGACACTTCGGCATGCAGAGGAGACGGGGTTCGAACCGCCAACCTTGCGATCAGTGGACAACCCGCTCCACCACCTGAGCCACAGCCGCCCGGAGTCAAGCCAATTGTATCCCCGAGGTATGTGCTCGCACTTAAAGGATGGTTACATCTCGTCGTGCGTATCTGAAATCAAATTCTATTATTTTGGTCAAGACAGCAGCTTGTTACGGAGAGGGTCTTTTTTTAGTTACCTTTTCTCCCTGAGGTCCATCCAGCCCTGGAGGCCCCCGGGGGCCCGTGTTTCCCTGAAATAAACAACAGACAGAGCTGCATATCAATATCAGCAGAGACCAGAAAAAAACACTAAACACGTGTCAGACGGATCAGTAAATGTCAATCAATAAAAAGGTTAATTCAAAGAGCACTGGATATATGAACAAACCCACCTGTAAACCAGGCAGACCTGCAGGGCCCAGGTCTCCCATCAGCCCCGGTTCACCCTGTTGGAGGATAAACATGACATGAAGAACAGTTTGCAATACTTTAGTTAATCCCACAGGTTAGTTTAACACTGAATTTAAGCAGATAAATCTAGGATAATTCACAAATCCCTACATTTACTCTGAGCCCAGTGGCTTTGCTTCTTCTCTGCTCATTTGATTAAAGGGAAACAGACACTTCTTGTTCGTAGGGTGAGTTCATCAACGGTATGAGAGAGCTAAAGAGAGCTAAAGAGCTAAATAGAAATAGGAAATTCAAGGTATCCAGTAGCTCACACGTGTTACATGATGAAGACAAATGAGGAAGCTAATGTGCGAAAGAACGTGCAAATGGTGCTGGTAGAAGAAATACGGTGCAAGATTGTGCTGGTGTTTACAATAGAAACAAAAAGACTACTAACAACTCTGAATGCAGTGTTAAAAAAAACGCATTGCATGTTAATAACTTTGTGTTTTCTGCAGGTATCTTTTGCAGGTTGATCTGGCGTCAGCAACCTCCCCGGCGTTGGCTGCTCTCTTTATTATCGTCTCAATTTTAATTTTTTAATTCAATTCGCTTTATTGGCTTGAATATCAGGTTAAAAATGTTGCCGCACGCTTTTATCAAGGATGAAGTAATTAAAAAAACAAACAACGTATTAAGTGGAATAGAGAAAATGAACAAGAGAACGTGTATATATGCGTGTCATATGAGTAACAGGCGACATCAACATAACTGTCATATTCAGTGACGTTTTAATTATTTTCCCCTTCAGCTTGTGACGTTCATTCACATAATGCACAGCAGGTGAGCCGAATGTCTCTCTAGTCACTTTGCTTTTCATTGCCACTTGGTTTCTGATTAAAAAGTTGAATTTTTTAAAGGTTTCTTGTCTTGTATCGTCGCATTTTTTCCCACTTTAAGTAGAAGTGCATCTCTGTCCTGCAGTGACAGTTTGGTTGGTAGTTCTCATGTGTTGTGTTGTCTTTTAGAATAGCATAGAATGGGTCGTCTTTATTGTCACTGCACATTCGCAACGACATTAATCAATAATCTCTTCATGCGTTAGCAATAAATGCAATAAGTAGGTGGTAGTTTTCTCTATTGTGAGACTGTGAGTCTGTATTTGGTCAGAATTTAAGGTTTCTACTTTGAATCTTTCACAACACAGAGACACTTTTCCAGGCTGTACTCATAGTTTAGGGACAAATATTACTAGAGTTTGTGCTGAACTTTGGTTTAATTCATCCAGTGTTCCAGATGAACTTCTTTTATTGACACCTTCACTTCATCTGCTATGACGTTGTGTATACTGAATTAATTTTATTTAGTTTTGTCTTTCAGTTGTTGTGTTTTATTGCTTCCTTTTTTGACTGTGCAGCACTTTGGTTCCACTCCTGTTGCTTTGAAATGTGCTTTATAAACAAATTTGACTTTTGTTAATGCAACTCTAAAACCACCCTTTTCTTGCTCTTTCATCCTCACCCCAACTGGTCGAGGCAGACACCTGCCCTCCCTGAACCTGGTGCTGCCGGAGGTTTATTCCTGTTCATAGGGAGTTTTTTTCTCCCACGAGTGATAATAAGTGTTGACCTGACTATGTGAGTCGACCTGAGATGATTCATGGTTGTTACTTGGTGGTATTTATATAAAAATCAATGGTATTTGATGCCACTGCTCCTAAAATTAAGACAATTGTTCCGTCTTACTGATGATGTACTGAAAGTCAATATACACTGAACAACAGTATAAATGCCCCATGTGAAATATTGATGCCACATGAAGTGCGCCACCCAAAGTGAGCGTATACTGTCTGGTACTTGTACTAAATGGATGTTTCTCTTGATTAGTGTCCCAAATTTGAGTCCACCACTGCCTCAGTGATGCATTAATTCCATTCAGTCCATGGGTGTGGCATATCCAGACGCTGCTATTGTGCCATTGGCATGTTGGAAGCAGGAATGTCCACCAGAGCGGTCGCTGTGCAGCTGAATGTTCACTATCAGACGACAGGACGTTTGAGAGTTGGTTTCCAACAGACGGGCAGTACTGCAAATCCGCCTCATCCACGTCGGCCACGTGTGACCACCCCAGCACAGGATGGACACATCCGGCTTGTTCACTTGCGGGATGGTCTAAGACCAGCGACAAACCTTTGGTCGGCACAACAGACGCATCACACCAACATGCCAACGACACGTTCCCTCATGACCGGAGTCATCTGAGGCGTTGCTGCTTTGGTCAACATGTGACATGTTGGGGTGGCCTTTTATTGTCCCCAATATAAGGAGTGTCTGAGTACTGCTCATTGTGTTGGAGCAGCGTCTGGATATGCCACACCCATGGACTGAATGGAATTAATCCATCACTGATCAAATGCTCACAGGCAGTGGTGGACTCAAATTTGGGACACTAATCAAGAGAAATACCCATTTTGTACAAGTACCAGACAGTATACGCTCACTTTGGGTGGTGCACTTCATGTGGCATCAACATTTCACATGGGGCCTTTAGATTTTTGTTTAGTGTAGTTCACAAATAAAGGTGGAAATTATCATTAAAGTAACATTAATGTAGCAAAAAGACACAACAACTGTACTCACCATCAGTCCGATGTGGCCCTTCTCCCCCTTCGGACCCCTGTTTCCATTATCTCCAATGGCTCCCCAGGGACCCTCTCGACCAGACAAACCTAGAGGTCCCAGCTCACCCTGAAGCCACAAAACAACCACAATCTGTTTAGAAAATGCAAAAAAAATCTCCCACAGAGTCCAACTACTTCAGTAAAACAGTAAAGTTTACCTTGTCTCCTATGATTCCAGGTTCTCCAGGTTCTCCAGGAAGACCGACGTCCCCCTGCAGAGGATGAGCAAACCAGAGTTTTCTTTGTGCACGTCACAACACCTGATTCATTTTATGCTGCTGGGAAGTTAACGACATGTTTGCTAATACCAGTAAGTCATTTAAGAAGCATTTGCACTACCAGCCCTGTTTTTTTGCTCACAGCACAGATTATCTGAAATATGTCAAGCCTGCAGCACAGATTTCAGCTGCTTTCAAGGTGGAAGGTAAATTTACACGTTGTTTCGTTTTCCTTGTTGCATAAATACCAATTCATTCCATCTCACTCTGTCTTATTCTGTAATAAACATTTTAAAAAACCTTCCGAGGAATCAGGATAAAGCAATCAAGTCATCATCACATCATCAGGAACATTTAACTTCATGCCTTTTTTCACAAACTATCTCCTTCAGCTGAGAGTCATTTAATTCCACCAAGACATAAACCAAGCACATCTGTTCACCATCACTCTGGACGGACTGTGTGATGCTATAAAGTGATCAGGGTGGAGGTAATAGTGATGCGATGAGGTCCTTACAACTGGAAATATCACCTCCTGTGGAGCAGCTCCGAACATGTGCGTCTGTGGTCATTCAAGGTGAGTAGAACAGCAGATACCGACCTCTTTACCGGCTGCTCCAGGGGGTCCCTGGGGGCCCTTCACGCCCTCTCGTCCTCTCTCTCCGGGGGGCCCCTGAGGTCCGGTTTTCCCACAAGGCCCGAGGTCTCCCTGTCACACACGACAGCACAGGAAGACAGGAAATCAGAGGAGGTTATTGACTTTTTGATCTTCAAACACGTTCAGCTGTCAGAGGCTGACTGTTCTGCAACATTAAACAAAGTCACCTTGGCTTCGTGTCGTCGGAAGCAAACGTCATTTAACCTCCTTCACCCTGGAGATTTCTGTCCAAAGACCAGGCCGTATCTGGTCTAAGACAGACTATTTTTCCACCACTGCAACGTTTTTCAAAGGCTGTCAAGCTGGCGCATTCATTAAAGAGGTGGCCTGACACCACATCGACTAAAATAGACGCAGCATTCGTTCTGCTTCTTTTCTGTTGAGTCAAATTAGAACAGATTCAACAACATGTGTTTCACTGTGGTCGACTGTAAAGCATTTTTGACTCCCACTCTGGCCTTATAATAACGATAAGGACACGTGTGTTTCAAAATTCCACGACATGCTTCTTCTAAATAGAGTCCAAGGTTGGGAATTTGAGCATTTTAGCAGGATTTTTCAGGGAATGTAAGAAAAAAAACAAAGTCTGGGGCTTAGAGGATTTAGTGGCAGCTATAATACTACAACAATAAAATACATTACATACCATATTAGAAATTAAGTCTATCTGCAAAAGTAACACCACTGTAGGGTTTTAGCTGCATCCCATCCCTACTTTCATCTTTAACTCTACCTCTTCTACTTCTACCCCCTTCCTGAACCAGGGTTTGTATCTCCACCCCGCTTTCCTTGGTGCTGTTGGTGAGAGGCTGGGATAGATGATCCTTTATGTTTTCTTTTTAATGTTCTAAATGCTCTTTTGTGCAATGTCGGGGCAGTAAAAACGTATTTTTACTGTATTTTTAATGTTTTAAGTGTTCTTACCTTGTATTATTGTGGATGTTTCTTTGTTGTAAAGCCCCTTGAGCTGCAAACCTTGTATGAAAGGTGCTATACAAGTTAAGTTATCATTATTATTATTACCACATCTATATTAGTTAGGTTACGTACCGTAACTAGCTTGATAATTCCATTAATTAGATCACTCTCCATAGCTGATAACACCGTAGGGTCTCAACCTAATTCGTATCATAGTCAAGTAAAACAGTATTTTGTATAATTTTTGTTGGGTAAATCCCTCATAGGTAAACTAGTCGTGCATAATCACACCTTAAATAACACTACAGGATTTTATCCTGTTTTTTGCTGCATGCTTTCCAACTTATTGATTTGTTGAATTTGTTTTCTAATTTGTCTTGTTGTCAAGAACTTTGTAACTTTGTTTTCAAAAAGTATTATGCAAATAAATAACAACAGCAACAACTATTATTATTATTATTATTATTGTTATTGTTATCTAGCAGTTAGGTTGCAGATTACGACCAAATGAATATCCCTACCATCCAAACATGTGACCAACAGTTCATTCTCAATGTTTGATTTGTCCATTCTGGGCTACTGTAGAAACACGGTGGTATGTAAATATAAACAGCTCATTGTCAGCTAAGGAGACACAGTTGACAATTCTTATTTACAGGTGATTATACTCTAATGAAAACATAATTATGGCTACTATAGTCCATATCTTCTCTGAGATTCAGCTAAACCCTAAACACTGCTCCTTTAAGGGGTTAACAGAGTGTTCAAAGCGCTGGTGGACTGAACAAACACGAACATAAAGACCCATAAGTGATGCTGGTATCACAGACCTGGTCTCCTTTCCTTCCAGGTGGACCTTCGACCCCTGTTTGTCCAGGAAGACCCTGATGAGACACGAGGCAAAACAATCATCAGCTGGACAACAACTGAATTAACAGATGTTCTAGAAGAGAGGAGTGAAGGAAGTCATTTATGTTCAACTGGAGCGGCCATCTTTAAAAGCACCACTTATCAGGTACTTATGATGCAGTAATGAGATCCTTCAACAGGCTGTTTCATTAACACCTTGAAACATCTGAGTCTTGGGTCATCAATGGACCATTAGTCATGTTGTTTAGGGGTGGCAGAACATTGGTGTGGCTTTACCTTGACTTTATTGAGTAGATTTTATTTTATATTTGTTTTTACAGTGCATATATCATCCATGTTTTCATCATAGCTCCAAATTTCAGGCTAAAATGTGCAGTAGTCAAACAGTGATTGATGCTTTTGTGGACAAGATTCTTCTTAATTGAGTTTTCAGTTGCACTTGACCCTTATTCTGTTGCTTTGTTGTCATCTGTTAGTTTGTTATTGCTTGTAATTAAAAGTTTCCTGGGTTAAGTGAGTGTTAATAGCTTTGGCATACTGTAATTGCCATTCTAGAGGTAGTTTACCTGTAATTTATGTTAGCAATGAAGGAGAATATGAAGAAACAATGAAGAGATCTGTTAAAAAATCATTTCTTCATGACAAAAAATAGACCCACCTGTTGTCCGTCTTGTCCTGGGGGGCCAGAATCACCAGGTGGTCCAGGTAAACCCTGCACATTTAAATAAATAAAGGTTGCATGAACACAAACGTCGCAATAAAACATCTGTATTTCATGATTGTTCTGTAGTCTACCTTGGGTCCTCGTTCTCCTGCTGCTCCTAATAACCCATCATCACCCTGTGGACCCTGAAGACAGCCAGCAAACATTCAGCCACTTCTTTATGATCAGTAAAGACTTTAGACAGTTGAAAATGAAGAGGAGGCACAAAGAAAAGCAGCAGCCGATGGTTGGTACCCACTCACTGGGATTCCTGTTGGCCCCTGAGGCCCCTGAGGTCCTGGAGGCCCTTTGCTTCCCCTCGGTCCAGGTTTTCCCGTTGCTCCATTAGAACCTGGGACGCCTGGAGGCCCCTAAAAATATCAGAAAACAAGATTACAGACCGAAACAGTGGGATTCAGGAACACTTTAGGCCATTTTGTGTGTTAATTTCGTGTTGTTATTACAAGTAAAGTAGACAACAAACTCTAAACTTGCCTTTATCTGTCAATGCTGTGTCCAATTTATCAATAATTGTCACTTATTTTAATCAATTTGCCATCGATTTTACTGTAAAGCAGCATCTGGCAGACGTATTAGACATGCACACGTGTAAACAAGAGGTTTTGTTTTAAGCACCAGTGGAGCTCATCAATGAGGAAATGACTGCGCTCCAGGGACACCAGTGATAATAAACCAGTTAAATCACCTTTATACGACGTACAATCAGCTGTTTCTGCTTTATTACATTCATTATTACATGTGTCAGTACAGAAGCATTGAAGCACACTTATTGCTATGCCTCGGGTTTGTTGTTATAAATTCTTCCGATGCGATTTTCGGCACCTGTTTGCAATTCGTTGTATGTTCTTTTGAGAAAATTGTAAAAAAAAAAAAAAACTGTATCAAAAATCCCCATTGGAATGAATGTGAAGTCAAATCAACTAAATCTCCATGATGCTACCGAACAGAACTTCTTTTGTCTCCTTCTCACAAACCATCTGTATGTTTTGGTTCCCTTTCAAAATAAGAGTCCATACCCAGTAACAGAGCTGGGTTTAGGCAATAGGATTCTGTTGTACGCTACACTTTCAAAGTAAAAGCTCAGAGATGTTAAAAAGGACTGATCAGGGCTTGTGACATACGCTTGCTTTTCAAAATAAAACGTACTTGTATAAATTACACCTTATGTGTGATTATTGCAGGACTCATCATTGGCACACTCAAATTTTATTTTGAAATTTTCTAGTATTGCATTTATATTCAGTGTTTTCCATGAAGTGATTTAGTTTTACATCTTGTTGTGTGAGGCATAACAATTCTGATTAAAACAGCTTAATAAATATCACCAGTCTGATTTGCTATTGAGAAAATATGCAGGACTTTGAATTTAACTTTTAATAAGTGCGAGATGCTTCTTCCTGTTAGAATAAAATATACAAATCTTGGTGATTTTCGACGCCTCACCTGAACAAGCCACCTTGTCGAGCTCATTAAATCAAGGAGCAGTGTGTGTCTGAAGTTCAAATATAATCTCCACTCGTGAAAACGCTGGATGCAAACTTGTTGACTCCATCATAACATGTAACTTACCGCTGCTCCCTGAATCCCTTTAGGTCCTTCATCTCCAGGTCGACCCTGTTAGAAATAAACAAAGATGTGATTAGGAGGCAGTACATTTAAAAGACATGACTGGATGTAATCTCAACAGTTGCTTTAGACTATTAATATTTTAGATTCTATAGACTAATCAGCAACAAAAAAACATGAATTGACTCATTACAAAGCAGTTTTCTGCAGTGAAACCTTAAATTCTGGCATTTATGTGGATGTTATTTTGACTTTTAACACTTAAAAAACCAATACAACAACAGAAACTAAATTCCCATGATGTGAAAAACGAGCTAAACATCTAATCTTGTTTAAAATGTTCATATCTGAGACACTACAGGGCCAGTTGTAAAGTTACATTAGTTCAGTTTATTCTCATTCAAACATGTTAAAAACTGCAGGGAACGAAATTCACTACAATTTTCTAGTAGTGTAAAGAATAACTAACATTTTGCAGTAATATTTAAAGTAGACCTATGATAAACAAGTAATCAAATAGCATAAAACCTATAATAATAAGTAAGTATAATACAGTAAGTAGTATTCATTATTTTCAAATGTCTGCTTTTCCACTATGGATGTGTTTTTCTCTCATTATTCTAATTTACCTGTATTTGCTGCTGTTGGATGAATATTGCTGCACATTATGTTTTAAACCTGATGAAATGAATTTAAAAAACACTGGCATTACAGTCCAAGTCCACTGGAAACATGTGGAGGTCTCTTCTCTGATTTAGGGGAACAAACTCTTCCTGTTATTAATTTCTCTCACCTGAGGTCCCCGAGGCCCCTTCTCTCCTGGAGGACCAGACAGACCCTGGAACACAAAAAACAGACGAGTCAGAACCTGCTGATCGCACCCACAGTTCACACATCCGTTAGAGGAGGTGTTAAATAAAAAAAAGCCCCAAGACTTTTTTTGTAAAGCCTTGTTGTTGGTCAAAGGACGAACAACAGCACTACAATGCCAGATAGAAAGTGATCTCTTGTATGTTTGTTTGGTCTCTTCTGGCTCTTGCTTAATGCAGCTGTTGGCAGAACAACACTAGAATATGAAATGACATGAAGACTTGCAGATACCAACATTTCTTGATATTAACTTGTGACATTACACCGATCAGGCATAACATCATGACCACCTGCCTAATATTGTGTTGGTCCTGTGCTCCAAAATGCTCTGAACCATTGGGCATGGACCAGAGGACCTCTCAGGGTGTCCTATGGGGTCTGGAACCAGGATGTTGGCACTGGATCCTTTGGGTGCTCTGGCTTGTGCAGTGGGGCCTCTGTCAATCAAACTTTTTCCACTGCATCCTGTTGATGCTTGATCAGAATGAGGTGTAGGAAGTTTGGAGGTCAAATCAACATGTTGGACCATTGTCATGTTCCTCAACATGTTCCTGATTGGTTGATGTTGTTTCCATGTGGTGGGGTGCATTTTCATCCGGTGACATTTGGGATTTCCATTTGCATGAGGGAGTGTGTTTGTTGTGGGACAATGTTTATTTGGGTGTCTAAGTCTCATCAACATGGATGTTAAAATCCAAGGTTTTCCAGCAGAACACCACATAGTACCAATATGATCAATGTTATTCACTTCACCTGTCAGTGGTCAGGATGTTGTGGCTGATCGGTGTAAGATCCTTTGATAGGTTGAAAATAAATATGAAGATCCACACTTTCATAAGCAACATTAGGTTAAGCCCTCCATAGACTGGCTCTAATCCTGATGTTTTATCACCTTATTCTCAACCAAGACCCTTCAAGTCCAGCAACCAGATGCTGTTATCACTTTGTAGCCATGTTTTAAAAACATTTTAAGCGATGAATAGTTCTGTGTTGTAGCTTCAGTTTAAATTGTAAATGTTTGACCACTCAGTGTATTATGGTGGTAATAGTACGTCATGCATGTGCATAATATTGTCATGAATAAGCAGCTGCATAAATCCAGGACTCTGATTCTGCTGCTGGATCCAACACTGACCTTGTTTGCAGTTCATTCTAGTAAGCAAACAGTAAAAGTTATTTTAAGTCATTTATTTATCTGCTTGTGGTTTGATTAATCATTGATCTGCTCTGGGTGTAGGTTTAAAGGAGATCTGTAGGTTTTAAACCCTTTCCCATTTAATCCCATTAAAGCGATTACTGTAGGAAACAGAAATGAGTTGATTGTTTTTAGTGTCTAAGGACAAAACAATGGATTTTTAAAAAATGCATGCGGCGACAGCTTTAAATCTGTTCTGAATCTTAAACTGCAGCTGATAAAGACTGACATCAAGTTACTTTAACATTTTCATAACCTTATGTTGACCTAAACCAAAGCTACACACCCCGAATAGTGACTGTATTTTAAGGATTGTGGTGACTGTAATGTGACGACTTCAACAAAATCACAGGTTTAGAAGCGTCACCTTTTGATTGCTTCTGTCTGCTGTCTACCATTTCAATTTCAGGCTTTTATCTTTAATAGTTCCTGAGATGTTGTTGTTCAAACAGTCTCAAATTTCAATGTGTGAAAAAAAGGTGCTGCTAGCGGGTCGAGGGGCGATTTAAAAAAAATGTTATCTTAGAAAGCGTTTCATATATCAATGTAGAACCTCACAAATGTAATTTTAAATGTCTATAATTTGTGATAAACCAGTTTTAAGCAAACCAGAGATGATGGAGCAGAAGAACCCTGATGATTTGAGATGGAATAACCCACCGTCTTCATCTAACTGCTCACTAAACAGTGTAGATGGAAACTGTAGAGAATGGCTCTAACATATAAGGAGACCTTTTGTCATTGAAGATCGTCCTGTCCAGATTATATAACACACACCAGAGCAGTTCATTCGTCTTCTCTCACCTGGATGTGTCGTCTCACTCATTTCCCCATCATATTTGCCCCCAACAAAACCAACGGCTGCCTCCATAAACCGGGAGTCCCTGCACACTTCACTAGTCTATTTTTATTTACCTCCTTGGTGTGACCCCCTGTCATAGCAGCCGAACAACACTCCGCCCGCCTCTCGTATACCCCGAATAGTTCCCAGAGGTTCAAAGTTAGGAAATAAAACAGAAAAATGAACCGCAGACACTTACTGCAGGTCCCGGCTTCCCAACAGGTCCGGGTAGACCTCGTAAACCTGCCTCACCCTGGTGCAGGAGAGCAGAACGAACTGTTATTGTCATTATCTGTCAGAGATAATATGGTGGTGCTTTTGCTTACAGACAACTTAAACAACAGAAGCTCCAACTTATCCAAAGGGTATTTAAAGGAGGATGATCTCACCCTTTCTCCTATTAAACCTGGAGGTCCTCGCATCCCCACATTCCCCTGGATTCCCTGATGGATGGAAGAAGGAACAGCAGACATTAGTTATCAGGTATTGACCTATAAACTGTACAGATGTTCTGGATATACATTGTTCATGCAGTATTCTGAAAAAGAAAGCAACATGTGTTGTGCCTACTTTATATGGCTTATATACTATGTTTAGTGTTTCCACAATAACATAGTTAACTGGTGGTTTGTGTTTTGAGCGAAGTGTAATAATTTGAAATGTACTGGAGAAGCCAATTATTCTGGGAAGTATTAAAAAGTACGCTTAATTACTCACTTGCAAGGACTTTGGTTTGATTGCGGTCGTTTGATTGTGTATATATATGTATATATTGTGTCTTGTGTGTTTCCTTCTGTGTGCATGGCTGTGTGTTATCAGGTGACTGACTGCCGTTGAGGGGTGCACAGTATATCTGGTACGGGATTGGCTGCCGAGGGTGACAGGTCGGCGCGTGATTGGTCGCTCTGCCGCGGAACCGGCATATTAGGCGGAAGGAAGACGTCGCCAGGGGGAATAGAGGGCCAGGGGGGCGTTCCTTCCTTCGCCTGCGTCAACCGGCATATTTGTGAACAGGGTGTACACAGTGCAGCTTGGAGTCGTGGTAAAGTTTTGTTTAGGAGTTGAGCTGCCACTTTTTGTTAAACCGTTTTCTCCTGTTTTAAGTTAGTCAGGAAGGTAAGAACCTGTTTTTGTGTTGTCAGAGTTTGTTTTTGTCGGGCAAGTTAACCGGGAGTGTAGTTTGTTATTTTGGACTTTGCTCACTCCCAAGTTATTTATACACTTTACTACTGTTTTGCTTTCAGTCGTCCTTTGTTCCTCACAGTTATATTACTGTAAATAAATTCATTATTTCTTGGTCAAACGCTCGTGGTGTGCCGACTTGGAGCAGGCGGAGGATGGTTTTCAAGTTACGTGGCAGCAACCCCTAGGCTGGGCGTAACATGAATTGGGGGCTTGTCCGGGATTGGAACCCGGGATCTCTCGCAATGCTTATAAGAAGAATTTACCCACACTGGAAGTTCTCTCCTTTTCTAGGTTTTCAACACTGAATCATGGTCATTTAATTTCACAGCAAGTGAAATATAACATTCTTATTTGTAAGCTTTTCACCTTTTAAGAGTCAGGCTCGTCACCTCCACTCTTCATACCAAGTTAAGCTGAGCTAGTATCTTCCTGGCTCAAGCTTCTAACTTAGTATTGTAGAACTGCTGTGTAGAATCTATGCAGTCACATAATTTAGAGTGACCACGTTGTTTGCACTGCTTAAACAATAGTCATGAGACTGCAGGAAATAAATTAAAGTCCAGCCAAGTCAAGTTCGAACTTTATTAATCACAAAGAAAACTCTTGTGTCAGGTATTGCTCAGAAAAAATTCAATAACATGACAAATTAAAATTCCATAAAGGAAAAAGAGAAAAAAAACTGCACGCTAACAAAACAAAATGTACCTGTATTTGTCATTTACTTAAAAAAAAATAGTATTTTTTGAAATCATATGAAATCAGTGTCTCTTTTGAAAAACAATAAACTGTATTTCTGCATAACTTCATCATTTTGTCAAGAATCCACGAGGAAAGCTCGCACACATATCCAGACTTTCACAGCTAATCTCTAAAAACTCATCTCTGTGTATCATATTATGGTCATATTTATTTTCCGTCAAAGAAAAACTCCCCTCATGCCTCTAAAAGCCTTATGTGTAGCCGTAGACCACTGCTTCTTCTAAAATGTTGCTGACAGGATTGGGTTTTGTTTTATCGGCTGTCATCAGTACACTGTGATGTTATTTCACTCATAATGTGTCTTGTAGCTCGTAAAAAACACCACAAGTTAACAAGCTAATAAACTCTGTAATGTACAATGATATAGTGTACTGTATTGTTGTGAGAAGTAGTGCAGGTGCATTTCTTGTATCTACCGGCTGAAGAATCACTTACATACATGCCTACTGGGCCCTGAGGTCCCTCCGAGCCGGGCTTCCCTGTAAAACCCTGAGAAAACAAACACACATCGACGTATTGACAAACTGCAGGCAGGTAGCAGATTGTTCTCTATGTGTGTGTACAAGTAATGGAGGTCAGGACTGCTGTTACCTTGTCTCCGGGGGGTCCTGGTGAACCCTGAGGCCCCGTCTTCCCTGGAGGACCCTGTCAGATAAACACACAATTTCACCAAACAGCCAATCAATAACATGTTTATCTGATCGACCAATCAGATTTGCAGGACGCTGACAGAGAAAAGAAGGGTGCTGCTGATTCTAAATGGGATGAATTACAGCTGTTTTCTGTCTGACTAGGAATTAAACAAAACAAGGTTAGCTTAGCTTAGCATCAAGAGTACAGGCAATGGGAAACTGCTAAGCCAACCTCAAAAAATGTGCTATTTACAGGCTGTATATGTGAATTTAATGCATGTATAAATATAAAATGTAAAAATATTGTGGTACTTAGGTTATACATTTGTGTTATGCAATAATGTCGATAAACTTCATTTCTGTAGCAGCTTGCTAAACTGGAGTTATAAGGTGCTTTGCAAAACATTAAAATATGCAAAACATTAAAAGATAATAAAACAGTAAAAACAGTGCAAAGACTGTAATGTTATTTGACTCTTCATGTGTCTCCTAGCTTATGAAAATTTAAAAAAAATAATACCACAAGGACAATTTAACTACGTAGAAAACTTGATTTACACTGAGAGCCGGTCAATACCACCTTTATCTGATCGGCCAATTAGATTTACAGGACACTGACAGAGAAAAGAAGGAGCTGTTGATTCTAAATGGGATATATTTCGACTCTATAACATAATCGCAAACAGCTGTTTTTCATCCAACCAGGCATTTAATAAAAAGGTCAATATTATATGACATAGTTAGCTTAGCTTAGCATTTAGAGTGCAGGAAGTGGGAAAATGCTAAGCTAACTCCAAATATTGTGATATTTACAGGTTGTATATGTGAATTGAAGGCAGAAATGCAGAAATAGAAAACTAAATATTGTGGTTTTTTGGTTGTTTATTCATGCTATCTGACAATAATAAACTTAATTTCTATGGCATCTTTTGCAACTGGAGTTACAAGGTGCTTTACAAATCCAGAAAACATGAGATAACACATAAAAAACAATAATTTACTGAATCTACACATGTTTGCATACAACTGCATCTTTTATGTAAAGTTTGCACTATTTAAGTCATGTTTTGTGTTCAGCAATGTGCAATATCCAGAAGTGCAACATCAGTTACTGTTTTAATAATTGCTAATATGCCAAATAAGCTAGCTATTTTCTTCGCACCAGATGTTATATTTTGTATTTGCACATTTCTTATTATACTTTTAAAAAATGTTTGATTTTGTGAGTGCACTTACAGGATTGATGCCTTTGTTGCACACTAAAGGAATTCTATTCTAAAATGCCACTAAAGACAGTGCAACCTTAAAAAAAGCAATAAAAGTGCACCAGATAAAGAATAAAATGTTTTGTAAATGCTTGTCTGCACAGGTAAACAGCTATTTGAAGCGACGATATGCAACATAAGAGAAGTTTCAGGCTGTCTGCATTGTCTCTACATCAAATAAATCCTGTTGACTTTAAGTATTTGTCTCACAAAATATAGACTTACAGTCCTGTCAGCTGCTCAGTTTAATATAGAAAGCGGAGTCTTTTGTTTTCCAACCACATAAACAGAGCAAAAGCTTACCGGAGAACCTGGTGGACCATCTGCTCCTCTCTCTCCAGCAAGTCCTTGAAAACCCTAAGAAAAAAAAACCCAATGCAAACAGTGACGGACGTGCAAAGAAACAAGAAAAATACCTTGCAAAGACTTGTAACACAAAAGTGCGAATGCAAAACAAACTCGGATTTATTTCTTCCAATTAACAGCCGTGCAGCCAGCTGTGAAATTATTGGGTTAAATGAGTTGATGCAGTATTTTACTAATAGTTGTTTAATCTGCCATTTAATTGTTTCTTGGCTAATTCATTAGTTGGGATTTATGAGGCTGCGGCATAAACGTCATTATGGATAAATGATTGGTAATTAGGACTTTTATTTAAGACTCTTTAACAGTTAACTTCGGCAATTAATAATGTGCTGACTGTAAAACTGGTGTTGGAAAAGTTGGGAGCCAGCAGCAGCACATCTGGAGTTCTGAAATACTCGAGAGATTAAGAGTTTTGACACTAAATATTCTGTCTGGGCTGTTTTTCATGGTTTTGGTGCCTTAGTTTTATTATTATTTTTAAATACAAGCACAATTTTGCACCTAATTTCTTCTACCAGCACGATTTTCACATTCTTTTGCAAATTCGTTCCTTTATTTTTCTTAGATGTAGCATGTATTACTGACTGGATACCTTAAATTTCCCACAGGGAGGGAGTGAGGGGATGGATGGATGGATGGGCTGACTGCTGACATCCATTCTCACCTATCTACCTACCTATCTGCATTCATACTTGCATTCCTACCAACATCCCTACCTTCCCTACATCCCTACCTGTCTACCTATCTACCTACCTATCACATCTCTACTTTCATCTCTACCTACATCTCTACATCCTACCTGTATCCCTACCTACCAACCTACATCCCTTCATACCTACCTACATCCCTACCGTCCAACTTATATCCCTCCCTACCAACCTACATCCCTATCTACCTCCCTTAATTCCCTACCTATATCACTCCTTTCCTACATCCCTACTACACCCCTACCTACATCTCTACGTACCTACATCCTTACCTTCCTACCTACCTACTTACCAACCACATCTCTGCCTACATCTCTACGTACTTACATCTCTACATTCCTACCTGTATCCCTACCCACCTACCTACCTTCCTACCTACATCCCTCCCTACAAACCTACATCCCTTCCTACCAACCTACATCCTGACCTACATCCTTCCCTACCAACTCATACCCCTCCCTAAGAACCTACATCCCTACCTACAAGCCTATATCCCTAACAGCCTATATCACTACCTAGAAACCTACATCCTTCCCTACCAACCTATATCCCTACCTACCAAACGACATCCTTATCTACATCCCTTCCTACAAACCTACATACCTTTCTACCAACCTACATCCCTTCCTACCAACCTACATCCCTCCCTACCAACCTACATCCCTTCCTACCAACCTACATCCCTTCCTACAAACCTACATCCCTACCTACCAACCTACATCCTTACCTACATCCCTCCCTACCAACTCATACCCCTCCCTAAGAACCTACATCCCTACCTACAAGCCTATATCCCTAACAGCCTATATCACTACCTAGAAACCTACATCCCTTCCTACCAACCTACATCCCTCCCTACCAACCTATATCCCTTCCTACAAACCTACATCCCTACGTACCAACGTACATCCTTACCTATATCTCTACCTACCAACCTACATCCCTTCCTACTAAACTACATCCTTATTCACATCCCTTCCTACCAACCTACATCCCTTCCTACAAACCTACATCCCTACCTACTAACCTACATCCTTACCTACATCCATTCCTACCAACCTACATCCCTTCCTGCCAACCTACATCCCTTCCTACCAACCTACATCCTTACCTACATCTTTACCTATATCTCTACCTACCAACCTACATCCCTTCCTACCAACCTACATCCCTGCCTACTAACCTACATCTCTACCTACATCCCTACGTACTTCCCTCCTTATCCACCTCCCTCCCTCCCCATTCTGCTAACAGAACATGTGTTTTGTGGTTAATGACAACATCTATCAGCCAGAAACATCATTAACAGGGTACAATGTGTTAGAATTCTTGTCTATTGCGTATCAACATTGGACCTATTTAATTCTTTACATATTTAACACCACAAAACTTCTGGTGAGTGACCAGTAATGTTGTCTTGCATTCAACTGTTTATTAATATTTCAGTTCTGTAATGTAGTTTAAGAGGGACACGTCTGCTCAGCTGATTTATTTATAAACAAACTGATCTCATTTATATGTGAATTCATGTATAATGGAGGGATGAAACATGAACAGAGATCAACGGCCACCCATTAAGCATTTTAATAAGACTCCCTGTCAGAATAAAAACTACTGGAGGCTGTATGAACTCATACATGTGTCTGATAACAATTAAAATAATTGGTGTGTTTCTGGAAACTGTCCGTCTTGACTGCTGACTATTAACTGCTGCAGCTCACCTCTAATATTTGTTTTTCTCACATCTTTGCCCACTTTGACTCTGATAGAGTGTCGAAACATTCATTTATTCGCACCGTTAGAGCTGTGAATTATTGCCCTGGTCTCCTTTTATTCTCTGTTACAGCGGCAGATTAATGCTTGTGTTTTTGGAAGGTGTTCAGAAATGATGCATTAGTTCAACATGTCCAGAAACATTTAGCAAAAGAGCGTTTTTATGCTACATTAATCACGTGTAAGTACGTTTTAGAGTCACCTCACCTGATATGTTTAACCGGCTGGTAGCGGAGTCTGTTCTGTCTTGTTAAATATCTGGTTTTTTAACGTGTTTGTTGCCAGCTTTACTGAATCCATAAAACCTGCCATCATTTTTAATCCCTCACTGTCTTGTAAAGCCGTAATAATGTGTTTTTATTCTGTTGAACCCTGCAGGTTTGTGGTGAGAAGCCAGAGAAGAAAGGCAGAATTGAGACGATGATGTCATGAGCGGCTGAGGTCAGCGGGCGGCTAACGGTCTTACCGTCGGTCCTTTACTACCAGCGCTGCCAGCTGCACCCGAGGGACCCTGAAGCACAGAAACACAGTCAGAAAACACAGACAATGCAATGTTTCCCTGCAGCAGAGGTCAATAAAAGTGCAAACAGGCTCTTTGTATTATTGTTCCTGCACATTTTCTCAAACAAAGTAAGATTCTCGACTAAATACAACACCATTTATAAAGATGTCTGCAATGTAACAACAATTACAGTCAACTAAAACACACGATTTCCCTATTAAGTTAAAGAGATTGAACTCGGCACCTTTTTCCTGAACAGCAGCACCACTGTACTGTACAAAGACTGCCTCCTGCTGTCGAAAGCAGCATTATCATTACACAACAGCACCTTTCACTCAACTCCGCAGTCAGTTTTGACAGTTTGAGGGCAATTCCATCTTAGCAGTCTTTCAGTATGTCCTCAAAGATCGGCATTCGACAGACGTAGAATCTTAAAATGCACGACGCTCGGCGCAGTGTCCCTTCTCTCCGAAAGACAAATCTGAGACTAAACCCAACTAATCAAACGTGTGTGAATTTGCACATCCATCCTGAATAATAAATGCTGGTGCTGCACAAGATGAGGCAGGAGTTTGTGAAGCACACACACACACACACAAACACACACGCAAACAGCATTTTCAGGCAATGGGATTGAAATATGATAGAGAATGGGAACCTGTGTACCAGGCTTTCCTTCTGCTCCCTTAGGTCCAGGTGGGCCCGGCAAACCCTGCAAGGAAACAACCAGAAACAAAGACAGACACACAAATACACACATGTAAACTCTTACTGTCCTGTTATACATCTGGATGTTTGTTTTCCTGCTTTCTGTCAGTGAGACAGAAGAGTACAAAGGGATGGTTGGGTTTATCTACAGCAGTGTCATAACAGAAACATGTAGCAGGAAAGTGCTCGCACATGTGAACAGAGGTAAACTCAGATGCTCCGAGTTACAGTGTGACTTTTATGATGAAAATAGTGTAAATCAAATCTTGTTTAAAGGATGCGTATGGAGATTTACAGGTGCAGCGGCATGCAAAAGTTTGGGTACCCCTGCTACTGTGGAGAGTTGGATGAACTGACAACCAAAAGATAAACATTTTAAAGAAAAAAAAAACAGTTTTAACAAGATAGTTGTGCTGTTTTTTTGTTGTTTTTACAGTTAACAAGGAAGGGAGCACCATGCTAAAGTGTGGATAGAAGTCTCCAACCTTAATGAACTTATTAGGGATATGGTTTGTTCACAATCATTGCTAGAAAAGGCGATGTGATGCACATTTCATAACTTTATAAAGACCCTAAGCAGCTGCCTAGCCCTCTAAAAGTTAAAATAACTAATGCAAACAAGGCAGGAAGAAGCTTTGAGAAGATGGCAAAGTGTCCTCAGGTAGATGTCGCCTCAGTTTAGAAGAAAACTTTCCAAGAACTGTTTGTAAGATTGCTAGAAATGTAAATTAACTCCACTATTTGCATACAAAAGACCTTCAAGAAACTCTACTGGACTCTACAGTGGTGGTGTGCAGGAACATCTGCACAAATATGACCTTCACGGAAGCGTGATTGGGAGAAAACCGCAAAATTTACACATCAGAAGTTTGCAAATTAACATCTAAACAAGCCTGATGCATTTTGGAAACAAATCATGCAGACAGACGAAGTTCAGATTGAACTTTTTGGCTGCGATGTGTGAAAAAGGGGGCAGAATTTCACGAAAAGATCGCCTCTCCGACCGATAAGTTCAGGGTGGATCAGTCATGCTTCAGCCTTGTGTTGCAGCCAGTGGCATCCATGAAAAGGAAGAATGGATTCAATTACATAGCAGCAAAATCTGGAAGCAAACTGCCTGTTAAACAGCTGAAGATGAAAAGAGGACGGTCTCTACAGCAGGACAAGGATCATGAACACGCCTCAGAGCTAACAGTGGACTGTCTCAAGCAACGCATGAGGGACGCAAGGCCGAAGAGACTCACGGAACTAGAAGGTTTTTGCAAAGAAGAATGAGCGAAAATCCCTTTAATAGATCTGAAAGGCTGTTAGCTGGTGCAAAATGCATTTACCAGCTGTGGTACTGACCATGCAGGGTCAACACTGTCACTACTTTTTTGTTATTTTAAAACTACAAAAGATGGAAATAAAAAAGCAAATCTTTAACTTGATGTTTGCCTTTTGGATATCAGGGCATCTCTTAGTCATTTACACATCACAGTAGAAGAAATTTGGATTAGAGACGTCTTAAGTTTTGCTTGCCGTTGCACGAAATCATCCACTTAAGAGTATGAATGAACTGTGGAGTTTTTTTGCATGTATGACCAGATCCATGTTGATCCATAGACTTTACCGATGGGCCTGGTTGCCCTGGGTGACCCCTCTGACCAGCCCAACCCTGGAGAAAAGACAAGATAAGAGACACAAGGAGATTGACGTGGAATAACTTCACACATCAATTTCAGCAAAAATAGCCATCAAGAAATAAAAATCTGTATTTGTTACAGCACAAACAGCCACAGCACCCTCACAGATGGAGGGCTTCTTTAACAACAGAGAGATAAACTCTGTTAGGATGAACTGTGTCGTACCTTGGTCCCTCTGAGTCCTGGTTTGCCGGTGCGTCCGTCTGGTCCTCTGCTCCCCTTCAGAAGGATAAAAATATCAGTAACTGAGCATAAATGTTCATCTTAAACTGTCCTAATTTGTGTTGAGAGCATTAATTTGTGCGTTGTCTTTATAAGATTTATGTCCAGATGCACATTGATCAGCCACAACATCATGACCACTGACAGCTGAAGTGAATAACATTGATCATATTGGTACTATGTGCTGTTCTGATGGAAAACCTTGGATTTTAACATCCATGTTGATGAGACTTAGACACCCAAATAAACATTGTCCCACAACAAACACACTCCCTCATGCAAATGGAAATCCCAAATGTCACTGTCAATGCCCCCCACCACATGGCAAAAACATCAACCAATCAGGAACATGTTGAGGAACATGACAATGGCCCAACATGTTGATTTGACCTCCAAACTTCCTACATCCCATTGTGATCAAGCATCAACAGGATGCAGTGGAACAAGTTTGACTGACAGACGCCCCACTGAACAAGCCAGAGTAGCCAAAGGATCCAACGTCCTGGTTCCAGACCCCATAGGACACCCTGAGAGGTCCTCTGGTCCAATGGTTCAGAGCATTTTGACCACATAAGGGGGACCAACATGACATTATGCCTGATCAGTGTACGTTGCAGAAAGTCACATTTTGTGCATTTTTGTAGAAACTGTGAAACAGAATTGATGTTCTAACGTATTTTAGTGTTACAGAATGTAAGTTTATGACCATAAGACTGACTTTTGAGTCACAAAACACTGATTTCTTCATGATTAAAGTCAGTTAAACAAATTCTCAACAGAAATCAAAGAAAAGAGGGACCATTTAGTTCAGCTTACTTGTCATGGATTAGTTGAATAATGTCTTTTTTGTGGCTCTGGAGGAGTCTGAGACCAGGAAATTCACTTTAATGCCAACATAGTGGTATTATTAGGTCAGCTCAGCAGCTACACATGCTTAACAACAAGCCCGTTACTGATTGAAGGTGGGAATTTCAAATGCAGTGAGCATTTATCAGGCAGATGAGGTCAAGTTGCATTATGGGAAATGTAGGATCCACATTTTTTCCCCCCAGCTTCATCCACTACAGACTACAATCTCGGACATCTTGGTCTCTGCTGCTTGGATTCTGAAGCTCCAGCTTTATGGAAACAACAACAACAAACCGCCGCATTTTAAGAGACAGTCATTATTTAACTTCTCCTCAGAGTGAAAGATGGCCGGAATCTGGAATCCCTCAAAAATGATGACACAGCTTGGAGCCATTAGGGCGACCAAAGGGGGAATTAATGGGCTGGTTTTTAAAAGCCTTTCATCACCAGAATCTCTGTAAACTTCCACCTCAGAGACGCACAAACAGCACATGATTCACGGTGCTGCTATTCTTGCTTCTACAATGACTAAACATTCGCTGTGATTCCGATTAATTAAGACTCTTTCACTTCAATGTTCATTCTGACTCGCATGTTGCGGGAAAAGAGACCTGTTAGTTTAGGTTCTTCAGTTAGTAAATCTCTGCCCTCAAAAGTCCTGTCTTCACAAAACCAGTGAGTTAAATCCACACTCAGGAGGCTCTAATGTTACACAGTTAAACGTGGATCAACACATGAAGTCATCTGACGTTTGTTCACTGTTCAGAGCCTTCAAACCATCACTGACCTTTAACCCTCGGCCGCCCTGCTTCCCCTGAGGACCAGTTTCACCGATTGCGCCCTGAATGAAGGAATATAAAAACCAGTCAAGCGTTCTGTCGTTTTTTTTTCACACTCGCCAGGTGAATTCTTTCTCCCGGCTGAAGGAGCATGTAACACAATATTATGCTGCAGAAACCAGGCGACACAGTTTGCTTCTGGTGCATTTCAGCTCATAAAAACTACTAAAATGAGCAATTTACTCCGTTTACATGTTTAAATTTGACTTTCTTGAGGTTTATGGTTGAACAAACATCTAGTCTTGACCTTAGAAATAGCAGATTGACAAAAAAATATCCATTAATATGATGTTTTTAAGGTCAAAAATCACCTTTTGCACACAGTTTTTTAATTCTAATTCCAAACAGAATACGTGTTTACCTCGGTGCCTCTGGGGCCCGGTTGGCCCTTTGCTCCTGGGAAACCCGGGAAGCCGATGGGGCCCCTCTCTCCCTGAGGACCCCAAATGCCTGCTGCCCCCTGAATACCCTGAGAGGAAAACACAGAAGCTCACTTCTTACGTTTTTACTGACTCATTTTGAAAATAACTTTCTGAATTTTACAGTACATGACGCATTAAAGGTGCAGTTTCACATTTAACAGCTGTAACAGTCACTTGTCCAGAGGTCAGTATGGACAAACAGCTGCATGACATTATATAAATTAAAAGCAAAAAAGCAAATATTATATGTTTTTACACATATAAATGCATGTATTTATGTATGAAACAGGTGATAAGCTGTAGCAGCGACTTCTTATAACCTGCAGTAGGTTACTAAAGGAGCACATTTTGTCTGTTGCTGAACATAAAACTCTCTTATCTAGAAATGTTTCTTGTTATTGACATGTTTCAGTCTGATTAAACGAAGTGAACATATGTGAAATTACATCATTAGTACAACCAACTTGCCTACAATTGCCATATTAGAATAAAGGCTGAGTTCAGGTTGTCAGGCTGTTGAAGTCTGTAAGTTGCTGTCACAAAAGAAGCCAATAAAATCCAATATATTTCTCAATAAATTCGTCTTTATCTCAGTTTAACTGTTGCCCCTTAGACAAAGACAGACTGTGCATGACTTGTGCGACAGGTCTCGACTATTTGTGAAAATTATAAGTGTAAGAAAACCGTGAAACGTCGCAAATCCCTCATGTGCGCCGCTTAAGAACAAATGAGTAGTTATTCAGTGAGAACATGTGGTTTAATGGGCTTTTTGAGAAGAACTATTTCTTAATTGGGCACAACCACGTCCTGGAATATCTGTTGGGACCCCAGCAACCTCACAGTGATGTGTTTGTTTCATCATGGATGAGAGATTTAATGCCACTACACAACATATGATCAAGGGTTTGTTACTCTGATCCAGTCCAAGTCATTTATTTAATATTCACCACCTGCCCACAGCAGTCCTAAACTATTTTCGAAGATAAAACACACTTTCTGTGTTGTGTATTACCTGCAGTACCATGTAGCACCACCAGGTGGAGCGTATTAAGGTTTAGTACTGTCATGACTTGAGGAGGAGGAGGTCACTCAGACTACAGGCAGCTCTATGTTGGCAAACCGAGAGCATTGTGGGGGGTTTAGCTGGCAGTGGGCACCATGACAAAGACTTCAGCGACGCTTAAGAACCTCTAAACTACAGCTCCTGTATTTAAGCTGAGCTACTGACAGGGACAGGATTCATATGTTCCAATTGGCTTATATATCAGCTGATTTGGTGGCCAATATCACATCCAATGGTTAAAGCAGCAATTTTCTAATGCTATGCTATGCTAGTGTACTTATCTGTATATATTTTATTCTATTCTACTTCTTCTTTTATATTCTTAATGTTATTTTATTTCTTGTTATCTTAACTGTTTGCACCAAACATGATTCTGATTCTGATTCTAAGTATGTCATAAATTAGCCAATTATCGATCAGTAATGCTGCAGATTACTAAGAAAACTGTTCAAACTTTGCATCCATACCAGCCTGCCACAAGTAGAGCTTCCCCTTTACAACAACTGTGTGACAGCAGACATAAACAAAGGCTTGAGCTTCGGTCTGCGCTGATACTAATCAGTTAAAAAAATGGCTTAATCACCCTAGATCTTGATTTTTAACAGTGGTTCTCGACATTCCTTGTCATTATTAAGGTTCCTTGGCAGCAATATCCATGGCAGGTGCATAGCTATGGACAGTGGTGGCGCAACGGTTAAGTCTCTGGGCCACGGATCAGAAGGTCAGAGGATTGAACCCCAGTGCCGCCATTGTTGGGCCCTTGAGCAAGGCCCCTTAACCCTGTACTCTGACCTCAACTGGGATATGTGGAAAAACATTTCGCAATTCTGTAAAAATGTATTCGTGACAAATAAAGCTTTCTTCTTCTTCTTCATTGCTATGCATCATCTAAGGTAGGAGGGGACCTTATGACGTCCTGATTAATGGTGATCTGGCTGTAAACTCCAACATTTAAAGCTCCTGGGTTGCTTCTACCAACCACCAAAAAGTAAAACTCACTGAAAAACTGAGTCTTATCTTACAAAAAGTTGCTAAGACAAGTGAAGAACTTTATTTCTTGGGAGTGAACTCAATGTAAATTCATCATCCTGCCTAATGAACAGGAATTATTATTATACACGTATGCATTCATCTCAGGGTAGTAATGTTTCTAAAAGGACTTCCACTAATCAGTGAAGAATTATATCTTCTACCTTTATAGATGAATATGTACAGTTAAAGATGATGTCTGAAGCAGTAAGTTCTATTGATTGATAATATAGTTATTAAATAAGGAGGTGCAGTCAATTGGTTTAATCACTTCCTGTCGAGCCAACTATACAACCCAAACTCTGATTTAACCGTTTGACAGATGAGGGAGCAGCCTGTTCAGTCGTACCTTCTGTGTGCAAGCAAATCTTCAAATAAAACACACTTTATACTTTGTTTTTTGTACATTTCATACTAATAAGTAATAACGTTCTGGTCAGTGAGCTTTAGAGGCTCTGTGGACGGAGCCAGACTTCCTTTTCCCTCATGTCCAGTCTTTGTGCCAAGTTAATCTAAACGACTGTTGGCTGAATCTTCAGTATTTCCCACACAGACACGAAAGTGCTGCCAGTTCTTTTACATAACTCTCAAAAAGCATCAAATAACTATTAACTATTCCTTCATATGCACACATTATATTCTCTTCTCAGTGTTGTTAAGCTATAAGTTGGTGGTTCCTACCTTGTCGCCTTTCGGTCCTGGATCCCCCTTGTCCCCATCTGGTCCTCTGCCACCCTGTTAACGACAGAAAGGGTTAAAGTGAGGCTTTGTTAATCTTGTTGGGCAGCAAATACGTCCGTAAATCTAACACGAGCACCTACATTTAGTCCAGGAAAACCCATGTGGCCTTGTTTCCCTGGTGGACCCTGCGAAAGACATGGTTTTAAACTGTCAGTAAAGATTAAAAAAACACTTAGAAACAATAAAATAAACACCAAGAGATCAAATTCAGCAATTAAAGACGAAATTCAGAAGCAAATTATAGACTTAAATCTAAATAACAGGGATAAACAGAGGATTAAATGACAATGCATCAGCTTGGAGAGCAAAGCGTTTGAGAATAAATGAGCTCTGAAGGAATAAAGGATGATTGTGTTTAATGAGTAAAACCCAGCAGAGAATGAAGAGCACACAAGGAACACAGCAGCACGTCATGATCCACTTTAACCAGTAGGTGGCACTGTGAGGCTGCAGCATAGCTTCTGACAGCAGAGGGCTTTCAGAGAACAGACGAAAGAGAGTTTGATCAAAGTCGCAGCAAAATAATACAAGCAGTGCCGCTGTGGTGGCAAAAGCTGCACAACCAGTGGGGCTGAATTCTCTTTCACCGGCTTCTACATGCATTTAGTCCGTTTCTGCATTATTTGTAGCTGCAGGAGGAACTCACCATGGGCCCCTCGAAGCCAAGATCCCCTCGGGCACCCATCGGCCCCGCAGGCCCCTGATATGAAGAGGAAAGAAACACGATAGATCAATAAAGGCAACATAAGATACTGCACTGTCTGTTGACATGTGCTCAATAAAAGCTCAAGTATGAGATGTTTACATATAAATGAAGGTTTGTGATTAAGTTGATCAGTACTTGCAGCAAATCTGAGTTTTAAATCTAGTGTCTGAGGCAACATTCGCACGTTTGGGGCAGTGGTAGCAAACTTGTAACCGGTGGGTCGCTGGTTCGAGTCCCCGGACTGGCAAGAAGTTGAGGTGAGAAAGTGAGAGCGACCGCTTATCCCAGTCACCACCACTGTGGGCCCTTGAGCAAAACCTTTGACCCCTGACTCCTCCCCGGGTGCTGCACTGCGACAGCCCACTGCTCCTAGTATGTATAGTTAAGGTTAACTATGAATAGGATGGATCAAATGCAGAGAACGAGTTACCTCAAGCAGATCAATAAAGGTTAGATTATTACTATTATTATACCATATCACACGTTAGAGCTGGAGTCGTATACATTAACTGGGCATGTTGGGGGAAACCTAGAAATGTTTCCAGTACATTTTTTGATGCACCAGATACAAAAGTATCTCAGCAATAACAGGAAGGATTACGGTCTAAAACTTTTCCTGTAAGACTGAGGGTCAACATGGACTTCTGCTCTTGGATAGGTTGGTATTTGTATGTCTGTGCAGATTCGTGGAGATTAGAAAAGCTTAAATAAAAGCCAGTAATATTTATGGTTATGGTTCTAGGAAACCTCTCACCTCTCATCCAAGAAGCTTCTTCGGTTCAACAACCAAAAACTCAGCTGCCAGGAAGGAGAGACATGACCGTATCATTCTTGTTTTTGCCTCCTTACACCAGCTTCCAGTATGTTTAGGATAGATTTTGATATTTTGCTGATTCCTTTCACGGCCATTCTCCCGGCTATATTTCGGAGTTGTAGTACCTTACACATTTGACATCGACATCAGGTCGCCCACGTCAGTAATGTCTTTTAAACCCCTTCTTAAAACAAACTTTGACTGGAGAGCCTTTCCTGATTTTACATTTAATTTTCTTGATCTGTCTTTTTTTAACCATCCTTACCCTGGAAAGGTACTTTATAGGTCTTTTATTACCTTTGCCAAGGAGGTTATGTGATGGCCGGCGTTGGT
This sequence comes from Dascyllus trimaculatus, assembly GCA_024666655.1. Taxonomy (NCBI): domain Eukaryota; kingdom Metazoa; phylum Chordata; class Actinopteri; family Pomacentridae; genus Dascyllus; species Dascyllus trimaculatus. The sequence continues at coordinate 25,754,282 of CM045460.1, forward strand.
TTGTTTGTTTCTTAACCCCCTGTGACCACATGACATTTGGGGCTCCACGCAACAGACAGCGACAATAACGGACTTCTCTTTCCTTCCTGAGCGACATACGCACGGTTGGGCCGGCATTCTTATCTCCGGTTGTCTAAGAAGCTGGGAGGCTGTTAGGAGCTGCCGCGCTAGAGGCCGCGCCTGTTCATTAGGTCGGATGGGGTGAAGGCCGCATTGTTTGTAGGACATTTGAACTGTCTGTAATTACATTTGTATCTGTAACGTTCCATACAAAATATGTGAATTGGGAGATTGTGTTGGGAGTGGACTGCAGCTCCTTGGTGGAGGTATGAACTCTCTGAGGGCTTTTCTAGTTTATTTATTTTTTTACTGTCCTGCTCTGCATACTCTGTTTTTAAACTTGATGATTCATTTACTACCGATGTGAAGCACTTTTTAATGTGTCTTCAAAAGTAGTACAATAAAAAAGTTTATGATTATTATTATTATTATTAAAAACTCAGGTTTACTGAAGCTCTTGGGGTTGGTATTGGGAAAATAGTTGACCTCAGTAAAGGATCACTGTCTTGGAACTGTGCCTGAGACTGCAGGTTTACATCATTAGTATGCGTCTGCAGAATGATCAACAAGTATTATTAGCATGAGACAAGTAGATTTTGCCTGAAATATGGGATAAAAGGCAGATATTAAGCACATGTTTTAGATCGAAGGCATATGGTTGAGATGAAAGAGAAGAAAGCAGCTCAAGAAACTTCGGATCTTACATTTCCCACAATGCAAACATGACAGCATCTTTCATTAGACCCATTACACTCTAGTAAACACCAAACCCTCCACCATGTTGGCTCTGATGTTGCTGTCAGAGCTATTTTTCAGACTTCTCAATGCTCCCTCATGTGACTTTTCCCCTTTAAAACATCACTTTTATCACATTTTCAGCCAAAGTGTTGAATCTTCAGAACAAACTTACTGGATCTCCTTTAGGCCCAGCAGCTCCCATCAGTCCTGGATGTCCCTGTCAACACAAAGTCTGGCATCAACCTCCCGCTCTTTACGGACAGGAGACTAAATAAAACGGCATCCCAACAACCTTTAACAGCCTTGAACTTTACTCACCTGGGGCCCTCGGAGTCCCGGAGGTCCCATCTGTCCCTCCAAACCTGGAGGCCCCTGAGTGGAAGAAAAGGAAGGCGACACCTTAAATGTCAAACACAGGCTCTAAACATTTCCACAAAGCTGAATAAGTGCAGAATATACACTGAACTGAATATATATACCTGAGGGCCTTTGGGGCCGACGCCGCCTGCAGGACCCAAGTCGCCCTGAAAGAGAAAATAAATGATTTATACACAACGGAAAGAACCTGCAGACCAAGTTTAAGGTTGATGTTTATGCAAGTTTTAAGTGATAAAATAACAAATCTATCTATATATGCTTCATTTGAATCAAAACCAAACATTTGACCATCAGAAACTTCAATTTTCACTTCCCAGCTATCAAATATGTCCTCTGGTTTCAGCTTCAGTGCAAGAATTTGATGCTTTTCTCTTACAGCGGGGAAAATAAGTATTGAACACGTCAACATTTCTCTCAAAAAACATATTTGTAATCGAGCTATTGACATGAAATTTTCACCAGATGTCGGCATCAACCCAAGTAATGCACACATACAAAGAAATCCAAACATTTATGTCCATAAATTAAGTTATGTGTAATAAAGTGAAATGGCACAGGGAATAAGTATTGAACACGCGTACTGAAATTTATTTAATACTTAGTGCAAAAACCTTTGTTGGTGATTACAGCCTCAAGACGCCTCCTGTATGGAGAAACCAGTCGAATACATTGCTCAGGTGTGATTTTGGCCCATTCATCCACACAAACTGCCTTCAAATCTTCAAGGTTCCGGGGGTCTCTTCTGTGAACCCGGATCTTCAGTTCTTTCCAAAGATTTTCAATTGGATTCAAGTCTGGTGATTGACTGGGCCATTCTAGCAGCTTTATTTTCTTTTTCTTCAACCAGTTGAGTGTTACCTTGGCTGTGTGCTTGGGATCGTTGTCTTGCTGAAAGATCCACCCTCTTTTCATCTTCAGCAGCCTGGCAGATGACAGCAGATTCTGATCAAGAATGTCTCGATACTTTTCTCCAGTCATTATTCCTTCAATGATATGAAGTCTACCAGTACCACATGCTGAAAAACAGCCCCACGCCATGATGCTCCCACCTCCAAACTTGACTGTTGGTATGGTGTTTTGGGGGTGATGTGCAGTGCCATTTTTCCTCCAAACATGTTGTGTCTTATGACATCCGAAGAGTTCAATTTTGGTCTCATCTGACCAGAGTATGTTCTCCCAGAATGTCATGGGTTTATCCAAATGTTGTGTCGCAAACTCCAAACGAGCTTCAACATGCTTCCTCTTCAAAAATGGAGTCTTGCGTGGTGTGCGTGCATGGAGGCCATGGCGGTTGAGTGCATTACTTATTGTTTTCTTTGAAACAACGGTACCTGCTGATTCCAGGTCTTTCTGAAGCTCTCCACGAGTGGTCCTGGGCTGTTGGAGAACCCTTCTGATGATTGTTTTGACTCCTCTGTCTGAAATCTTGCGAGGAGCACCTGGCCGTGGCTGGTTTATGGTAATGCCGTGTTCTTTCCACTTCCGGATGATGGCCCCAATGGTACTCACTGGAACTTTCAGAAGTTTAGAAATGCGCCTGTAACCAATGCCTTCAGTGTGTTTTGCAACAATAAGGCTGCGTAGGTCTTTGGACAGCTCTTTGCTTTTACCCATCATGCAATGCTTCTTGTCTAACACCTTGCTGGTGAGAAACCTTTTTAAAAGGCATTAATCAGGACTAAACCAGCTGATATTACTTTGCACTAATAGGGGACAGGTTAACCTTCTAAATACTGACAAACTCCAGCTGCTTTCTTGGCTTTCCAGACCTTTTTACCCCTCCTTTTCTTCATGTGTTCAATACTTATTCCCTGTGCCATTTCACTTTATTACACATAACTTAATTTATGAACATAAATGTTTGGATTTCTTTGTATGTGTGCATTACTTGGGTTGATGACGACATCTGGTGAAAATTTCATGTCAATAGCTCGATTAGAAATATGTTTTTTGAGAGAAATGTTGACGTGTTCAATACTTATTTTCCCCGCTGTATATTTCATTATAAATTGCAAATTTGTCACTTCTTTTTACATTTTACTCCTAATTTCTAACAGATTACTTGAAATGTTAATAATAATTGCCACCATAATTATTATTTTTAGCTTTGTGAGGGCATCATGTGTAACCTGCAGGCTGATTTTGAGTAGCTAAGGTGCATTTGTACCCTTGATCCATTAACTCCTTGAGCGCCGACTCGTCCTGTAACACCCGGTGCACCCTGTAAAACACACAATATCACATTTACATTTAAAATTGGCACAAAACGAACAAATATTTCGCCGTCTAGTTTATCTGCCTGCTCACCGGCGGCCCTGGAAAACCTGGAGGTCCAGTTAATCCACTCTCCCCCTGGTGATAAACACAAAACAACATGATAAACGGTCCTGTTTATGACATTTTATGACTAAAACACTCAGATCTAAATGATAATAACAACATTTTTTGCAATTTTACTTCAATAGATTGTGCAATATCAGTATTTATGTCATGTGTAGCATTTTATTTCATGAGGAATATGTCATATTCTCTTTTCTCATGTATGACATTACTTATAGTCTCAGTATAATTGGCAGCAATATTTTTTACTGCTCTATTCTATCCTTATCTTAGCTCATTTTAGCTTAGCTTAGCATAGCTTAGCTTAGCATTGAAGGGCATAATTCAGCCAAAATAGGAAGAATTTGCTATTTATGATTTGCACCTAATTTCTTTGGAAGTGTATCAAAGTTTGTGAGAGAGAGTTTTGTGGTGTTGTGTATAGTTTTAGTGTAAATGTCGCTTGTTTTAGTTGAATATATAAGACTAAACGTGCATTTTCAGTTCAGTTATTCCTTTAAATGTCTGGATCTGCACACAATAACAAAATGAAGCAGTAAAGCAGAAGTGAGTCTCCAAAACAAGACTGCAAAGTTACCATTTGTACTGATAAACATCTCTCCTGCAAGGTGCAAACTCATGCAATCTGACTGCTTTCCTTTTAAAAAGCTAACTTCAGCTCATCACTCACATCAGGTCCGGGAGGCCCCTCTGGCCCGGAGCCACCTCGGATCCCCTGAGGCCCCTGCAGAGAAGATTAAACATGTCAACTTGGCGGCGACGCGTTATTAAAAATACACAGAAAACACTGTATTCAGAGCGGGGATTAATGATACAGATTACTGCCCACTGGTCGGAGCAAGCGCACGAAAAGCCGCGAGCCTGAGATTTCCAGGTTCTCGCCAGGAGCAGAATCAAAGTAAAAACCAGAGAATGGGAGAATAAAACGGGAGCCGCCGCTGTTCGGAGCTCTGAGTTCAAAGGCGGGCTGGATTAGGGATTAAAACGGATTCAGGAGCGCATGTTTTTCTTTCACAAGGGCTCACGGTTCGCTTTGCTGCTTGCACATTTCACACCAGACAGAAGGAAACGTATCACAGGAGGACAGCTTGTTTACCGCCATTGTTCTAATTGATCCTGTGAAGGCTGCACTCGTGAATGAAACGCTCTTAAAGAAAGAGCTGCTTTTAAACAGAGAAAAGAGAAACGCTCTTGACTTGTGACTCTGTTGGACACGTAAAACTGCAAAGACGCTGTCGAGACACTCACCGGTGGTCCGATGAGACCAGGTGGACCAGGCAAACCAGTCGAACCCTGCACCAGAAAACAACAAAGCAGACAATCATGACGACAGATTGGTGCGAAAACAGGAATCAGGGTGATGATTTCAGTCTCTTTTATGCATAAATTCAAACACTGACAAGCCAAAACTATACGACTCTTCCCCATCTGTCCCACATCCAGTAATTTAATGATGGGAACTTTCCATTTAATCGATCCCAGATCTTCACTGTGTGCCATTCTTATGACATAATCCGTGTTAGTCACTTTATCTCAGGGTGGTTATAATGTTCTAGGTCATCTGTGCACTTCATTAAACCAACCACAGTCCTATCAGGCCAAGATCTATGCAACATGGAGGATGGAGGATAATTACCTTCTCGCCAGGTTCACCAATTTCCCCTCTCGGGCCCTTGAGGCCGAGGAGACCCTGAGGAGATAAAATAAAAAGTCATTTCTTTTAGGTGTCAGTCAATTTCAGGTAAATGACACGTTTTTAATTGCGTTTTTTCCCCTTCAGAGAACAGCTACAATCAATACTTTTGTATTAGCAACGTGATTTAGCTCATGCTTAGATGTTGCATGTTGTCTTTTAATTTGCCGGTAGAGCAAGGTCACATTTCCTAATGCCTCTGCAAGAACCTCTGACTTATATCCTGCTCTGTAAGGACTAGATGTTTTTTCTATACTCAGTTCTCGGCCTTTTTCTCAGCTTCCTTTAAGAATACATTCACCTTTTCTCTTAATTCACCGAGTCAGGATTTGTTAAACCTCGCATGAAAGTTGGCTTAACAAATCCTGACTCTAATCCTGAACTTGTTGGGTTTTCGGTTAGATCAGCTGATCAGATTAGGTTGATTCTGAGCTAAAGACATGAAAAACAGCGATCTCAAAAAGCTGAATTAGGCTCTGATACTGTGATATACCGTGGCAGTAGGTCAACAATGAGAAGAGTCTCTAATTCAGCACAGTGCAGGTATAGATGAAGTCCATATTCAGCACCTCACTGTACTAAATTATTTTTAGTTCCTCTTCGGTCATTGATGAAACCCTTAAAAACCAACTTCCGTGTATCAAAATCTCTAATTTAGAAGTTTTTACTAGAAAAAATAATCCTTTCCTGCCTTAAAATGTCGTAGATGTACGTCTACATCTACGAAGTCTCCACCTCTCTTTCGCTGCAGCCCAGCACACCAGCTCACTCAATGACAAGTTGCAATATTTTAGTCATTCAGTAGTACATGTTTTAACCAAAAACCGATTCTGAAGAAGAATAACGATGCAGAAAATCCTCCCTGTAAGCTGACAGGACTGCTTCCTTAGGTATGATTTTGCTATTGCTTGGAGAACAGATATAAATTCCCAGTTTGACCAGCTGGTTAAGGCTTCTTCACATGAAAGTGCCCTACAGACAAAATAAGGAACTAAAAGGGCTAAAAGGTGGCAGCAGACTGTGTACAGTACAACCATGTGTTCTGGACGTGACACATGTAAAAAGTCACACCAGTAAATCAGAGGGTTCGACTGTTCTGCTGCAGCTGTGCAGTTTTATTCCTCACCTCATCACCTTTTTCCCCTTTGGATCCTCGCTCTCCCCTGTAGCCCCACAGGCCCTGAAGCCGAGGAGACACAAGACGGAAACATTTCAGCAGATGAACACATAATTTACCATCCTTAACACGGTACACACGCATGAACACAGTGCGCTAACCGGCGGTCCAGGAGAACCAGTTGACCCCTGCTGACCGTCTTCCCCGTTCTCCCCGTCCCTCCCCGGGGCTCCTGCTCGTCCTGGAGGACCCCTGGGACCGATGTCACCCTGAAAAAACAACATCATTAGAGATAACCCGCTGCAGATTATCACATTAAAACACAGAAGTCTCAACCAAACGTGAGACACAGCGACTGAAACCTCGACAGCCCACAGCTGTGAGGAGCTCCACAGCGGGGAAGCTCCATTATAAATTTAAGGTCTGCAGTGTGAAGACTCCAGCACTCGGTGGATCCATTCATCACTCAGACTGAAGAACAACACGCTGTCTAGCAGGTCTGGGTGAGCGATAACTCTGACCTGCAGACAGGTGGAAAACATGCACAGTGAATGGATAAACCACCTGTGTTGGCACCAGACGGCGGAGAGGATGATGGATACAGTGTTGTACATGCAGAGACGGGCATGATGGAGTATTTATTATATGATGGTTGCACACTTTTAGCATTTATAAGCGCTTTGTAAACATGTAATAAACCATTCTAAAGTTATAGATTCATTTTTGTAACTACACGTTGATGTAAACCATCAGTCAACAGTTATAATTCTCCCTGTAAAGACATATTTTATATCATTAAACTGGGTTTCTGCTATATTTTCATGTTTTTATACAGCAATCTCCAATTATTGGTGTCCACTGGAGGAGTTAGAGTTGTAAAGATAGCCTAGCGGTTATGTCACGAGACCCACGTGCAGAGGCGTAGCGGTTGTGCCCAGTTCGAGTCCGACTTCGGCCATTTACTGCACGTCCTTCTCCGCTCTCTCTCCTGTTTCCAATTCTGTCCAGTCTTCTTCAATAAAGGCTAAAACGCCAAAAACACTGCAATACACTGCACTTAAAACCATTTGTTTTATGTATGTAGGGTTGCTCGTTAGGCATTAATTGGCTCATTTAGTCAATAAAAGATCATAAATTCTGAAAAATGGCAGCTACTATTTATTAAAGCTCTGCTGGGTGTTTAAAATTGCCTTTATTTGTGCCAAAATCTCAAATTTTAATAAGTTTACAAAGATTTTAAACAACTAAATTTCACAGATTCACAAATGATTTCAACAGTAAATCAACATTTTCTTAATTGCGGTTGATTAATTGACAAATATTGCATAATTAGACACATTTTAACCTTGAAGTTGAGCTTTCTGGGAACCAAGTAGCTTCACCAGAGCAGTCAGGAAGCCTTGCATTAATAGGAGCAATAAGAAGGTTTCTTTTTCAGTCTTCATTCTTTATGTCACTTATACCAACCCGCAGTAATTCTGATGGTTTGGCGACCGAACTGGTGACTGTCTAGACTAGTATTCCTCAACCGTCTATGGCACATGACCCTTCCAAACAAACAAAGCTTGCAGGTCAAACCATCCAGCAAAAGAAAGAGTAAATTAATCTTTTCTCTCAATTCACTGAGTCAGGATTTGTTGAACGTCACATGAAAGTTGGCTTAACAAATCCTGACTCTAATCCTGAACTTGTTGGGTTTTCGGTTGGATCAGCTGATCAGATTAGGTTGATTCTGAGCTAAAGACATGCATGGTAATTGAAAAACAGCGATCTCAAAAAGCTGAGTTAAGCTCTGATACTGTGATATACCACGGCAGTAGGTCAACAATGAGAAGAGTCTCTAATTCAGCACAGTGCAGGTGTAGATGAAGTCCAAATTCAACACTTCGCTGTACTAAATTATGCTTAGTTCCTTTTCGGTCATTAATGAAACCCTTAAAAACCACAAATGATTTCAACAGTAAAATTGCAGTTGATTAATTGACAAATATTGCATAATTAGACACATTTAAACCTTGAAGTTGAGCTTTCTGGGCACCAAGTAGCTTCACCGGAGCAGTCAGGAGACCTTGCATTAATAGGAATAACAAACCCAAACAAACAAAGCTTGCAGGTCAAAGCATCTAGCAAAAGAAAGAATTCAATAAATGGAACATTCTGTTGCAGAAATACTTCTTATGACTTCCTCAGGGTTATTGCAAGTCCACTGATTTAGGTAGGAAATCAGACAGGCGTCACACAAACCAACAGAGAAAAGACAAGCATCTATGTACAGTATGTATACACGTGAAAATAGAAGTGAGAAGTAAATGTGGTTGTTTAAGCGCAAACAAAATCATCCACATAGACTATACAGCAACTTAGACGCTAACAACAGCTAACAGCAGACAAATATTCTCAGCTACGTTGGTCCAAACAGAGCAGACACCAACAGCGACTGAGTGTTTCCAACCATCCCAGACCTCGCTGCTCCTCATTACCCAGCTCAGACCTCACACTGTACACTAAACTCAGGCTTTGAGTTTCCACAGTCGACTTCCAGGATTCATGTTTATGTGCTTTGAGATGGTCTTTCAGATGGATGGAACACAGTTAAATTAACTTCTACCTTCAGAAACCCAAACAAATGAAGTCAGAGCCACAATCTAAATTTAGTAAACTCGATTAACCAGGCTTCGGCGTAATCACATAGTAGAACTTCTTAATTTAGCAATAAAATACTTTCAGAGTTCACTCTCTGAATATGGTTACATCATAGGGAGTTTCATGCATGGAGGCTTTCCAAACACCCACTCCCTTTAACCACACTCACTCTGCTCCACCGGCTACGTTACACTTCATTCATTTAGAACAAGCCTCGTTCGGTCCCACAAATCAGTTTCAAACATGGACCAGCGTCCGCCAAACACCAAATATGTCAGATTAAATTAAGACAGAAGATGATGCCCTAAAGAAATGACATGTAAAATGAAGTGTAAGCACGATGAAGCTCGACAGAAGAACAAAACTCAGTACACTCATAGAGTTGACTTTTAAAGAGAGAAGTATGTTTAAAGATGGGTGGCTTTAACTTACAGGTCTTTCTGCGATAATACTCTTTTTTTTTGCATTCTGTAGCTTTCAAACATCTTATTTAAGCAGAACTGAGAGGGTAGAGTCCGCAATTCTGGAGCGATATTGTTAGCATGTCCCAGATTTATTGCTATAGCACGCTGTTTTAACATTTAATAGCAGACTTTGACTATCCAGAACTACAATTACATACATGTACAACATCATTTTGACTATAATTACATTGAGACTAGCCAGAATTTTTATTCCAGATATCTATAACGTCACTCTGACTGGTCAAAACAACAGTTAGCCATATCTTTGACTACGCTTTGGCCAGTAATAGCTGCAGATATATCTCAAACGTCATTATGACTAGTCCGAGTTGTTGTATATGACGCCCAGCGAAGCATTTTAATAGTGTTTGCAGAAGTACTGGAGGTTTTCTGTGGCGAATAAGATTGTTACAAAATGTGATGAAATAGGAAGAGATCATCAGCAAAGAGTTTGAGAAGAACAAGAGCTTCATTAGTCAGAACCTTGTGGCTAAAATTTAATAGAACTTCCGGCCTCAGACTGTGGTTGAGGTACCATAGTATGTATGAAAAGCATGTAGCCTCTAACTTGGTGTAACATCTGACGTAACAGATATCTGTAACTTAATTTCACCAATCAATCGCTCTAATTCAAGATACATTTTGACTAGTTGTAATTCCACTCTGAGATCTCTACAGCATCATTCTGATCACTTTAAACTTCAATTAAGATCTCAAAAAGGACAACGTACATAGATATCTTGAGCTAGAATTAAGACCAGCCAGAATTAAACCGTATATATCTGAAAGTGGAATTACATCTGAACTTTATATATCTTTGACGAACAACCCCTTACACACGAGTGGTGAAAGTGACGTCATTCACTTGGCTGACATTGTGTAGTTTTGAAATGTTCTTTCTCACCAGGAAGAACTGAGTTATGGATATCATCAATACATATTCAGTCTATGTATTAAATGTTAAAACAGCTTGCTGTATGTTACCACTGTCACTTAAAGCTTTATTGTAGGTGTATTCAGGGTGTATTAGAGTGTGTTTAAGAAATGTTTAAGGCATGTTCCAGGAGTATTAAGGGTGTATTTAAGGGATGTCAAAGGTGTGTTGAAGGCATATGTAGGGCTTATTGAAGGAGGTTTTAAGGTGTATTCAAGACATTAAAAGTGTTTCTAACGTGTATTTCAGGCATATTAAAGCTGTTTTTAAGGTGCATTCAGGTTGTATTAAAGGCAAATTTATATTGTATTTAAGGGATATCTTAGGTGTGTTGAAGGCATATGTAGGCTTATTAAAGGAGCTTTTAATGCGTATTTAAAGCATATACAAGGTGTTTTTAAGGTGTATTTAAGCCATATTGGTAGTGTATTTTCAACATGCTAAAGTCGTATTTAAGGCATATTAAAGTTGTTTTTCAAGTGAATTCAGCTCGTATTAAAGGAATATTTAAGGTGTATTTAGGGGATATCTAAGGAATATTCAAGACATTATTGAATGAGTTTTGAAAAATGTTTTTAAGGATGTATTTCAGGCAAATTAAAGATACTTTTAAAGTTCGTTTAAAGTGTGTTTAAGCCATATTAAAGGTGTATTTAAGGCATATTAATAGTCTTTCTAAGGTGTATTTAAGGGGTATTAGAGGTGCCTTTTAGATGTATTCCAGCATATTACATTTACACATCCAGCACTGAGTTGGACAAGGTGGACTGCGAAGAGATATTCACTTAACTGCATTGTATACAGTTCAACTTATCAAATAATTAGTATGCCTGCAGCTCTTCCAGAGCAACACTGGAAGATTTCACACTGTTTTCTCTTTGCCGCCTTCAAGTGCAACCAAATTCACGTAACACTGCTCTTCTCCCTACAGTTCTCCAAGTTTAACACCATGCAAAAGTGCTTGTTTCCATTTAACTCAATCTTATCCTAGTAACTTCTGAATCAGAAAGTGGTTTTTCTGCTCACCATCTCTCCAGGCATCCCAACTTGTCCTCGCTCCCCAGGTTCACCAGGAGGCCCCTGAGAGAGAAAACCACTCAAATACACGTATTCATGGTCATAATTTGCTTTAACGATTGAGACTTTGAGCTCGTCTCTGACCTGTAATCCAGGCTTGCCCATCTCTCCAGGTGGTCCTGCAGGGCCTTCTTTAGTCTGCAAGCTCACAAAGAAGAAAGCAGCCTCAGGTTCACAGGACCTAAGAAAACAGCTAAAGCCGAACATTTAAGGGTTATCACAGCATACTTACAGGCCAACCGGAGACAAGCATCTGGTAGAAGTTGGTTTGCTGCAGGAAGAATGAAAAACGGGGTCAGTTATAGATCCAGGAATAAGAATGAACTGAAATAAAATAAGAAATGATACCAACTTTATTCATGAAAACATAACTTTTATGATGCCTCATAGTTACTGCAGGTTGGAATGTGTCTTTGCTTTATCGCTGACCCTCATTCAGAATGATTGTCCGTATATAAATGGCCTCCGCAGGTCGTCCACGTAAAGTTCAAAGCACACGCAGCAACAAACCCCCCTCCACAAAACACGAGCAGACTTTTATTTCTGCCATCTTCTTTCAATAACAGACTTGAAGTCCTCCATCATGCTGACATACTGTGCGAGCGTGTTTTATACAACGTACAGCTGTGGCCAATGCAGGGAGATTAAGCAGACGAGGACGGAGCATCAGCTTGCACGCACAATAACCGCAGGGTCAGAGGTTCTACAGATAGTCTGGGGATCTTACGGGTCGAGGCAAGATGGAGGATCATTTGATGTCCTGACAATGAATTATCTGAGCACTAAAGGAAAACCGTCCCTTAAGCTCTGGATGGCTTTCACTTTGAAAGAACTCTAGGAATCCTGTTAGCTTACCAGGATTTAGATTAAAACAAAAGGTATCAATTTCAACTCTCCGCTTTCAGTAATGAGATCAGTCGAAGTCCTTCACGTCTCTGGATCAGTCCACTACAACAAGAAGCTGTTTTATACAACCTGAGTGTTCCGACTGCAAGAACCGCCCCTGTAGAACCTCTTTCAGGGTTGTAATAGGTAAAAAAACAAAGATGCTTCCGTGCGACGCTCATAGAAGACAGATGCTGATTGGTTAAACTTTGGAGGGACAACAAGAACCTCTCGAAGTCCTCGTCTTCTCCTTTCAGACATCGGCAACAGAGTCAAATTCGCCATACAGGCCAACATAACAAACCTCCAAACCTTGGTCTATTCCCTACGTGCTCATAGAACTGCAGTTATATCCAGTAATTACTATTTGTCGTCGTTTTGACGCACTTGGAGTTAACATCACAGTAAAAGCTGTGGGAGCCTGCACCACAATGGAAACAGAAAGGGCTGACTTGGTGGCCTCTCCTGTAAATAGTTCCTGCAGTGGAAAGACGTCAATAGAGCCCAAACAACCAACTTTGAACTGCTCCATAACTTACTTTTTAAAAACATAACATCTTGCTAGCATGATAGTCCCAAACACAGCCAAGAAATAGCTGGATTTTGACACCCGATTCAGAGGTCATCAGCCCATTAAAAGTACACTTTAGCACGTTAGCATGCTAACATTTGCTGAACAGTTAACATAGACTGTTAATAAAAGACAAATGCAGCCACCGTGACCTCAACCACTGGTTTATCAACTACAGTTGTGAAGCCTTGAGTTTGGGATTTTGGCCATCGACACCTTAGCTCTTTTGAAACTAGACGCTACTAATTAGGGGTGGATCCGGCTCAGAACATGAGGGCACGACTTACGCCCATATGGTAGCGAATTCTCAATCATTAGATAGCACCACACAAACACCTACCTTGGGTTCTGATCTGATTTACTGCAAATGTGAGCATGATTTACTAAATGAGCATCATACTGTATTGAAGAAGACTTAAAACTATACTGATTAAGACCATATACTCATTAGCAAAATGTTTACTGATATAACAAATGTAGGATGAAGTAGGATCATCTTCTATAGACTTCTTTACAACCTACCTTGCTTTTACAACCAGAGTAGTCGCCCCCTGCTGGCTGGTAAAAATAATGCAGGTTTAAGGCACTACAGGAGGCTACGTCTATCTTTTATATACAGATCATGGCAGGTAACACAAAATTAAGACAGTTATCAGTTGCTTTTAGATTAAAGTACTGGACAGCTTGAATGTTTTACCATCATTTAGAAAAAATGTTCAGATATTTCAGTTTGACACCAAAGCGAGAGACCAAATCACTAACCAACAACCTGGTCAACCAACGGACAAACTGACAATGCAATCCCAAGACCCATGGTGCTATATGATAATGAATGGCAGAAATCATCAAACTCTTTTACTAAACTATCATGAAACCAACTAATGTTTCTGGGATTGTAATTTCCCAAAATATCTTTCTATTTACTTTCTACAAGTGCCTTCGACTGTGTGGCCTTTTTTCAACCCCTAAGATGTGCAGGCGGAAGGAATACACGACAGAGAAATTCATACACCAGATGAGATACATGAACTTACTGCAGCCTCTTGTAAATATACGAAGGAATAAAAGAAGTATGTTGCACCTGGAACGCAGCCCATTCCTCAGCAGTGTTTTTCCACAGGTATAGGGTGGGTAACCCCGGCGGTCCAGGAGGTCCTAACTCCCCCTGCTTCCCTGGACGCCCTTCAAGGCCCATCTTACCCTGAAAAGGAAGTTGTACTTTATGCAAGACGAATCAATCCACATGGGACTGTTACAGCGGTTCTTGTTTGCAACATTACATCATAGAAGTGATTTGATACAACACTGGGGTTCTGGCACGAACACAGGAGTTTATAGCAGCAGACATTAAAACGTCTGGGGTCAAAGGGAGCTTTAAAACAAGATATCACCTCGGATGTTATTTCAGAGCTGTGCAGAACAGGAGTGAGCATAAATCCTGAGGAGGTGAGTGGACGAAGTTAACACATCATCATAGGTTACTGCACTGTAAACAAGCTGGTGTTACCTTATCACCTTTAAACCCAGGAAGGCCAGGCTCACCCGAACAGCCCTGTGGAAACAGTAACTCTTAGTAAAACCCAGAAGAAAAGAAACACTGTGAAGGCAAAGCACTTTTCAAGATACAAAACGGTGCCTGTCAGCTACTTCCAAAACCCACAAATAATTCAATGTTTAAAGTGTTCTTAAAACTCAAGACTTTTCTGCTACTCTGCAGAGCCAAAAAACAAGGATTTGAGAGATAAAAAATCATGGGGTCCTTGTAAAACCTCAGCTTGTTGCCTGTTAAAAAGCAAAAGAATCATTTTAAGGTCTAACTCCCAACACCTGTGTCAATAAAATGCTAAGATCAGGACGAGAGTTTGTACATTTAAACTGTTTTAGACTGTTTGCGTCCTTCAAAACCAAACTTCTCTTGGTAGATCTGGTGAAATCATGAATTTGCCGTGGATTTTGACAGAGCCTCAAAACCCATTTCCTGAAGGTTTGGCAATTCCCTGCCAAGCATTTGTCTAAAACTGGACATACGTGTGTCTAAGTTATAAGTATGGGTTTGTCTATTATCAGGTAATGATCAGATCCAATATCCGGCTTTTTTCAGATTATCTGTATTGTTATTTTATGCTATTTTAGTTCTGATGCAGCCACCTCCGTCTGAATAAAGACAAATAAATAAGACAAATCCATTACTGATTTCAACCCTTTTAGTCTTCTTTGCTTTGATACCAGGATTATCATGTTTACTCCAGTTATATATGAGTTCCAAATAATGGCTATCACTCGTCTTGATTACTAAAAACGAGCATCAGCCCTCAAAAACCACACTGGTCGACTCCAAGTTGGAAGTACACACAACAACATGTTCTGAACAGATGAAGCACAGAAAACAAAGGCCCATTATCTGCCGACATGACATCTGGCGGTGCACTATCACCTTTACGCAACAGCTCATTACTGAAAGGCAAGGAAGACGGTGGAATCCATTTCACTAAGTTTGATTGTAAGCAGTTAACTCACGGTTAGGCCCATTTCAGTCCAATTACCGCTGGCAATCTGGTACTTGTCTGGTAAAATGATGCAGAATCAAGCCGACATGCTGAAACTCTTGTTATTAAGAATTTATTACAAATTCTACATTGACTGAAGATGTTGGTTAAAGCTGCCAAAAAATCCAACCTGCTCTCTTGTGTCATTGATACAGAGAACTCAATGCCTCAATAATCATCCAGCTTAATAGAGCCTCATAAGGAGGCTGGACGAGCGGGGGTGTTTTCTTTACCCCTCTTTTTATTTTGTTACTTGCTGATAGGTTTGCTTTCTTTCGCTGTTTGAATAAATTTGGGTACCAGAACTACTTATTATTTCCAGTAAAAGATCATGGTTTCGTTTAAAATACACCCTTACACAGCATTAACCGCATGTCACAAGGCAAAAAAGAGCAACACTGACGACACAAGCTAAGAACGTCCGGCTGCAGACTCGTGGCGTCTATTTCTGACACTTCTTAGTGGCTTTTATAGGTTTATGAAATTACTCTGAGTGTTGAAAATAACACTTTTCGTGGGACCCCAGCAAAGCAGCTGTGTGTGACACACTGGGAGTGACACCAAGATGGATATAGGATTTTACTACACCTAGGATTTTAATAATCTTTTCAATAGCTTATTTTCTGTGTGCATCTCATAGAAATACACCTACTTTCACGCTTTTACTAATAATATAAGGCTTGACATCAGACTTGTAGAGCACAATTCTACAACCAGAGAAGCCAGCGAGGCCTGAGATGTTATACACGAGGAGAGAGAAGCCAACAGGACGTCTTCCCTCCTGTTCCCTGCAGCCGGCTCCAATCACAGTAATCGTGCTGAGAGATCCTGTGGATTTTATGGCAGCGTGACTCCAGATGTAACCAGATGTGCTGTGTGCTTTCGGTTGTGTCTGCCCCGCAGTCCCTGTAATGGCCCACCTCTTAAACCAGCTAAGCCGTCCGACTGGATGGCATAAGCTGACTTCGCTCCTCCTCTGCACCATCCAGACAATTTGAGTAGCCAGAGGTGAAGATTGTCATAATGAGTAATGCTATGACAAACTGTTGAAGCTCCTTAAGCATGCAGCTCTCTGAGCGCTCACATCACGGCATCAAAGACATGTGGATGGACATATGTTTGAGCAGTGTAATCATCCCTGATCAGAGTCAGATGGCGGCTGATGGAGAACAGCTCTTGTAAGCTGTAAAGCATAAACAGTCGTCACACTTTCTGTATTCACATGGATATGTCCCGACTGCTTTTTATATCTCATCTAACAATGCGTGGCTCTGATATTACACATCCAATTTACTGTCAAATCAGTGTGACACAAGGCTTTGCTTTGGTCATCAATATGCAAAAAAACTGCAGTGGTAATAAACACAAAATATTTGATTCATTAAGCCTTTTACGAGGGTTCTTCAAAACGCGTTTAGCCTCACAAGAAAAGTTCACAGGAGAAAGATTGCGCTTGCATTAGTTTTCAACATAGTCCCCTTTAACTTCAAGGCATTTGGTCCACTGATGTTCAAGCTTCGCAAAAGATGGTTACATCTTGAGCCTCCAGGAGCTTCCCAACAGCATGCATGACCTTCTCACCACTTTGAAATTGGCGCAAATGGGATTTTAGTTTGGGAAACAGATAGAAGTCAGATGGTGTAGGTTGGGTGAGTAAGGTGCATGGAAAAACAGTTCAAAGATACGTTTGGCTGCTTGCATGGTCGCCATTTTTACAGTGATGATGAAGTCCTGCATGCTATTGAGGAGTACCTTGAGGCTCAAGATTTGACTTTCTTGTGTGAAACTTGAACACTGAAGTTAAAGGAGACGAGATCAATAAAAATGCAAGAACAGTCTTTCTCCTGTGACAGTTTCTGTTGAGGCCAAGAACTTTTTGAAGTATCTTTGAACATTAGGCAGAGCCACATAGATGCTTTTCTTTACTCTACTTTGATGCATGCAGCAGTATTAAAACAAAGAAAGAAGAGGATCATGAGAACACTTACTTCCTGCCCTGGAGGACCCATTCTGCCTGGCGGTCCCCTCTGGAGTCGGTACGTTTTACCATCTGAACCCCGGACCAGGTTTCCTTCTCTGGATACAATGGTCACTATTCCAGGGCGATTGATGTCCGGCCGTTTAAAGTGTGTGGTGCTCTGTGTGCTGATGGGATTTCCTTCCTCTACCTTTGCAGATGGAGCAGAAACAACAACACGAGATGTCGGTGAAACAGTTCTGGTCTCCTCTCTTAGTTTGTTGGGGTCAGTGGATGTTCTGGGTTCTGAAGGAGCTTTCGGAAGCGCAGGAAACCCTAGCGAGGGCTTCTTAGAGGAACTTCCATTGTCCAAGTCAATGATACCATCGGATGGTTTTCCGGGGAACAGCGATGAAGTCCTCCCACCAGAATCCGTCTTCTTCTCTGTTGTAATGTTCTCCTCCTGATTTTTAGATGATAGTTCAGGTTTCCCCTTTTGGCTTCCTTTAGGTCCATTTCTAGAAGGTTTTCGTTGAGGGTCCACTTGGCCGCCATTTTGGAAGATTGGATCCAACAAGTCGGTGTCCTCGTCCACCAGAAAGACGTCCCCGCGAACCGCTGAACCTTTCCGGTTGGGTCTGGAAGGCAGCGTCCCGTCCCCTCGAGCAGGTCCCCGTCGCAGGAATGCATTCTGTTGAGAAACAAAAACAAGAATTAGGAATTATTCATGGTCCGTGTCTCTCAAACATTACAGGGAGTTTCTGGTTTGAATCATGTTTTGATGGTAGTAGATGTATGGGGTATTGTGTGGCTCTGCATTACTGTGGTGGACTGTCTGAGGAGCACTCAAAACACTGACAAACATCGTCTTTGGATTGCAGTTTGAATTTACAAGCAACCGCTAAAGTCAGACAATCAATGATAAATAAAATAGTGCTACACTAAGAGTATAGACCCTGTACTTGAAGATAATAGGACAAAATGAAAAAGGTCATCTGCATAATCTATAAAAACATGTTGAGATTGAAGAGAATAAGAAGCCATCTGTACATTAAATCAAGTTTTACTGTGAATGTATTAAAAGTCGTTATGTAATCCAGACATTTTGATGTTGTCTTGACATTATTCCTGCTTAAGAGACCTAAATTTGCCCCCGACCACAGACCCTTACCCACAGAAAACACTGCTTCAGACCCTCTTTCCCATCTTGAAAGCCATCATCTCTTCCCCGACATCTGGTTTCATTTCGTCTGCCTTCAAGTCAATTAGTTGCTCATCTTTTCAAGACGGTTACCATTAATCCATCTGCCATCAAAAAAACGGCACACCACTACTGATTTTGTCATTTCTTCTCAAAACACTTGAATGTGACGCCTCTAATTAGCCTTTCAGCGGTTTGAACCGAGCTCCCTGCCGCAGCCAAACCACTGAGAACTTTGAGAAAACTCGTGACCCTCTCTGAGCTGCACTCTGTTTGCTCTCTGACTATTACTGTCGGTCAGGTATCACATTTGCATCTTCGCTACGCTGCGGTTGGGATTCCATTGCTGTTGTGTTGTAAATACTGACAGTAAAGCTCTCCAAAACTATGAAAGGAAATTCCCTGCCACCCAAATTCCACTGCAGCCCCTGAAAGCCTGTACATCTGTTATCCTTCAGCTGATACTCAGGTTAAAGCATGCATCTCTGCTTATCTCTACCTGGATCTTCTTTCACAAGTTTAACATAAATCTTGACAAGACGAAGATATGCTGTTTTTCTGTACCTGTTCTGTCTGGCAAACCTTTTTACCTCCACTAAAAGCACTACAGTGGATCATTTCCCCATGTCAAGAGCCTTGGCATAGCTCAGGACAATTAGACAACCTGCAAAGTCTTCACAGACTCCAGTTTCAAATGTTCAAATTGCTGACATTCCCTCCTCTCCCACTTTGTCTTTCACCTCCTCAATGGAGTTTGTGTATTTTAGAGCTCCAGACCAAAGCTTTACAACTATTCGCTAAATGTTCTCACTGTAAATTTAGCTATGAATCAATGCGGTCAGCTGTCAAACTGTAAACTTATTATTATTGACTCCCACTTTGTGGCTTCTTTCTCTCAAAACAAACACAGCAGTCTCTGTGGTATCCAGAGGTGACGGTCCAAACACTCAACAACACACCAAACGAACCAAGCATTTTTCTCTTGCCGGTCATACTGCAAGACATCCACGCTCGCACACAGCAAAACATGCTTAAATGTTGGGCCTCGGGGATTGGTGGCGTAGTGAGAGAGGCCTTTCAGGGGAAGGGACCAAAGGGCTATAAATTTTGTTTGATGACCCTAACGGGCTGAAATGGAGCACGCTAAAGTGGAGCTGAGAGGCATATGGAGAGCAGGAGGACAGGAAGAAGAGGAAGAGGCAGGGGTGTGCATGGTCTGAGGATGAAAGTGCAGAGTTGTACCTTTCAGAGTGCATACGTCTAGATGGGTGAAATACAGCCGAGCACTGACAAAAAGTCTCATTTTTGTTTCTTGTTAAACAGCAAAGGTTTAAACCAGTGTTAGCATGAAAACAGTACAGGATGAAACACTCAACACATGGGACAAGGCATCATTTCTAACCAATGTGCCAAACAAATGAAACACGACAAGAGCTTTGTGAACCCACTTCTTATGAAGCATTGTTCAAGTGCTGAGTACAACTTACTTTCATTCCAAAACAACCTGCATTCTTTGAGACATTCAGGTTGTGTTAACTGCACCTCTCGGGATATCGATGAGATGATATGGTGACTCAACGGACCATGACAGAAGTCAGCATTTTCACACATTTAGGTTTTATGTATTGCCTTTCTGGGTGTGAATCTGGAATCAAAATGTGTCTGTGGTAAGTGTTTCACTAGATGATCACATAAACGTTGTAGATCTCAGAAAAGACAAAGTGGAAAGGGAGACAAACTGGAATACTGAGACTGAAGTCAAGGTTTTTTCACCAGTAGTCGATGGATTACAGGTGTTCCGATGTAATGGTGCTACTTGTTGAGTTTGAAGTCTGCAGACTGTTAATGCATTTAGAGCAAACTGTTGCCATGTTCTCTGACATCTCAGCCAAATAAATCCTGTCAAATTGATACCATATAAATGGACAGAGTAATGCACACATTTATTTAGTGGTAAACTTTGTAGGTGACTAATTTATAGTCACCTGTGTCATTCGGGTGACTATAAATTAGTGTTTAGGGCTCCAATATGCACCAAGAAACACCATTACACCAACAACAACCTGTACTTTTTTATTCGCTGTCCGTTCTCCATCTACAATCCTGACATCACCCTCATCCCCAACCGGGCGAGACAGATGGAGAACGGACAATGGACAGAGAAGCACAGGTTGCTGCTGGTGTAAAGGTGTTTCTTGATGTATAGTGGAGCCCTGGTCACTGTAAATTAGTGTTTTAGGGCACCAATATGCATCAAGAAACACCATTACACCACCAACAACAAACTGTGCTTCTTTATTCATTGTCTGTTCTCCACCTGCGATCCCTACATCATCGTTATCCCCACCCTCACCCCAACCGGGAGAGGCAGATAGCTGCCCTCCCTGAGCCTGGTTCTGCCGGATGTTTGTTTTCTGTCCTTCCTGGTAAAGGAGAAGATTTTTTTGTTTATTCACTCAGGAACTCAAAAAAACTTTGGTTTTGTTGGGTTTATTTTTATAAACTTTAAAAAGTCTTCACCTTAATATGTGAAATACAAGCTGGTGTCATGTTATCTGACGTCTCAGCTGAATAAATAATATTTTTATGGGCAGAGGAAATGTATACATTTGGTTGTTGGCAAATTTCATGTGGCTATAAATTGGTGTTACGGTTCTAATATCTGCCAAGAAACATCACTCCACCTATAACAACATGGGCTTTTTCTTTATTTTTCTGCTCCATATGGTATCCTGCTATCCCCACCCTCACCCCAACTGGGCGAGGCAGATAGTCGCCCTCCCTGAGCCTGTTTTTTTTGTTGTTGTTCATTCTTCCCAGTAAAAGGGGACTTTTTGCCTTTCCTTCCCACTGTCTCCAAGTGCTGCTCAAAGGGGCTCCCAAAAAATTCCCTTCACTGTATACATTTTGTACCTTATTATGTGAAATGCCTTGAGATAACATATGTTGTGAATTGGCGTTATCCAAACAAAAATGAACTGAATTGCTTTTGACAGGAGGCAGCAAGCAATGGTTCATGCAGTTTACTCCAAAGTTTGACCTTTACATCAATGTCTGAGAGCTAAACAAAAGTTGTCATGGGAAAAAAACAAGACCTGGAGGAAGGGAAGGGTATCAAATATGAGGAATAAAATGGAACCAGACACATTTTATGAGTTAGCTTAGTTATTGCAGAGGAGATCTCATGTTTCCTGTTTGGTTACAGATATTTGTCAAGGCAAAAATCAATTGAGCATGCTCTGATTGTGTTATCAGAAAAAAACGATATGCCCAAACATTACCCAGCAGCAGGCCAATAGTCTGTCTTTAAATACTGTATCTGCAATGAAACCCAGCCAGCGAAGGCCTGAGATAGGCAGGAGACCAAACATGGTGCCCCAGCTGAAAACAAAGGGCCTTTCTCTCTCTTATCCCAGGCCACATTCAGGCAACCAGCCCCGGCTGATAGGCTGACACTGGATCTCCTCTGGTCAACACCGTCCCCTCAGCTTATCTCCCCTCCAGTCTGTCAGATATCTCTATGAACGACAGGCCAGACCATAGTTAGCTTTAGACGCTGGCCAGTCAGTCAGGAGCCGACGGTTATCCAACGCGGAAAGTTTTCATCAAAGGACTGTAAACTCAGCGAAACGTCCATATCTAAGTGTATGACCAACGTTTTCTGGTCATTATATACAGATTCCTGGTGTGTGATGGATATGTCAGTGTTTTACATCAGAGTAAATCCAGCTTTGAGTCCCTGAAGACGTCAGCTTGTTCACTCACAACAATGAACACTCAGTGGTTTAGTTCTGTGCACATGAACCCTACTTTTAAATACTTTTACATACTCAAAATCCAGACACCGGTGAACTATACAGTAAATTTCAAGGGGTGAAAGTCAAATTGAAGTTGGATTTATGCTTCTGTTTTAACTTGTAAGACTGCCAGAGTCACATACATTCTTTATTATGTACAAAACCCTTGAAAAGAACAACCACACTGATTGTCCCAAGACTAAAAAAATATACATCAATAAGGTGACATATCCCTTTACTGCAATCAACACAGACAGATACAGTCAGTTATCTTGCCTCAGTCACACATACGTCATCCTGCTGCTGGAAATACTAACCTGAGTCTGCATTAATCCACTGCTGAAAACAGTCTCCAACACACACACTATTTACACCCAAAGTGTTCAGTGAAACTACACATTCAAGCCTAATTTCGACAAATATATGTCCTCAAGGGAACCAGTGGGCTTCGGGATGAGTGACAAACAGGGTCAAGAAGTCAGAAAGCATTAAGAAATGAACTCAAGCTGCTGACAGTAACAAAGACCTGCAGTAATGTACAGACGGGCGACAAATTAAAGGAAAGCCTGAACCCTCGACCCCCACAGTGAGGTGATCTGGTGGCTTTGTAATGCTGTGGAAGGCATTTTGCTGGCATTGTTTGAGTCCATTAAAGGAAAAGGTCACTGCAAATCAGTACAAAGTTGTTCTGAGTGATCACCTTTACCCTATTATGAAACATTTCTATCCTGATGGGACTGGTGTCTTTCAGGATGACGGTGCCTACATCCATACACCAGTTAAGGCCTTCCCCGTCACCAGACTCAACACCTATGGGAGTTTTGGATTGACATTCCAGACAGTGCTCCCCACTACCATCATAAAAACACTAAATGAAGGAATATATCTTGGAACAATGGTGTTTATCCCTCCAGTAGAGCTTCAGAAACTTGGAGGATCAATGTTAAGGAGCATTGGAGCTGTTCTAGTGGAATGTGGTAGCCATGCACCGCACTAAGACACTTTATGTTCGACCCGTTTTTCACAAATTTACATTCCTATACAGCTAAACTGCATTCTCAGTTTTAGAGGAAATGTATTTTCTGCTGGGTTATGCTTGTTGGCAACATACCACAATTATCAGTCCCTCCAGGAATTTGCGATGTTGCGATCGAAACAATTAACGCAAATTCAACCAATCACCGCGACTTTTCCGCAATTTTGTCCCGCCTCCCGTGAGTTCCACCAATCACAGCAGTCCCCAGCACAAACATAATACAGGTACGTCACCGAATTCACTTCCTTGTTTATGGTTTGAAGATACAGACATGTGTCATAGTAACGTCTCTCACTTATCAACAAAAATTACTGCTAAAGACCTGCAGAACAATTCCCTGATGTTCTTCATGAAAGCGGTAGGTAAACTGTTTTGCACCCCGTGGAATATTTAAGTGGAACACAAACGAAAATCAGCGATTGACAAACACTTTTCTACCGTAAACATATCAGGAGAATGGGTGAAACCAGCGGACCACAGACCAGACAAACCACCGTGATGAAGCTGTTGCATCCAGATCTGTGGCAGCACTGAAACAATGAAGGTACGTTAGATTAATTAACTGACGTGATGAGCTGTGAACGTGTGTGTGTGAACAACGTGTGTGCCAGGATGTGAAATTAACTTCATAAACTTTTAAAATTTTTAATAAATTAAAAAAAAAAAAAAAAAATGCAACTGTTTAGGAATTTTTTACTGTCTCCCGCAATTTCATCGCTACAAATACGCTTGAAACATCAAAACTTACAGCGCAATTTTTTAGGAAACCTGCCGCGAATTCAGACATTTTAGGCCACGACAATCTTGAGAAACGCCTGCGAAATCCTGGAGGGACTGAATTGTGCTTCTACTCAATGCATCTTTTCCAGGTATTTTACTGCTTCACTGCTACTCCTTCTCAAGTCAATGAATCATACATTAAATGGGGTGTGACTTGTCACCCTGGTAACCCAGTAGTAAAAGGATCATATTTAAACCTAAACCATGACATTCTTCTAGTTTTTGGTGCCTAAACCTAATCCATGAGTCAAAACCAAAAATAAACAAGGACTAAAGGTTTGTCATTCATCATGGGACATAAACTCCAATCACTGGTTGATGCCTCCATCCCCCTCTGTTGCCTCCTAACTTCAGACTTTCTCGCTCTTACAAACCGGCGACCTTTCACACCGAAAAAAATCACGTCCCCCTCATTGAGAATGCAGTGTAGTTTTATAGGAATGTAATTTAGCAGACGGGGTTGTTATGCTGGTTTCTCCTTTAATTTATCTACTTATATGTTGCTGTCGCACTGTGGAAGAACTGATTTATGGTTCAGCTGCTGATTTCACCCATTCATATCACTGTTAGATCAACATGCTGTCATAAATTTTGATTTATTAAAGAGAGTAAAGCCCTCTTTTGCAGAAATGTTGGGATTATATTCACACATTTGCACTAATTTGCATTGAAAGCTGCCGAGGACAACTTGCAGTTTGATCTGTTGGCAGTACAGCTGCTCCAGTGAGCAGTTGGAGGTAAATGACTGAAGAAGAAAACTTTATTGTACTGTGAAATGTTGTTTTTTCGCATATCCCAGTTGGGGTCAGAGTGCAGGATCAGCCATGGTACGGCGCCCCTGGAGCAGGAAGGGTTAAGGGGCCTTGCTCAAGGGCCCTACAAATGGGGGCATTGGGGTTCGATCCTCTGACCTTCTGATCAGCAGCCCAGAGACTTAACTGTTGCGGCACCACTTCCCGACTGGAGCAAATGCTGATCTTCTACTAGTCTGACTGAGATTTAGGCCACCAGACTGAGTGAAACAGGTAAACTTCAGATCACAATCCCACCTCTGTAAATTATAGGTCACCATTAGTGTAGCAAGGACAGTGAACCACAAAGAATGAAGCTGATGGGAGTTTTTTCATGACACTGCAAAAATCAAACCAGTGTTAAAAGTCAATCTTTAGGACAAAACACAGACTCATCAGTTTTAAAACAGCGGTGTTAAAGAGAATCTACAGAGCGAACGTGGTGCAGCACGAATCTAGTGGTTATCCTGTCAAACAAAACTCTAATAATCCCAACGAGTGACTCTCTGAGCCTCCACAGCTCGTGCCAACACAGTGTTTACTTTCGCTATCCCGTTCTAAAGGCTCTGTAGTAGCAGGCTCAAGCAAGCTTTCTGCTCACAGTGTGTGTTCACGCCTTTGTGTCTGAACAACACCTCTACTATTGGTGGAAATGTGCAACGCTGGCACAATGTGAGGACGTAATACTCTTGGCCTGATACTGCAGGTGAACGAACGACAGCCAGGGCATCAAAAAGTCTTTGTCAGTGGCTGGAGGCTGGTGAACGTAGAGAACAATTTTACAAGCTTCAGTAAAGTTTCATTATTCCTCCTGCCAGATGACAGCTATGGATTGTTTTCAGGGCCTTAAAATTCACTTTACTGTGGTAAAACCTTTCTTTTTGGACAGATAATGGCTAAGAATTTGAGATTAGGTATAAGTGACCACAATGTAATCAGTCTTCTTTTGTATAAGTAGTGTTAGTCTAGAGGATCCACACCATGGCACGGCAAGAAATCTATATAGTCATGCCAAACGGACCGAAAAGTAGCTCATTTATTAGACAGTTAGATGTCATCTATCAACACTCAGACTGTTTGCTGCAGAGTAGAACCAACATAAAGTTTAATCTGGTTATGTAGCACTCTATATTGAGGTAAAGAGTAGGGATCAACCAGATCAGCCAAATATCAGATCCAGTATTTGTCATGTTTTCGAATGTTGGTATTTCTTTTTCACCACTCCAAGCATTATCCCTGTCTAGTTGGTTGCACATCATGATGAATAGTCCATCAACACTGAAGGATAAATGTTGGAAAGTTCTCTTTTAAGCAAACATGTGTAAAACACAGATTAAAAGGCATTTCAAGGACGTCTTGTATTGTGTTGTTCTAAGTTTTAACACCAAGTTTTTAATTTTTACAGCAAAAGTATGTCAGAAATCGGACACCTTGATTACTAATAATCAGTATCTGGTAAACCCATATCAGTAGATCCCTGCTCAACAGTGTTTTTAAAGATGTTTTTCTGATGTTTTCTTCCCGTTGGTAGAATTTCAGTATAAAATATCTATAGTTGGTTAAAATTGCTTCATATTTAGGTTCATTTATGATTCATTCTCGGTAGTAAGCAGTGCAGGTAGAGTGTACTGCAGCTGATTTAGTTCGTCTGGAGAAAACATGCTGAATTTTTTATGGGTTGAGGAGCAGGTGCAACTTCAGATTTCCTTTGGTTGACCCAAGATCATTAAAAATACAACCTGACCGATGAAGGATATAAAAACACGGCAGCTACTAGTGGACAAAAGCAGTTTATGCTGCACTATAGCATGATGGATGTACTTGCATTAGTGCTTAAATGAGTGTTTCGTTAATTGGCGGAACGCTCATTAATAACAAGTGTTGCAGTGAGTTCAACACCCAACACTTTGCAGCCATAGTTGCCATGATCCCACAGTAAACTGGGTAGTTTTACCAACTCAAACATCGGCATTAATACAATTGAAAACAGCACACTGGACTGAATGCGACTTGCTTCAGTATTAAGGACATATCAGCGTCTCTGCTTTTGTTTTTCAGTGAGCTTTTCCAACCTTCAAGGCAACCACGGCTCCGACCTGCTGAGACTTGAATCTTTCTAATCCATCACATTGTCTTGTTGCATTGTTGTCTCAGTTACAGTATCATTGCGTGACAGTGCAGCTGGCATGACACGGTGCTGCTGGGAGACTCAGATCTATGACGACGAAGTATTAACGAGCGTTGCTCTTCGATGCTGATTAAATATAAAGATCGTGACTCAAATTCTGCGCAATTCTCAACAAATACTTGCAAACATTCGTTGGGGCAGATGCTGTCAGGGAACACCTGGCCAAGATTAATGGTTATTACTAATCACTGTGTCCTTCCATCAGCGCAAGTATCCTCAGGAGTCGGTCTGCACATGGAGCTGACAGATTCCCGGTTATGAGCAATGAGAAATCTATGGAGGCCTCACAGCCTGACAAAAGCGCTGCAGGCTACACTGCTATCATCAACACACACACACACACACACATGCACACACACACAGACAAAGAACACTTGCTCCTACAAAGGGCTAATCAAACGGCAAGGTCCGTAAATCTCGCCAAGACACAGGTATGCAGACGCCCTCAGACTGGCTGGGTCTTGCAAGCAGAAGAAGGCAGTTTGGTCTGGAAAGATTCACGATGACAGTGGCCTGATGGTTGAGGAATAAAGAAGGGAACACTGCACAACACTGGGAACTTAACCCAAGAGTTATAATTTATAGTTATGTAATTATTTATGCAAGAGCACCAACAGTGAGGTCAGTTGTGGGTCTACTAAATTCCAACGACATCTGCACGTCTAAGGACTAGAGAAGCCATAATCCAAGACTATATGGCTATAAACATGCATGCTAATACGTGTGTGTTCACCAGCGTTGTCATGTGCACACAACTTAGCGTGTGACTCCATTGTGCTGCTCAGTGGCTCAGCAGGTCAAGTGTGGCGCTAACTCCACCGTGGTCTGGGGTTTTACTTCCAGCAGGACCACCCATGTTAGAAATGCCTCCGTTAGTCGGGATCAAACGGTTCACCGGTGGTGGTCCTGGGGTGTACAATAAGATCACCAAGAATGCAGGGCGGCAAGAGAAAGACCTGAACATTTAGAGAAAACGAGCTGGCTCCCGCTCACGTTGTGCCTTCAGAAGCAGAGCTGCATCTGTCTAATTGATGTTTTCAATGGCAAAAAACAGAAACGGGTGCATGCTCTTCCTTCATAATAGGAAAACTAATAACAAGGATACCCAGAAGTCAATAATAGTCAATGGTCAAGTCAAGTCTCTGGTATCCATACAGCACATATTAGCCAAACAGTGCCCAAAGTGCTTTCCACTAAAAAAAATCGAATGGCATCATGAATTTACCCAACAGTTGCAAATGTGCTCTGCTGCAACACAAATTTATTTTAATTTTTGACCGAGATGGATCCAACAAATTCAGCACACTGGGGCCAAATACATGTACACAACATAACGACTTGTATATTTCAAGGTCGAAGCATCATTTTAAAAGGCACAGGTACCCAACATTCTGCAGGATTCTCTCATTTCTGGTGAGTTTTCGAGACCAGAAGATGCTGCCACTCACTAAAATGTGTGATAATATGCATCACATTTGCTGAAATCACAAGCAGATAGTTAAGAATCCTGTTACGCTTCTGAGCAAATGCATGCATACTGTGTGTTGAGTATGCATGCAAGCAAATGCACGACTTCATTTGGTTTTATTCCATCTTGTTGGTTTTTAAATAAAGTAAGAAAATGTTTGCATTTGTTATTTGAATTTTTTTGGAAGATGTAAAACCACCAGGTTGGGTTGGCATCATTAAAGAGAGAGTAGTTAGATCATCTTTGCTTGAATGCTAATGCAAAAAAAGTAGACAAAACACTGCTTTAAACATTTTTTTAAGATTAAGACTGATAAGGTTTTTCATCTTTCCACACAGGAGCATCTTCAGGGCATTTCTGAGGCTGACTCAAAGTTTAAAACCACATCAGGTGCAGCTTTGTACTTTTACCCTTAAAGTCAAATCAAAACCTCATCCTGAGCCAAGGCAAACACAGTAAAACCTCCACTCCACTCAGCTGCACACACAGTACTACACACTATGTTTTGCATCAGTGGAGAAGAATCAAAAGTAAATCTGCGAGGTACCTTTCCGTCCCGCCGTCTTTGACCCTGCACATGCAGCCCCTTTAAATCCAGCAGCAGACACCCCAGCAGCAGGTACCATCCAACATGGTGGAGCATGTCTGCAGGAGACACTGCAGGTCCGTCTGCGCCTCAGCTCTGTTGTACCCACAGCAGACCTCAGCTCAGGAGGCTGATCCAGCTAACGGCAGACACACCCACACACCTACCGGCTACACACCCAGAACACCCAGCAGCCATCCATTTATGATATCATACATCTAACCTGGCATATACAGACTCTGCAGCCCAGCCCTTTAGCCCTCAGGGTGGGAGGATGTCGGGAAAGACTAAACCAACAGAGAACTGAAAGTGGTCAAATTTGACATTCAAGCCAACCCAAAATCTATTTATTCACCCACAAAATGTCAGACGATCTAAACCCATGAAGTTCTCAACGTCAGAACAGTCGGCCAGCTCCCCGCTTAACCAAACTAGACTGGAGTTGAGAGCGGACATCTGATCGCAGCGAGATCTCCAACCGCAGCATCACGGGCAACTGGAGATCTGCTCGAGTGAATCACTGCCCGATCCAGAGTCGAAGGAAAACGGGGGACGACAACGATGTGAGGGAATCCCCACCGCTTTCACACATGGATGGATTTTTGGCTGCACACTGGGAGAGGGGTAAAAAAAAAAAAAAGCCTCTGTGGGGAATCAGAGGGAGGGGGGAAGACACAGAACCCAGACTGAGTGAAACAACCACAGCTGAGGGGACGTTCGAGAGGAAATATTCACCGCGGGTTCTCTGCGGTTTCGCTTGCTTGATTTACGCCATCGTGTTGGGACCTCCTCTGGATGAAAGTCGAAAAACGGCTCCTTGTCGCAGGAAGCATGACTTCACGTCTGTTAGGAACAAAAGGAGAGGGGGGGGGGCAGCGCGAACAGAGATATAAATAAAGTGGAGCGGAGGGAGGTTGATGCGGGGTGAAAAGAACCTCAGTGGGTGCTTTTAAACTGCAGGGAGGGAAATCTCTCTTCCTGGCAGATCTTTGTCCTCGTCACCACCGTGTAATGTCTTCCAGAGCACTGAAAATGTCGCCGAACTTCAACCGCTGAGACCTGCACCGAGGAGATTTTGCTGATGCAGCACTCCAGCGACAGCGTTCCATCACCTAGCATTTAGCCACTCCTGATTTATCCTCGCAGCGCACATACAGCATTCTAAATTACAGTTTAGCAGGGGAAAATTATTAGTATGAGCATGTTGGGTTCTGTGCTGCTTAGTTACAAAGAGAGAGAAACAATTAGGGGAAGTTTTTTCCCTCCTTTATGTTTCCATCTTTTACCCTAAATCCTCCCTCTCTTTCATCCGAGCTTCCCTCTTCCTCTTGTGCTCCACGATCTGACGACCTCCCGCCTCGTCTGTAATTATTTTATATTGGAAGCAGTTATGAACCTCATTGAGCGGATGATAAATTTACGGCTGCATCCGAGGCGATGAAAGAAACGTTTGACAGCGTGCGGAGCTGTCCTGTCGGCTGAAAAACAAACACAAAAAAAAGGCGCTGGCATTCGAGCATAAAGCGTGTTTTCCTCGTCCTTGTGTTCTAATTAGCAAATAGTTTGCTCGGAGTGTTGCGTGCCCTTTGCCGAGTCTTTGATGCATCATGCAAACACCACAAAAACGTGTTTTTAGTTCCAGAATTCATCCTCCCAGATGGATTGGAGAGGACTGTTTTAATATTATCCTCCCCCCGCTCCATTATACTGTCCTGTCCAAAGAAACACTTGTGGATCCTGCTTTCTTCTTATTGTTCTGACATATTTCTGTTTCAGTGTGTCATCCTGTAACGCAACAGTTGAACACATGAACTGTTGTCAAAGCGTTTTCTTTGTTGAACTGTGTCAGCACTTGCATTTTTCCATCCTGTCAATGGAGCTAGATCAGCAAAACATGTTGAAAATGCATTGAACATATTTACTCTTCTCATCATCTTGGACCCAAACATCAACAAACTTAAGGAGGTTTGTCACCACATCCACTTGCTAGGAAACCTGGCAAACATGGCAGCATAAAGTTATAGTGGGTCCACACTACAGGACCATCGGGCTGATTTTTGTCCCAATCTCCCCCTTATGATCAAACTTGCAAAGACCCGAGGTGTGGGGTGTTACGAGTGATTTTGTCCAGTCCGATCCGCTCAGAAGGTCTCGGAAGGAGAGATCATAAATAATGCACATGTTCAATATTTGCGACTAGAAATCCTGTAGTGCAGTGGTTCTCAGCTGGTCCAGCCTCAAGACCCACTATGTCTCTATTAATAACGGTCGTGACCCAAATTGTTGAAGTTTGCTGTTCCTGTGAACAAATTAAGGTTTATTTGGGTGAAGTCTCAATGTGTTTTGATACAATTTAGGAAAATTTTGGCTTTTATTTTTGCTCATTTTGGTATATTTGGACGTTTTTGCCAAGTTTCTGGGCATATTTTGGCCCATTTTGACAGATTTTGAGCACATTTTGGTTCATTTTTGGCTCGTTTTGTCATAAATTTCTTCAATAAACTGGCAGAGGCAAATCTAGAGGTTAATAATGAGCAACTACTGGTGTCACCACCACTAAATATCCTGCTATTGAAAGCAAACTGTGTCATAAGAGACACGTCCTTTAAAATAAAAGACTTTATACCACTACTTTTTTTGCTTCTGCGACCCACTTTTGGGTCCCGACCCACCAGTTGAGAACCACTGCTGTAGTGTGTGGTCCTCCGAGAGCAGCCGAGCACGCTCAGTGTGTGATGTCACGTGTACCGGAGCAAAAGCCAATCAAAACGTGAGCTGACTCAGCTGACTGACGGAAGAGGAAGTAAAAACAAACAAAAAACATGGCGCCGGTGAAAACAAAAGTCTCTTAGACCTCCAAAATGGAAGACCAACTGGTTTTACTTGTGGCAACAGCAGGAACGTTTATATAGTGTTTCGTCCAAATCCTACCACAACAGGACGGACAAAGAGAAGAGTTGGACCAAAATCGCTACTGCAATGGATGTACCCGGTAAGTAATCACTAACAGCTACCTAGCATAATAATGTGTGCCAGCCTTTAGGCTTACAAATTACTTGCATTTGTGCCAAAATTTAATTAAGGGTGATTTTTTAATGTGACCAGTGGGTTTCTTTTGACTGGAAATGACAAACCCTTGACAGAAGACAGTGAGACATCATGTTGGAGATGCTATTTTTTCAGGTTTTTACCACTTTCACTAAAAATTCCACGTCTAAACCCAACTGGACCTCTACTTAGGTTCTTGAGGATAGTCACCTCTCATCTAAGAGGCTTCTTTAGTTGTGAAATTTAAAAAAAAAACACCTTAAATGAGAGGTGAAATGTCTCCATGAACCTAAAAGAGAGGTCCTGTTGCTTTCTGCTGAAGCTACTAGGATTACCATGACCTGGATGACTGAGAGTCTGCACAGACATATTACCATGTCTAATGTTATTCATACTCTTTCTCCACTGGGATTTTGGCCCTTAAAAATGCTGATACTGACGCCTTTGGCTGCATGTGTCAGATCGTTGTCTTGTTGGAAGATCTGATGGCACCAAGGGTTTTCTGCTGACTGCCTCATGTTTTCCTCCAGAACCTTAATGCTGTCCTCTTTCCTAATGATGCCATTTACTTTGACAAGGCTTCCTGGCTCATCATCTGACAAACACCTCATCCTGTCCTGCATGAAGACCAGCCTTGTTGAGGGTCTGATTGAGATTTTGGTACCAGAAGTGCTCTGATTCATCAGGACGCTCTTGGATACTTCTTGGCCTCTTGCACTATCAGTCTGTCCTCTACCAGACTCACTTTTGGCTTCCTACCATGAGTTTTGAGATTTTTCACAGGGTGGAGCTCCTTGTGGTTTATGATTCCACTTTGCGCAGTGAAAACTGGCACTTTAAAACCCTTGGATATGACTTCATCGCTTATCTTGTGACAAAAACAAGCTCAACAAGCTCTTTGGTTGAACAGCTGACTAGAGAACTACAACTGCATCAGCTGTTCTCAATTTATGTCGTATTAGAACACTTTAGAACCTGGTATTAACAACCAGGACCTTTTGAAATGGTATAAAAGCTGCTTATTCCCAAAAACCGGTGATGATTTCAAGCTGTGTGAAGCATTTTAGAGTAAGATTAGTGAGGAAGTAACACAGAAAATACATAGAAATAGTTCAAATGTACCACAAACATCTTTAACATAATGTCTTACAGTCTTTTAAACACTTGTTTATATCATCAGCAGCCAGAAGAAACAAGTTGATCAAATACAAAATGACTACAAAGCAACACTTGGCTCCTGCAAGAATAGTTTTGGGCTCAACTGTATATAGAAGGAGCAGCATTGAATGTGTTACATGGCGTTAGAGGATAAAGGAATGCGATGCGTGCTGTCATGAGATCTTATTGATTTTGGCCGATGATCTGTGAGCATGTCAGGAACATATAATACTGAGGAGTGGTTCTGTGACAGTCAAGCATCATCACTCAGCTTTGTCTTCCACACACCAGTGAGCAATTCATCCTGGTTCAGCTCCTCCTGACAAACAGATGATACAAATATCCAGAGTTCAGCACTGCCATTCATAATCACAGCCCTGTAGAGCCGCTCATGTCCCCGTTTCTTTTTTCGGACGAGGGTGAAACTCGGGCTAAACCGTCCATCTCACGCTCTGCACAGCCCAGCTGGGCTAAACTGACCTGGGCCTGACTCCTGACCTTGGCCTTAGCCAGCTGCTGCCTCGTGGCCAAGAGAGCAACGAGGCCGGAAAGTTACGTCCTGATCCTCCAAAAACGACCGCTTACATCAGGACTGACGTCTGTTGGGTAACCATTTTCAGTTGTCGATCCAAAACAGCACAAGATCTAAGAAGCACTTGAAGAAACAAGACTCGGCTTTTTACCAGAGCTTAAACTGTTGTAGAAAAACAAAATTTGGCCAAAAAAAGTGTGGAAAAAATATGTGAAGTTGCATTACGATTATCTAAAAACAAAGGTTCAGGCTCAACAAAATCACTTCTACAGTTTGGACCTGTCTTTTTGAGTTATGACAACTTCTTATGAAATTATGTACAACCAATGATCTACTGCTGTTTTCTCTACAATTACAGTTGTCCCTCGTCAAACCCTCAGGTTAAGCTCCAGAACCCCCCGCGATAGGCAAAAATCCGCGAAGTAGCGACCTTATATTTTATTATTTCTATATATTTTAAGGCTTTATAAACCCTCCCCATGCTTGGGTTTGGTACCAGAAGCCTTAGAAGGTGCAGAACATTTGGGCGACATCGTAGGGCTGGAAATAAATTCAATTCAAACACACAACACCACAGAGCAACGCTAAGCACAGCCATCAGACGTCAACGTGAAAAGGACAAGGCAAGATGCTAAACGCTGCTATACACAAGAGACGGAGGAGGCTGATGCTACGGTTGCTGAGCCAATCAGAGCCCAGGACACAGAACACAGCGCTCTGATTGGTCGCCTCCCATCCATCAGCCAATAGCGTGCCGTGTACCATGTCACGTGGGCAAACTAGCTCAAGAGGAAGCAGATGTAGCTGCGTTTTCTATACAATACATGCGAGTCTTTGTCTACTCATTTGCTGTATGCTACATATTTTAATTTGATTTAATAGTCTTCTTAATCCGTGACACGAAATTAGATACATACAATTTAAAAATCTGCGATACAGTGAGACAGCTATGACTGTAGAGGTATTTCTAGATTACAAGCTGGCGACATCAGCACCTATGTTTAAAGGAAACTGAAATTCTGAACTCAATGTGGAGAAGAATTAAGTTTTCAATCAAGTATATTTAATTTAATCCAACTTAACCAACCTAAGCCAATGAATGGAGAAGGCTGAGTCTAAATTACTCATATTAAGTTGGTGTAATTAACAATATTGTGTCAACACACCTCATTAAAACAATGTTTGCAACTGTCTAGATCAGATCTGTCTAGAAAAACATGAGTTATCAACCCAATTTCAATCCATTTATCCAACTTAAAGCTTTCTTTAAGTCAGCTAACGTAGATATTTGAGTTTAAACTACACACAATATTAAGTTGGTGTAATTACCAACAATATTATGTCAACACAAGTCAACAAAATAATGATTGCAACTATTTAGATTCTCTAAAAACAACAGTTTAGGTTCAACAAAATTATCACAACAGTTTGCTTCAGTTTTTCTTTTGAGTTGTGTCAACCTCTAATAAAATTGTGTCCAACCAATGAACAATATTGAGTGATGGGAATTCTCAGTTCTCTCTACAAGTAGTGGTTTTTAAAATGACCAATTCCTTAATAGTTGGTAGCGTAAGCACAAGTTTCTGAGCTTTTAATGACTTATCGAGCCAATTTAATGAATTTACTACGACTTGAGTTTTATTTTAAAGCAATTAACGCAGAAATTTGAGTTGAAATTACACAAAACATTACCTATACCTAGATCAGTATATTTTGACTTTTAATTAAGCTGTCACTCCCTGAAACACCTTTTAGATTGTGTGTAAATAAGCCAACAACTACAAAAGTTAACATGAAGATTTATGTCTGTTGGGTACTTTCAACTGTCGATCCAAAATGGCACAAGATCCAGGGAGCACCTTATTAAATAGCAGCTTTTGAACAAGACTCAGCGTTTACAACCGTTAAACTGTGCAAGAACACCCAAATCTCAGCTTTCTGAAAGTCACGTAACAAGCAGCAGCTCCCTGCTTAAAACACCACATGAACCTCTTTGGATTGACAGAATCACGAAGCGTCAGAATGACGGATCAGTTTCTCCCACCTCTTTGTTTTCGTCCCGGTTTGCCAGTTACAAGTCATTGTTTGACAGCTTCTATGAAAGCGGGGCCTCTCCAGGGAGCCCGGTGGAAACACTGGGTTGAGACGGGAGGTGGAACGGGGAACATTATGACCACAGGCGTGTGAGCGTCTGCCGCTTTCCCTCTGACAGATGTAGCTTTAGGGAACAAGTGTAAGCAGTGTTATAACTATTTATAAAGCAGCGAGCCCTCTGACAAACTGGATCCAGTCGCCTGGTGACGTCCGGGCTAGAAAAACAATCAAACACAAGCTCCGTCATGTTCTTTCTCTCTCGCTGTTTCTGACAAACTTGCCTGCAGTGGATGGAACAGGATCTGTAGCTGCATCATTTAAGAGACTAAGACGTTTCTGCAGGAATGATGTTGAGTATTTTTCCAAATAATCTGTTGTTTAGCCAAAAAAAAAGGACAAAAAACAGCCTTTAAAAGTTCCATTTTGCACGATTTGTTTGACCAAAAATCTAAGATATAAGGGATTCCGTTTACAATCATGCAAATCAATGAAAAGCAGCACATCCTCACATTTCAGAAGCTGCAAATGACAAGGAAAACCCTGCCATCCTGACTAATGTGGTTCATGTTGATTTTGAGAGTTCAAAACCATCAACTTACTCCGAAGTTCATAGTCCTGGCTTCATAATTATGTGTTTAGCTAAGGTCCCTGACCCCCAGGAGTGTTTAACATCTTAGTGCACAGTGGAGGAGCTGCAGATTAAATGGTTGGTGTCTCCAAAGAGAGCACCTGTCAAGGGAGGCCCCGGACAGGACATGCATCAAAGTCAGGAAACCCCGACGACCAGGCCCCACAGTCAGAGAAGTCACGCTTCAAAGACGACAGCAGCAGACCTTAGCGGAGGAGAAATCGGTCGTGTTAATGCAGCACTGTTGTTTTATTTACTTTTTTTTCCCTCCTCCAAACGTGCAGAATCTGAGGAGAACCAGACACGAGGCAGCTGCACCTCCACAGGTCTGGTTGGCAGGGATTTAATGAGAAACAGGCTGCAAGGAAAAATCATCCTCTTCTTCCACTTTACTTCTTCCTACATGATGATCTGCAATTATCAGTTAATTTTTATATTCCCAGACACCAAAGTTATGTTCAAGTCGTCCATTTATTCGCCCATTATATCGTATTTTAGTGCAGAAAGCTGTTGATGTACTTCGGACGCTGCTTGGACGTAACGCTGAAATGTAATTATGTTCCGGATATTCGTAATTATCTGAGTCTCATAAACAAATTCCAGAACATCTGCACCACATTTGAAGCCTTGGACAAAACAACGTTGCTATTTTTGGGTTGCAGTCAAAATATTTTTCCACAACGCTGAAATAAAAACACAAATCTGTGCACATGCAGCTGAATTCACTGCATAATTTGGCTCCACTGTATCGATCTACACCAGCAGGATGAGGCCGAGGCTGCAACTATACTAACCATTAGTAACTGTGGATTAATGCTACCCCTGCAAAACAGTCAAATATGTACATTTAAATCATTTTTAAAGCAATAGCCACTCCGCTGTTGTTACAGCTTTCATGCAAGTGTTGCAAGTGAGCCAATGAACACCATCAGCTATATACTTGCAGGTTAGACTGAGCAACTAACACCTCAAATATGGTCCCTGTAGACGCTGTAAGAATAATTTCTGAAATCCTGCTGCTCAGTAAGAGATAGAGATGACCCACTGCATGGTTGACCAGGTACAGTCGTTACCTAGCTGCTAACTTTAGCACTTAACCAACTGCCTCTGCTTCATCTGACAACAGGCCCCAATACATCTCTGATAACGTGTCCATAGGATCAGTCATTTCAATGCTTCTCCTTTCATTTCATAGTGCAAGCAGCCGTGTAATGCATTCTGATCTGTCATGATGCATTTCTAGAGATGAGGCATCTTGTTGCTTCTCGTTTGCGTAAAGTTGAGGTCCAGGTTACTTCATGCAAATCAAGGGGCGTCCAGCCGCTAATGATGCCTATGGAAAGTCCCGAAAAACCTTTAACCGAAGACAGATTTTGCAACTGCATGGCTTATTCTTGACCTCAAACGTTTTCAGAAGCAGCAGAAAACCCACCAGTGCATCCAATCAGGTGCATCCAGTGTTTGCATTGTTGCAGTAGGGAGACGTCATATTGGTTTCTTGTTGGACGCTGCATTATTGTAGGTCCATCAAGCATTTAAAGAGTACAAGTGGCAGCATACAACCCTTGTCTTTTCCTTTTTTGTAATATATGGCGTCGCTACTGTGACACACTGCACATAGGA
The DNA here is from genome assembly GCA_024666655.1 of Dascyllus trimaculatus. NCBI lineage: Eukaryota > Metazoa > Chordata > Actinopteri > Pomacentridae > Dascyllus > Dascyllus trimaculatus. The sequence continues at coordinate 25,792,615 of CM045460.1, forward strand.
TGCCTCCAAGTTCTCTCCACTTCCAGTCATGGCCACGCTGCCTCAAAAGAGATGCAAGACTGCACCTTGCAGAGAATTAGTAGTTATTCAAAAACACTACTGCTGATACGTATTAATAGGACAGTGTTTCTGCGTCTGCACACAGTGGTGGCATAATTTTGTCATCTCCCCAAGTCCACAAGAGTCCAGACCTCTCTGTGGACCTTTGCATGCAGCCCAAAATGTATGTCCATGCAGTGACTTGTGTTAAACAGTAGGTAGCATGTGCAGATTATGCAGATAGGACCTACTGCAGACACCCACAGACTAAAGAGCAGCGTATTAGCAGCAACTATGTGTCCGTGGTCCATCCAAAAGGGAAAATCATCAAGGCTTAAGTCAACTGATGTCGGGTGCAGCTTCTGTACACTATAGTCTAGAGCGTCTCATTGTGTTTTTGTAGTGGATGAAATCTCCAGCTGAGATTCAAATGTGAAGTGGATGAACGTCTCCATCAGGGTAGAAAAACAATCAAACACAAGCTCCGTCATGTTCTTCCTCTGACAAATATGCCTATAAGTGGATGCAACAGGATTTGTAGATGCCCCCAAGTTTCTGCAGCAAATCTGTTGAGTATTTTTCCGAATAATAAGTTGTTTAGCTAAAAAAAAGACACTGAAAGTTGCACATTGCACGTCTTGTTTGACCAAAAATCTAAGATATAAGGGACTGAGTTTACAATCAAGGGTGTCTTATCATGTTTTGGAGTGCACTAAACAGTGGAATCAATTTCCAGCTGAGAATTTGATATAATGGACTCCATGGGGGCTGCATGGTGGCTCGGTGGTTAGCAGCGTTGCCTCACAGCTAGAAGATCCTCGGTTCGCGTCCCGGTTAGGACGGCTGGGATCTTTCTGTGTGGAGTTTGCATGTTCTCCCTGTGCAGTGTGGGTTTTCACCAGCTTCCTCCCACAGTCCAAAAACATGCTGAGGTTAATTGATGATTCTAAATTGTCCGAAGATGTGAATGAGAGTGTGTTTGGTTGTTTGTCTCTATATGTAGCCCTGTGATAGACTGGTGACCTGTCCAGGTGTCCTCTGCCTTCACCCAAGTCAGCTGGGATAGACTCCAGCGCCCCCGCGACCCTACAGAGGATTAAGTGGTGTATAGATAATAGATGGATGGATGGATGGATGGATGGAAGGACTACATGGTGAATGACTGTTTCTACCAGGGTAAAGTCTTCAAGTTGCCTGTTTTGCCCAACCAGAAGACCAAAAACCCAAGAAGATGCCCAGTTTACAGTGATTCCATATATAAAATAGCCCATCTATTTTCAATTAAATAAAATTAATTGTACACTAGAGTCTGAACACTATAATATAATGGTGGAGCCTACACATTGGGGACTAGTATAGACGCCAACTAGACATTTTTTGGACATAATGAGAACAGACTGAAACTAACAGATAAAGGAACACAGTGACCTGAAAACACAGACAAACAGCGAGACATATACAGCCAGACATATTGTGTGTGATTCAGACACAATAAAAAGAAACAGCTAAACACAAACAGACGAACAGAGAGAGAGAGAGATCCATAATAAGAACGAGGTGCAGGCGGCCGAAGGAGATTTCACTATTAAGACCGATCTGCTGCAGCTTGTTCCTGCAAACAATCGAAAACACAAAACAGCAGTTTCTGTCATCTGCATCATCACAAAGGCATCCCAGCGCCATCCTGATGGAGAAAGTGTGTGAGCGGTGGAGCTGGCATGGCACGGCATGAACCGCTTTTCTTTTTTTTCTCCACATTCAGGATTGTAGTAGCTCCTCCAGCTGAACACTACTGAAGAGAAACAGATCCTCGCTGATTGTTTTAGACGTTTTTCTATAGACACAAAAATGTAAATTCAAACCAGCTTTGCTTCTCCTTTGTTTTCTGACTGTAAATCCCTTATCGTGTTTCCATTTCAGACATGCGAAGATGCCAGAAACACTCCAAATGCCAGTGTATGGGTTTCAAGAACTACATTTTGTTAAACTACTGTCATAACAAAGGCACATGTACGGTGCAGGACGGCATAACAAGGCTCATTGTGGACGCACTGAGAAGATTAGCAGATTTATCATCATCAACATGAGATGAACAGGGAGGAATCTAAAGTGGAAACAAATGCGTGAGCAGCTAGGACGAGGAGAAACGTGGAAATGTTAAAAAACACAATGACTTGTAAGCCTCTACTCGACTTAATTAATGTTGTATGTTATGTTAGCACCACTTTTTCACATTTAATCGCCCTTTAATTACGACTTTGACGCCAAACAACAGCCATCAACTCATCAACAGGAACATCAGGTGTGTCTGTTGACAATTCCAATAAAGTTCTGTGGAAACAAGATGACTGGGTTCTCAAAAATGCTGACAAAGAAGAGAAAAACAGTATTACAGCAGTTTAACATTCTACTTGGAAGAGAAAACTGAAGAATCTGGACATTCTGGTCTTTTTGGACAGCCGTGCAAACATCCGTCTGATTATCCAACAGCTTATAATCAGGAAAATAATCAAGTGTCTCCCCTCAAACTAAGAGTCAGAAGACAGTCTGTCAGCTTGGTGTTCGAACTGGGCTCAAACCAAAGTATCCTCAATGGTGTTAAAGGTCACATTTTCCCTAGAAAGTTGGCATTTTCTGGGAGGTTTGTGTTTCCATCTTATCAGAACTTAAATGGCATAAACACACAAGTTTAGGGAGAATTGAGGCCGTCATGAAATCAGTGCAATGAATGATGTAACTGTCTCCATTATTTCTATATTAGCAGCAATAGCATCTTCCACTATGTTCTCCCTTCTCATTTTATTTAAACTGAAATGATGATGTTTGGCTTTGCAACAAAATCCATTACCTTAATTATCAATAGATTCTCAATGAGAGTCTGTCAAATATTATAAGTTAAACGCCTCGAGATAAACAGCTGAAGCCTTGAACTCCTAGCAGAAGCAATGGAAAACTAGAAAAGCCCTCAGAGAGCGCATACCTCTGCCAAGGAGCTTCAGTCCACCCCCAACACAATCTCCCAATTCACATATTTTGTACGGAACGTTACAGATACAAATGTAATTACAGACAGTTGGAATTTCCTACTGACAATGCGGCCTTCACCCCATCCGACCTAATGAACAGGCGCGGCCTCTAGCGCGGCAGCTCCTAACAGCCTCCCAGCTTCTTAGACAACTGGAGATAAGAATACCGGCCCAACTGTGCGTATGTCGCTCAGGAAGGAAAGAGAAGTCCGTCATTGTCGCTGTCTGTCACGTGGAGACCCAAAATCTCATGTGGTCACAGGGGGTTACCCCAAAAACAAGAGTGCCCTCTGGTGGCTTTTAGAGTAAACCGCATTTAATTGTCCACCTGGTTACACTTAGATTAAAAAAAATCCTGGATCCAGACGGTGATCCGGATCAGTCCCAAAATTGAATCAGTTGTTTCTTGTCCCATTTCACACATTTCCTGAAAATTTCATCCAAATCCATCCATAACTTTTGAGTTATTTTGCACACAAACAAACAAGCAAACAAACCAACGCCGGCCATCACATAACCTCCTTGGCGGAGGGAGAGATGCAGAAGTAGTGGCATTCCTGTTAGTTTCATCCAACTGTATTCGTACAAGTGAATGGAAATGATTCTAATGACTATGGAACATTAAATCAGGCGACTGTGTAACACATGTGACAGGACTAGTCAGAAATTATAGTACAAATGTGTTGGATGCTGGGCAGGAGATGGTGATTCTATGATGCTGACAGCAGCAGCATAACAGCATCGGTGGTAAGTTTGGAGTAGGCACACTGTAAAGAGTATTTAAATACACCACCATGGTATAAAAGGGTGTGTTGGGTCTAGGTTGCACTAAAAAGACGCTTAAAAGATTAATCCACAATTCCTTTGTCTGGGCAAATGAGTGGTGTGGGGTTATATGGCTATTGTTGAGTCCATTAGAAAGAAATGCATGTTGAAAAGTTGGAAAATAAAGGCTTGTGGAATGTGCAGGGTATAGGTGGACTGGTCTTTATGATGTATTGAAGAGTGCTATGAGACTATAGCAGACCCCAGTTGGCTGCCTGAACCAGCTTCGCTTCATTAGACTAATGTAGGTGCTGCACTTGAACCGCATTTCCTGACTGATGTAAAATAAATGGTTGTTATTCACATAAAAAAACAAGTCTTTATTGGTCATTAGGGAGACTTTTTTCGACCTCCTCTACGATAAGCCACAGTTCATTTGAATTTTGCCCTTATAGAAGAGGAACAGGGCCTCCAACCGCCCCATTTGCCATGTGTTTCTGTCCTAAAGTTTTAGTTTCGTAGTCTGAGAGAGACTTTGAGGTAAACTGGAAGAAGTTTCTTTGGTTTGATGAAACCAAAATTGTGCGTTTAGGCTATCAGACTTGACACCATATTGGCAGACACCAAACACATCATCACAAGCAAACCATGCCCAATGTGAAGCATGGTGGTGGCAGCATCATGATGTCTGGATGCTTCTCTGCAGCAGTCCATAGAAGACTTGTAAAGGTAGAGGGTATAATGAATCCAGTCTAGTACAGGGAAATCCTGGAGGATGACCTGATGCAGTCTGCAAGAGAACTGCAACTTGGAAGTGGATTGTTCTTTAGTAAGACAATGACCTGAAGCAAACCGCCAAAGCTAGACAGAAATGGTTTAAAGGCGAAAAGGTGAACGTTTTGGAGTCCAGACCTCAATCCAACTGAGAATTTGTGGCTGGACCTGGAAAAGGCTGCTCAATCTCAATCCTCATGCAACCTGACAGAGCTTGAGGAGAGAAGAATGAGGTAAAATTGCAGATGTGCGGGGCTGATTGACACCAACACAACGCTGTGACTGCAGCCAAAGGTGCATCTAATAAATACTGACTTGAAGGCGGCAAAGACTTATCCAATCACTTAATTTACACTACATTTTTCTAATTAACTGACACTACTTTGCAAAAATCTGTGTTTATGTTGACGTAAAAGAGTCTTTTTTATAAATTCTAGTCAAAAAAAACCCAAATTTTATTGACCATGATTTAACGCTGGGAAGCAATGAAAGGGAAAACTTCCAAGGAGGGTGTTTTTTCATGTACACAGTATGATTAGGGGTTTAGAAAGTGAAATTTCTATGCATGTACTATAAAGGTTATTTTGTGCTGGTTACTTTATATTTAATTTTAGATTTTTCCATATTTTTCTAATACTAAAAGTAGAAAAACACCAATCTATTTCCAGTTTATAGTAAAAAAGGAGGCCTTACTATAATTTAGCGGAGCAGACTTTTAGCTTCGGCATCTGCATGAACCCTTTTGCAGGCCACAACAAAGAGCAGACTGATGGGCCAGAAGGCAGACAGGTCACAGCACTTGTACATGCACACATGTAAAGTGGACCAGTCAGCCAAGGACAGGAGGTTTGAGTGCTGGACGGGGCCTCCGACGCCTGAGGCTCTGCGCCGCAACTCTAATTAATGACAGACGCTGGACGGGTGGTTTCACACACACAAATAAAAAAACCCGAAGCCAGTGAAACCAGACCAGTGGTATATACACAACTGTAGCTGCCAGCCTGCCCACAGCTGGATAGAATTACCACCACCACTGGTCAGCTGCCCACACTCTTCTGCTGGAGCTTTGGGACGAAGCTGTGAAACGAGGTTTGTTTTTGACACCTAAATAAACTGGGGATTTGTATCACAGCTTTAAAAAGCGCCGGTTGATAGCTAACACTCCAAACACCCAACACCCTACTTACGGTTCGGCCGAAGCTCAGGAAGGACTCGTCCTCGGGATCCCCCAGCAGGTTCTCCAGGTCGTTCGAGGACAGCAGTATGTTCTGTGCGGAAACAGAGGCGGCAATTTCTAAATTTAAAAACCACAATCAGAGACTAAACTGATGAGCAACCAAACAGTCGAGAGTTGTTAAATTCACCAGACTGGATCGAAACCACAGGAGTCAGTAGAGTTTTTGTTTTAAATCCGCTGATGATCTGTTTCAATGCTTATATTACAGCACACAACAGGTTCTGCTGTATTGTATGTATTAACTGCAGGAGTCGGAGTGTCTGCCGTGCAGGCTTCAAAGACATCTGGCTTCACCTGATCCACCTCAGTGACATGTCAGAGCCTCTCCGTGTACACAAGTCAAAGAACAAAACCCGTGATGTCGGTTTTCCTGATCTCTTTTTTATCCTCCTCCAGTCATCTTTCCTCACCTCCAGGGCGTTGTTGGTGCGTGGAAAGCGAGGAGGTTTGGGGGCGGTGGCGGTGCTGCTGCTGCAGCGGGGCGGGTGGTGGCTGCACTGCTGCCGGGCGGCGTCTGGGTCACCCATCAGGAAGGACAGCTGTCGAATGTGACCCTGCAGAGATGGTAAATACACTGTAAGCAGGGTGAAGACACAACAACACCTTCGATGCAACTGTCTCTTCATTTACTGTGACTAAACTGAGCGTGGACAGTGTGGCATATTGGAATTTTCAAACCCTAAGCTTTGGCTCTACTTGACATGTGCTTAATTTACTAATAATTCATTTTAGAGGTGTTTAGTTGCATTTTTTATACAAGATCGTCACAGTGTTTTACAAAAATATCATTGTAGTGTAGCAGCAGTGACACCTAACTGTGACATTCCACTCTAACACTGGAACAACATACAGTACAGTTATGATTACAGACTCTCTACACGGTCCGTGTACGTCGCGGCCATTCATTTTCTTATTTTGAGATTTCAAAATAAAAACGAAAAATAAACCGTTCCCGTTTTTTTTCAGTGATAATACAAAATGAAAAACGGAAAACGGGCCGTAATTCATTATCCGTTATCCAATTTAATTACATGTGTCTGTAAATGGAAATTAAAATTAAAATACACCCGTGGAAAACATTTCTCCCCACCAGCGTGGGGTTTATTTGTCCCTTTGGAGGGACCTTGTGGTGCTGCTAGCTCCGCAGCTAGCTCTGCCGCTAGCGCTAAATCGCTAGCGTTCGGCTGCTTTTCGGGACGTTTTTGGGGAGGTTTGGAGGTTTTCTGTTACTTTAGCTGGTGAAAAGTCCTCTGTAAAATAGTGAACAGTGTGTGCCAAGCAACATTTGGACCCCACAGTGTGTCTTCATCAGGCCACGGCGAACAGCAAGGTCTGCTAATTGTGAGCTAACACTGGAGCTTTAGATACCAGATCCTTCCTCATCAGAAGTCAGACGGGTGTGTTTTAATTTTAATTTCCATTTACAAACACATCTAATTAAATTGGATAACGGATAATGGGTAATGAATTACGGCTCGTTTTCCGTTCTTCATTTTGTATTATCACTGAAAAAAACGGGAAACGGTTTATTTTTCGCTTTTATTTTGAAATCTCAAAATAAGAAAACAAATGGCCGCGACATACACGGACCCTACACCTTCCTATACTCGTATTTGAGAGTAACTCATCAGCCAAAACAGAGACAAAACACACGATTAGGCTCAAATTGATTTTTTTTTAAATATTCTTTACATATCTATATCGATTTTGTGCCTACTTTTGGCCGTGATAATTGTGTGGTGAAAACCTGATTCCATGAATGCGCTACTGCTAACACAGTACACATGTTTGTGGCTAATCCAATGCTAAAGGACACTTAGATACGTTGAAAATGATGATTTCTTGGTAAATGTGCTTGTTTAGGCATCTATAATCACATTAAACTGCTTCAACAATGTTTCAGTGACTACTTATTTCAATTTAATAAGCAGTCGGGGGTTAAGGGCATTGCTCCGGGGCCCACAGTGGCCGCAACGGGGGATCGATCCTCTGACCTTTTGATCAGTAGTCCAGATCCAGGTAAAACAAATACTAGAATCTTTTAAACCAAGGGCGTGCTTTCTTTACGCTGACATTTAAACAATTACCTCTGACACACATCCACTGTAACCACTGTCCTTGGTTTGTTATTTTTGCTTCGACGCCACCAGTCAGTTTACTCAAGACGGATCATTGGCAACCACATCACAATAAATATGAAGCAGAATGAACCAAAACTCCACCAAGACGCAGACGGATAAATTCTGTCATGCATGTACATAAATATACACAAAATGACAGGACAAGCTTTGTAACCTAGTCACACAAAGATAGTTTATTGTAGCACCCGATGTGGACATTATCAGTCCATTAAATGACTCATCACAGATCGTTTGCATACACATGGGCCAATAGTGACCTCCCTCACCTTCTAGTAGACCAGTAAGTCATTCTTTCTAATGACTGTTAAACATCTCTAAAACATCTTTAATCGCTTGTGGTCTTGTGAAGAAGTGCATGTAAACTTCAGACAGCAAATTTCCCTGCTGTCGGATTAATGAAGTCTTATTTTTTCTTCATGTCAAATTTTCAGTGGAGCAACAACCATGATCCCTTTCTTAACCTGAACTAAATCTAGTTTTGGTGTAGGAACAAACATGCAAGTTAACAACAAGTAGAAAAACAGAGAGTGGAAACAAAAGCCAAAACGATACTGGACTCGAGAGATAGAACTCTACTGCAATCAGTTGATTTATGCCTCCATCAGACCTTCATCCTCCAAATGCAGACGCTTGTTGCTCTTTGTAAGCAAAAAACTGTGGCTCCACTGCCATTATATGAGGTGATAACGGAGCTACATTAAATGTGATGATAACAGTCTACTGAGTTTACTAGAAGGTGGAGGAGGTCCCTACTGGCCCATATGTATGAGAATGATCTGCAGTGATAATGACCATTTGAAGGGCTGATAACATCTGAAACGGGTGGCTGGGAGCTGGAAGCCATACAGTTCACTGCAGTTCCCAGAGACCCTTTAGTGCTGACTCTGGGATACCAGGCCAAACGCAACATCAGCAAGCTGTTATAAGAATGTGTCTAGATGTTGAAGATTTTCTCAGTTTAAAGACAGATAGACGTTATTTTATGACATGTGCACAACAGCAACATCATTAAAACCACTTTCCTTACATTGTGTAGGCCTCCTTAAGACGCCAAAGCAGCTCTAAGCCATCAAGGCAAGGACTCTACAAGACATCTGAAGGTGTCCATTGGTATCAGGAACCAAGATATCAGTAGGGGATTCTTTAAGTCTTGGACAACCATGGCCATGTCACTGGTCCCTGGTTCTCCCTCCTTGGACCAGTTTGGGCGACACTAACCACCATACACCAAGAACACCCAACAAGAGCTTCTGTTTTGGAGACATTTTGACCCAGTTGTCACAGTTTGGCTCTTGTCAAAGTTGCTTAGATCTTTATGTTACCTACTTTTCCACCTTCCAACACATTATCTTGAAAAACTCACTGGTTAAATGCTTCCTAACATATCCTACCCCTAACAGGCAGGGTTAGGGTTAATGTCGGTATGTATACTCCAGCCAGACTCACACTACAGGAGTCTTAACGTCCTAACAGAATTTGAAATCAGGCTTCACCACACATGTGAAGAGAAACTTTGCAGATTTCCTTTTCTCTAATCACAGACATGGACACACTTGAAAACTTGAAAATAATGGAATCACACACTGAGGCCCAGTATAACATTTGTGTGGTACCAGTGCCACATCATGTGATCTCATGGGTAAACGAATGTAAACAAAATAGAGACTGTTATGCAACAACCTGCTGTAACGCTAAGAAAATGTTACAGTGAGAAAAACAAGAGCAGAAGGCCAAATGAATCTGGATTGGAAAATGGTTGGGAAGATGCCGTCAACACAATATGTACATATTTTTTAGCGACAGCCAAAGGTGAAATTATAATTATCAGTTTTACCATCTGTGGCTAACGTTAGCCTCAGGGCCTAGAGTGTTTAATATTGTTTGGCAACAACGTCTACTGCTCCAGGCTTCAGCGGGATAATTATAACCATCCACATTTTTTCGCCTACATATCAAACATGTTTGAGATTATTTCAGTGACCCTGATGAGTCTCGAAGCAGTTTCCAGGTTTCAAGTTCAGTCTGTATCTGTAAACTCTTGACAATACCAAACTATGTGTGCCAAATATCAGTTCAGACCAAGATCCAAGACTGGATTTCCTCTTCCATTGATTGGACGGGGTGAAAAGGGGGTAAAATGCCCTAAACCTCTTGTCACACGAGCCGACTTCAGTGAAACCAGACATGAATGTTAAATTAACTGTACCTGCAATAATAAAATGTAAATTTCTCATTGTGTTTCCAAATCCAAGCATGCAGCCCCACTACGGAAAAAAGAAAACCATATCCCACAGGCTATTTGATCTCAGCTGTTTGAAATCATTCCTCCAGATCCAGTGTCAAGAGAGAGTCGTTCTGCACATAACAACTGAGAGGGAACTCCATCTGAGATGTGTTACTTTTTCTATTTGATGCCGAGCTGCATATACGAGGACGTTTCATGTCCTCTGGAGAAGAACCAAAGCTTAAATACCTAGAAATAGACATGAGATCAAACAACACATGTCTGCTAAACACATACATCTGATGCACATTTTTTTGCAGTAATAGGATTTCTATTAGTCCAACTGGCGACTGACATATGCAACAGGCTTGTCTTACAACCAAATACAGATGCAACGGATGGATCCTTACAGTGTTGCAGTGCCTAAAAAGATGCACCATGTACATAACTATGGACAACAAGTGAGTATCTTTGGTTTCATTACAGGTGGACACAATTTCCCTTTTTTCCAATGCAAGTATTTGCATGTTTACTGCAGGGGAATGGCATCACCTAAAGCACTGATCATAGTTTCCCTGCTCTATTCTTTTAATTCTTTTAAAGATAACTTCATCCAGGATCAACTAATCAATCCAAATTAGCTCGATCAGAATTAACAGGATAATTTAAGCCTGATAACAGCATATCAGCCTGAATTATTTAAGCCAAATTTGGAAAGTAGAGCATTTTTTTCCTTCATAAAATAAATCAGAATGGGCTCCATCCTCCTACAATGGATGACAGTAAGAGTTACAGACAAGAGCATTGTACACTTAAATATGTTCTTAATACAAAAGACAATCCAGACACAAGCCTGTCACCACCTCTGGGTTTGGAAGTGCTTCGTCCTTGGAGCTCAGTGAGAACCTGTCACCACGGGATGTATGGAGACGGAGAATCCATCTTAATTGATGTTGAGAACAAATCCAGATGCTGCCTTTAAGGCGCTGTGATGCGCTGTTCGCTCTGATCCCTACATCAGTGCTTGTTGTAACCGGCTCAGGATATCCACAAAGCAAATCAAAGCTGTGTGCATTATTATCAAAATCAGCCTTTAAATGGACATTTCTTCCCTTGAGATGATCTACTATAGAGAGTAACATCACAAAACAGTGGGCTACCAGTAGGTTTTAAGACTATACATACTGAGAACACACTAATAATACACGCCAATATCTGAAACAAAACTGCACATGTTTGAAAACTGTCCACATAAATGTAATAAATACGAATCCTCCATTGTCCAAACACTCATCACTGTTTCCTCTGTGATTTTATACAACACCGGTGCACCAGTGGAGGTAGCTGGAGCAGGTCTCATTGATTTCAATGCATACTTTGTAAAAACAAACACAGCGTTTCTAAGCATCACAGGCTACACATCTTTCTGCCTGGGATGAAAAGGAAATGAAGCCACGGGGCTGGAATAACTTCTTGTGTGTTCTTCCCATTGTGCATTTGTGTCGCAGTCATGCATGACGTTTTCAGACGAAATTAAAAATGAACCGGACTTTACATGTGTGGGTTGTTAGCCTGGAGCAGTTGTTTTAAATGCAATGTGGCTGTTGGAGAGCCATCTGGTTGGAAAATGTGCACTATTAAAGGCAAATGCAACATTTAAAATATAGAGATTTGAGGGTCTTACTAGAATACTTGTAATGAGTTTGGGGAAGCCGCTTGTAAAGGTTGTTGCAGCGACAGGTAACAGAATGTGGGATTGATGATTACAGGATACGGTGCCAGGGGTGGGGCTGCTTTTGCGCGTCTTCATGTTTCCCTTTATGATCAGTGGAAAAAGCGGCGGCACTCACTTCAAACGGCGTCTCGAATCCTTCACTGATGCCTCCGACCATGAGCAGCCCGTCGGTGCTGATGCCCATCCCGTGGTAAACCCAGTCCACGCCCTCCACCAGAGAACAGTCCACGTACAGCTGCAGCCGCCTGGACGACACGCCGACGGCCACATGGTGCCACTTTCCATCAGACAGGCCGCTGACTGGGAACCTGACGGAGAAACATGAGCCAGTACGTGATCGCATGTGTCTTTAAATTCACGTCTGAATGCAACAGAGAGTCTAGAGGATGAGTTCAAGTCATGCTCAACATGCTGTGACTATTGAAGACAACACTGTGCAGATTTCTTCCACTCGGTGCAGCCAAACAAATACACAAAGCAGCTCTTCTTCTTGCTCTCTGGAGGTTTTCATGATGATTTTTAGTTTGTAAAAGTGCAGGAAGTACAGGCATGTGACAAATTAAAGGAAAAAGTCTAAGTAAGTATGTTTTCAATGTGCCTGGGCATTGATTCTCCAGGTTTCTGGAACTCTACTGGAGGGAAGACACATTCTTCCAAAAGATATTCCCTCATTTGGCATTTTGATGATGATGGTGGTGCAGAGCGCCATCGAACATGTCAGTACAAAATTCCCCATAGGTGTCCACTGGGTTGAGATCAGGACAACTTTTCTCATGCCAAACCATGCCAGCAAATTGTTCCCACAGCATAACAGAGCTACTGAATCATATCTTTGTAGAGGCCAAAGGTTCAGGCCTTTCCTTTAATTCGTCACCATCCGCACCATCCATGTGCAGACCAAATCCACATCTGTCCTGCAATACGGTCAGGCTTAAGTCATGAAAGCCTTTAAAATAACGTTTCAGCTTCCATTTTGCAATGTGTGCATGCAAAACAGAGCCAAACTAATGCAGCGGTTGGCCGACATGATTAGTCCACGCTGCCCTATCACAGATATTTCAGTGTCGGCGTGTACATGTCATCTAATATTTGCAGATTTGAGATCTTTCTTTAAGAACGTAAGACAGAAAAAGACGCTGAGGGTAATTTAGAAACTCTGGCATCAACAGTTTGTCCAGCAGAGCAGCTCCAACTCAGCTGTTTACAGTCTCAGCACTGTCTGCAGCACATGTAGCAGAGCACGCATTGAGTAGATGGTGGTGCAGAGTTCAGCAAAAAGTTCTTGAAAAACTAGTTCTTGAAATACACTGCTGAAAAATTAATAAACAATAACCTCATTATTTTCTCTTTTCAATGCAACTGTAACATACATATAAAACAATCACAAGCAATATATGGATATCAGAGTTTCCTATGCTGTAAAATCTGTATCAGGCCCAAACACCCAGCTTTAGTTGGGCCCGAACACGTTAAAGTCACATCGCAGGAAATGCACTGTGAAGTCAGGCGAATTAACTTTAATACATCATCATAAAACTTTTTTTGTTGCTTGGTATCAAAAGAAAACTCACACGGTTCTCATTTTCCATGACTAATCTTAAAAGAGACGTTAATCTGATGTAATTCACGCTGATTGAAAGGTTCTTGGACTCCTTGTTAACAAGACTCGGAGTTTGTTGGCATGAAGGCTCCACATGTGCTCAGCAAAATGAGGGAAACACTGAAAAGGACGGTTTGGGTTGCAGGAAGAAATGTAGGATGATGGTGACCGAAAACAGGAAGAAACATGAGGGAATCTTTGACCTCAGATGCCTTTTGTCAGTGTTTCATCACATGAGAGTGGTTCCAAGCAGAAATCACTGATGCGATAACTTTTCATCCCTCCTGAAAGACGTGATACCAATCAACACAGTTACCAAAGCGGGCTTTAAAAACATGATGCAGTCGCTTGACAGGTGGTATTTAACACCATCATGCACCTATTCTTCCCCTCAATTTGCCATCCCACAGCTGTGTGAAACATGCAAGTTGAAACAGAGCTGCCACAAGACTACTCCCTACATAAATCTGACCGTCCGCTTTATTAATAAAGACTAACAATTGGAAAGTTGCTGTTTGGAAACTGCATTTTTCCAAGATGGAAGCATTAGCCGATTGGGACCTGAATGACAGACAGTCTGGTGAACATGAGGAACAAGTGGACCAGGCTGCAGAGTTCTGACCACAAACTGCGTCTTTCAGTTGGTAACTTATACCCAAACTAAACTTGCAATCTTGCCAGCTGTTGTCATAAACTGATCAGCCACAACATTAAAACCACTGACAGGTGAAGTGAATAGCATTGATCATATTGGTACTATGTGGTGTTCTGATGGAAAACCTTGGATTTTAACATCCGTGTTGATCAGACTTATACACCCAAATAAACATTGTCCCACAACAAACACAATCCCTCATGCTAATGGAAATCCCAAATGTCACTGGAGGAAAATGCACCCCACCACATGGAAACAACATCAACCAATCAGGAACATGTGGAGGAACATGACAATGGTCCAACATGTTGATGTGACCTCCAGACCTCCTACAGCCCATTCTGATCAAGCATCAACAGGATGCAGTGGAACAAGTTGGATTGACAGAGGCCCCACTGTACAAGCCAGAGTACCCAAAGGATCCAGTGGTTCCAGACCCCATAGGACCCCCTGAGAGGTCCTCTGGTCCATGCCCAATGGTTCAGGGCATTTTAGACCACATAAGGGGGACCAACACAGTATTAGGCAGCTGGTCATGATGTTATGCCTGATCAGTGTATATGCATGAGTACTTACCAAGACCTTTAAAGAGACTTTAATGTGCAAAATCACAGTTTAAAATATAACTGCAAGTCAAACTGGATTCTGTATAGGTGGAGCCAATCGACAGACATGCCTGATGGACGTGCAGCTTTAGAATAAAATCAGTGATGCGCCAGCAGTACAAGATAAGTACAGTATCTGTGTGTGTCTATCTTTTGGCCTGTTGCTGTTTTGCTGTCTTGCAGTGATGTATTGCTTCGAGCTTTTGTGGTTACTGAAGAGTAGAAACCTGCCAAGAGATGCCTAATAAATCATTTCGCCAAAGAGACAGCCAAATGCAGTCATCTTCAAATAAAAACACACACACACACACAGCGAAACAAATAGACTTCCACAGACACATTTGCATATACTACTGGAGCCAAGAGGCAGGAGCGGGCATGAGCGCTCCTCTATTACCTGAGACGGATGCTGTAATCATCTCGACATCTGGATTTGTTTGGATAATGCGTTTAAAGAGCGTGCTCTTGTTTGGAGCTGGTAGGTTTTTGAGTAATTTCATCCGATTAATCACGTTTAAAAAAATACAACCTGCCAAAGAGATTTCACAGCACTCGGGACATTAATACCTTCCACTTAATTTGGATCCATGCGGGGACTGGGAAGGGAAACAAATGAATGGAGAAGAGGGCTCACTCGTAGTGTCGCTGCTGCGTTCCGATGAAGATGACGGCGAAGGCGCTGATCCGCAGCTGCATCATGACGTGGCTGTCGGGGCTGAGCATCGTGAAGACGCTGTACTCTTCCCTCTGAGGACTTTGCAGCTGCACCAGTAAACTGAACTCATCTTCAAACCTGAACACAGAAACACATCATTTAGCTAATAACTGCTACTCTAAACATGCAAGTTGCTGCTAATTCTGGTGCCATGCAATAAAAACATACAGCTGGATGATGTTAAGGCTGTAGATAATGACAGCTTTCATCCTTACATACAGTAGTAAAACACCACTAATGAACAGGTAGCATATGGACGTATAGGAGAAGCTTTACCCGTCGGTGAAGATCTGTTGCAGAGGCAGAGCCAACGTTGAATACTGTCCCACCTGTAGCACCGGACACCTGCCGGCCTCCTTAATCATGGAGGCGTTTTTGCTGTCTGACACTTGAAAAGAAAGTTCCTGCAGGATGTTCACCTCATCTGCGGGGAGACACATAGAAAATATGTGCATCAGCTGAGCCTCCAAACCCACAATCTAGTCCAGCTGGTCATGTAATCTGCCATTTTGTTGGTTGTGGTTGTTGCCTATTTTGTCAAAAAAGAACCACTAAAAGCAGGAAAAATTTGCTATTCGGGGTTTATTCTTGCAGTGTAATCATGGATCTACAGACCACTATCATGGATTACTTTCATACCGAAGAAAACGTGAAACTGTGATGGTTCTAAGATGACTTCTGGGGTGACTGGAGGTGTTCTTTCATGTCAGTTTAAATGGTATGGGCAGCTGAGTCAGTTTTAATTGTTAGCCTTGACAGGCAACATTGAAAAGAACTAAATAGAAACACAAAAGACATCCAGTTCGTCACAAAAACTAACTCTACTAAAGGCATACCTGACCGGCAAGGCTACAACATTTTAATATATTGGTCTTACAAATGGCAAATGACAAAAACATTGCTGCAAATACCCACAAACCTTCAGAGAGTAGAATCTAGAAACACGTGTTGGCATGTTCAAATTTGACTTAGTTTAACCTGAAGGGTTTAGGAAAAATATATAAATGTGATTATTTTTTTACCAATTTTGTATTTGTGCTTTGATTTGTGACATACATCAATGAGCCACAACATCATGACCACTGACAGGTGAAGTGAATAACGTTGATCATATTGGTACTATGTGGTGTTCTGATGGAAAACCTTGGATTCTAACATCCGTGTTGATCAGACTTAGACACCCAAATAAAAACATTGTCCCACAACAAACACACTCCCTCATGCAAATGGAAATCCCAAATGTCACTGGAGGAAAATGCTCCCCACCACATGGTAAAAACATCAAACAATCAAGAACATGTTGAGGAACATGACAATGGCCCAACATGTTGATTTGACCTCCAAACTTCCTACACCCCATTGTGATCAAGCATCAACAGGATGCAGTGGAACAAGTTGGATTGACAGAGGCCCCACTGCACAAGCCAGAGTACCCAAAGGATCCAGTGCCAACGTCCTGGTTCCAGACCCCATAGGACACCCTGAGAGGTCCTCTTGTCCATGTCCAATGGTTCAGAGCATTTTGGACCACATAAGGGGGACCAACACAATATTAGGCAGGTGGACATAATGTTATACCTGATCATTGTATAGTCAACTCAATATCCACTGTGCAGTACCTTTAAAATAGCATGATGGAGGATGATCACATGAGATAATGAGATACCATCAGAAACATGACTGACATACAAGGAGGAGGCATGACTTTGTAAAACAAGTGACATGACAGATTAAACCCTGACTAAAACTGAAAACTGCAAAATATGAGGTGTTGCTATTAAACAACTGCCTACCAGCAATTCCAACTACCTATTTAAGCACGTCTTATTTTCTATATTGCACTAAGATATTATTGATTAATTCCGTTGCAAATTTGCAATGACAATAAAGAAAATCTATTCTGTTCGAAAGAAGACCTGGCTTATTCCAGTCAAACCACAGCCTGAACCACATAGTATACAGTAATCAAAGGGCAAGCACAGACAACCCCTGAAAGTTTAAATCTGCCCAGATTAATTAAAAGTGAATTACAACATTAGTCTTATTGTATAATAGCCACGCTTTGCATATCTTACACTGCTGCCTTTGTGATTTGCCAGTCGCATTGTTTCAAAATGCGGCTCAGCCCTACGAAGAAGTGAAAATTTTAATGCAAACTGCGCCAGTCGGTGTCCAAAGAAAGATTCTAAGTCTTTCATCAGCCTCCACAACCACTGCTGCAGCTTTACCTGCTCATCAACACACCAAGCTACCTCAGAACACCAACACACATCTGTCCCTTTAAACTCCTGTCTCCGGTCTGCTTGCAACAAAATGGTCTTTTCAGTTTGACATGGGAAAACCTGACCTGCACAGACTCCTGACCTCAGCCGTCCGACATCTTCAGCACCAAGTGGAACTAAAAGGCATTTAATAGTCAGGTGTCCACATACTTTTGGCCGTGTAGCATAACAGTGTTTCAACATTAGGAGACCCAGGCGGCGACCAAATCAAATGTTGGTGCTTAAAACCTCACTAATGGCTTTACTAAAAAGCGGAAAACCACTCAGGGTGCTTTGCCTTTCAAAGCTGCAGACGGCTGCCACACATTCCAACCTGTTTTTTTGGTACCCTTCAGTGCCAAATGTTGTTTCCCCCCTCCTCACCCACCGGCTTATTTCCTGCCATTACATTTTAGTTATAGTAGAGTCTTTTGTTTTTGCCCCATGTGAGCAGGTAAAGTGCCATTCGTCATGTTTTTCCCCACAGGTGGCTTCTTTGATTGGCCTGCGCTTGAACAACTCCTTTATGGAGGATTATGAACACGGCTCTTCATCATATTTGGAGAAAGTGAGTCACCGGTTTGAAAGAAAAGACCGGTATTGTTGCGTGTTGATCACACTCTGACCTGGGAACCGGCTGAGATCACCAGAATGCCAACGTCATTATGTCAGAGGTGGGTCCGAAGACAAATTACGTTACCAAAATAGGTGCATTTGAGCTGCATGCATGAAAAAGAAAATCCATTTGTGATCTCCGTGAGCAGTGGGGTGTCCAAAGATTACAATGGCAGCACTTATATATAAACCTCTGGGATTAAACCACTACAGTATGAACTTGTCTCAGATCGCCTCGGGACTGTTTCCAGAGATATAGGATTGCTCAAGCAGATTAAACTGCGCTCCTCTCAAGCGTTTTTATAAATGAATCCGTGTCTGTCAGCCCTTTAGAGACCCATTTGTACTCATCCTGACAGTAGAGCCAGAAATACCACTGATTCACAGAGCACTGAGCAGTCACACTCTGCTGCCCTGCAGAATTGAACTATTGATCCAATGACGCCATAAAACTTCCAACAAACCAACTTTCCTGGAGCACTCAAAGATATATGGACAAGAAATGAAAGAAAAAAGTCTTGAGTAGTTGTTTTTGCACTTTTAACCTCCAGTCACTTGGGATGTGTGGTATAGTTAAACATATAGCACTGAGGTCAATGGATTCTGCTTAATAATGGGGAAATATGACTTCAAGGACTTATTGTTTGAACCAGAGCAAGTTTTTTTATTTTATCGGAGATCTCAAACTTGGCCAAAAATGCCGTGGTAACTATAATGTGTGATTACCTTTTTTCACAAATGCGAACTAGAAAAGCCCCCAGAGAGCTCAGACCTCCACCAAGCAGCTCATTTCACCCAATGTTGAGATTTACACCAAGAAATAATCGTCCCAGGATTGTTTTATCTCCATTATCAGACTCCTTGACCCAGAAAACAAACCCTTAGCATCTGGATTCACATTGATATCATCATTAGCTCAATAGTTCTTCACCAGAATCTCTTTCTGGGTAATGGTGGTTTCTTCTGGATCCAGCTCCATAGCTGTTGATTCTACAACAGATCTGTTGGATCCTCCTGATTCAGCAGAGTCTCAGCTACATGTTGGTGTTGGCTGCATGTCTGGATCTTCATCTGTTACCTTACAGTGATGACCATTCCACAGGCCCTCTAGGTTTTCCTGTTCTGGATCGTAGTATCTGGAATTTTACCCGGATCCGGATCAAGTTTTGATTTGTTGTAGAAATTAGCGGGAACTTATCCTGTATTTTTTGCCAAGCAGCCTGGACATGTTTTGTGGAGTTACATGCACATTGCCCTATCTCCCAACGCTAAAGAATCCTGCAAACCATTCCTGGATCCAGACGGTGATCCGGATCAGCACCAACATCTAATCATCTATTCCTTGTCCCATCATCCACCTTTCATGAACATTTCATCAAAATCCATTTAGAAATTTTCGAGTGAAGTTGCAGACAGACAAACAGATAAACGTCGGCAAAAACATAACCTCCTTGGCAGAGGTAATTAACAGTTACAACTTTCACACGTTATCACTCTCCTGTCTGACTCTTTATTGTAGATCTAGAAAGGCCACAACAGATGAGAACATGGTCTGCAGCTGCAAGAACATGAATAATAAGGTGAGCAGTGATTTTGTACAGTTGTATCAAAGAACACACTGAAATAATCTATTATTGCTAGATAGATGATTAGGAAAGGACCTATGTTCAGACACACACAGAGTCGGGTGGTTGTGGCAACTGAAAAACACTCATTTTAATCAAACACACTTACTCAACAGAGGTGAGGAGCAAAAACAAGATGGTGGCAGAATCCTGGGAAACACAAAACTGAAGAAACTAACTAAAAATCCAGTAAAGGTGTTGAAAGGCGGCAAAAAACCAAATGGCCACAAGGAGGAAGTCATGCAGCCGAACTTGGAGGTAGAGGAGGCAGGACTTTATTAGACAGAACTAATGAGCAGACAGGACACAGGTGAACTAATGAGGGCAGGTCTGACAATCAAAACACACACAGAGGGAGGAAGTACAACCACAAGAAGGTAAGGAACTTTCAAAATAAAACAGGAAGTAACTGAAAAGGCACGTGGAATGTACACAGACAAACGGAGAAAGACACACAGACACAGGAGGGGATTAAGTCAACAAAACTTGATCCAAGGCCCAAATGGACACCATGACAAGTATGACACATGATTCCACTAACCTACTTTACCTACAGGTTTATCTGAGTGATTCTCCTCATGTTAACATCCTTGAGATCTTTCTCTGTGGAACCATGATGGGCATTATTTATCTTTTAGACGTTTCTGAACCCAATTATTAACACAGATGAGACTCAGCAGAATTAACCGGTAATCATGATTTTCCATCTCTTTATGCAGACACAGGCCTTACAAAGATGACAGATGATATAGAGGCATTTAGATAACAGATGCCTGTTTTGCTGCTTAAGTTAGCTCAACAAAAAGTGTTTTCTTTGTGTTCAGATTGTTCCTCATGCGCCAGCCTTTCTATCCTGATGGGAATGACTGCCTCCAGCCACCAGCCAGCAAATTAACCCGGCTTTCCATCCAGTTTCAACCACAAAATCCAATCTGGTGTCAATCACCTGCATTTGGATTTCACTAAACTTGACACAGCTTCTCTTCGATGACAGCATCATGTCTGCTCTTGCGCGTATATATTAATTATCTTGCACTGAATGCACGCAGGATATTCACAGGATGCAGCAGCAGATAGGGCTGCCAGACTTCCAATAGCTGCACAGCTGGACGTCACCGTTCAGCTGGTGGGAGAGTCGAGGCTGAACGGAGCAGCTGATACCGATCTGGTAACCGAAGCGCGACTTCGACAGTCTGCCTGAACCGACGCCGTGATTCAACGTGACAAGAGTTTATGTAACGTTCCAGTGAGCACCATCTATAAGGATTTATCACCAAACTGTCACGACTGGGAGAAAAACACAAACATTTCAGTGTTTGACCCTGAAACACAAAATGTGACAGCATCTAGAATGATGGTAAAGATATCAGGGCTGCTAATAGTGGTTCTGTCATAGTTTCTAGTTTGTGTTTTCCTTCCTTGTCTCCTTCTGCTTGTCTCCGTGTAGGCTTCACGTCCCTTTTCAGTTACTTCCTGTTTTATTTTGAAACCGCCTTTCCTCGTGTGTTGCCTGTTTTTTTCTGCTCTTTGTCTCTGCTTCCCTCTCTTTTGATTTGATTTGATTTTTAACATATTTATTCACCTTGTGTTTCTGTTTGCTACCCTCTTGTCTGGCCTCCTGTTCACCTTCATCTGTCCATTACATGTCCCAGAACCCAATGCTTTGTCTTGACTTCGCTTTTTTCACCTGACCAACAGTTCAGAGGCAAAAGATATTAAATTTAGAGTGACAACGCAGAATAAAGCATTAATGAGTAACCTTGTTGCTGAGTATGTTCAATCCATGAATCAGTTCTTCAGCTAATGTAATACAGAGTGTAATTAGTTGAACCTTACAGTTTATCAGTTGACAGATTTTATTGGCTGATATTGGCCTATCAAAGATACTGGTATCCCCATATGTATTTCATGTGCCAATATATTTTTTTTAACAGGACATAATGAATAAGATCCATCCATCCACTATCTATACACTGCTTGATCCTTTATAGGGAGTCTATCCCAACTCCCAACTCGGGTGAAGGCAGGGGACGCCCTGGACAGGTCTCCAGCCTATCACAGGACTACATAGAGACAGACAAACAAGCACACTCTCATTCACACCTACGGACAATTTAGAATAACTGATTAACCTCAGTATGTTTTTGGACTGTGGGAGGAAGCCGGAGAACCCGGTGAGAACCCACGCTGCACAGGGAGAACATGCAAACTCCACACAGAAGGACTCCCAGGCGTCCTAACCGGGACGCGAACCGGGGATCTTCTAGCTGTGAGGCGACGCTGCTAACAGCCGACAACAAAAGTGGCTTCTAAAAAGTTTTTCACAACGCTATCAGCACCACCTGCAGCACATGTAGCAGAGCAGACGGTGGTGCGGAGTCATGTGGTGCCTTTGTGGTAAGTTGCTAACAAATTTGTGAAATTGATAAACAATGTTCCCATTATTTCCCCTTTTTAATTACAACTCTAACACATGTAGAAAGAATGTCAGCTCAGAAGTCGATTGTTTTAGTCCCTCAAATTAGTATCAGCCTCCAAAATCATGTGTCAGTCAGACTAATAATTAGAACTCTGTCGTGAGGAAACAATGCCTAAGGCTGAGGTATCCATTTCAAAACATTTAGATTCTGATTCTTTTATAAATAACCAAACAGCCAAGACCATCGCATGGGTATTCTGCCTGATTTCATTCATCCGCAACCTCCTATCATGTCACAGTGACGAGTGTGAGGGTTTGCTGATGCTACAGTATCTCAGTGAGCAGTAATTTAATTTTTAGCCTGCAGGAACCGGAGTATGTTCTCACACACTTGCTGATCTGACGCTGCGATGGTCTTTATTAAGCCCCGCTTGTGTGGGAGCTTTCATGAAAGAGCATTTCATGTGCCAACGCTGTGCCCTGAAGGAAAACCCAGGAACATACTCATGGGCTCTTTTTTTTTTTTCTTCCCCCCTCAACACTGTAATCAAAGGATCAAGCCATTACGATGGGGGGAGGCGGGGGAGCGGGAGGGGGGAGGGAGGCTGCCAATCATGCCTGTTCTGTTTCCTGCAAAAGTAAAACAGATGTTTGAGCCCCGCAAATGTGTGAACACTGAGGACTTTTAGGCTTGGCTCAGTCTTTGGGGAACTTTGCCATTTTTGTCCTGTTCAGCTGCAGTCAGAGTAACTCAGGATCTTGTATGTGTCTGTGTAGAATCTATGATAAAGTTTCCAACTTCAAATCAGAGGTGGCAAATCTGCCTTGAAATAGTTAGCTTAAATTAAAATGAACTACACTGATGACTAAATGTGATCAATTTGAAAGCCATGGACAAAATAAAATGTCTTTTTTCTGTTAATTTGACCCATTACACCTCCATTTTACTTCATGTTGAGTGGAGCTAAACTGGTAATTATATGAGGACACCAGACATCACTGTTCTGATTATAATGATGAGTCATGCATGTGTTGTTTGGATTATTTATCTGGCATTTTGCCTACTTGTTGTACAAACTAATTGCCAAATCCAGAGGTCAGATCAGGTGGCTGCAGTGAAACACACCTCCCTCAACTCCCTCAAGTCCAAATCCATTCCCTTTAGGGTTGTGGAGTCAGTAGCCTTTATTGACTGGGGGGCAAGAACACTGCTAGTCCAATACACAGATGACGAAAACCTCTAAGCGTCCATTACAGGATTGGACCTCCCATGCATTAGGTCTACCAGGTGAGGCTTTGCACTAGCAGGTGAAAAGAAGCAGTGGGTAGCAGCTATAAAAGAACAACTGTAGAGTTTGTCAGGTGGTTGAACAACAGCCCCTCTATGAAACCACCATCAAGTGTGGCCATTCAGGGCAGCTATAAACACTCCTGCCTTCCAAAAACTGGTCGTACCTTGTACAAAGTCGCTCCTTATGAGCTGAGCTTCAGGCCTCGACTTTAACTGGGACAACAAGAGCAGCACACAGCGGGAGTTAGACATTCCAGACCAGGGCAATGTTGTCACTGGTACAATAGGGGCAACCACTGAAACTACGGCTAGAAATACTATTTTTTGACATACTTCCAAGCAAAGTCCTGATGTATCTGTGGACAGGCATCAAAACAAAGGAAAATACTGAACCTTTGACCCCTATAGTGAGGGGATCTGGTGGTTCTGTTGTGCTGTGTGGCATTTTTCTGGCAGGGTTTGGGTTCACTTGTCCCCTTAAACCTCGATTATGCACCATTTTGGACATGAAAATAGACACCTGCTGACACCGTGGACGCGTAGTTACTATACTACTGTCTACTCTGCATGGAGGGCTGCTTTCCACACATGCACAACAGGCTGTCGTCTACATATTCAACACATGTTCACAACTACCAATTAAACACACTTCTGCCTTTGTAATGTAGTCGCTACATGGGTGGACCACGTGGACACGCTGGCCTCGGAGGGAAGGATAACTGTAAATCAATATAAAGTTGTTCTGGGTGATCATCTTTATCCTGTGATGAAACATTACTATTCTAATGGGAATGGTATCTTTTTCCAGATGGACAAGCCCCCATTCACAGGACACGAGGGTCACTGAATAGTTTCAGTATTAGGGACGCATATTTTGAACAATTTCCTTAACCGATGGTAAGAAGTCTTATCAATCAATGATCGATTCGACCCAGACATATTACATGTCCTAATACCACAGTCATGGGCCGCTAACATGGTACAGACAAGTGGGAACCAGCTCATAGCGATGATTTTTAGCACAGTTTAGCATTATAACATCACAGCTATGGTCGGTGGTCATTAAGCATCACAGGAGACTCCTGTTAGGTTGCACCTAACTAGCTAAACTCCCACAGTACTCTCTGCTTGCCAATACAGTACCGCCAGCAGTCCACTTGACTGCCTCCTCAAGTTGCGACAGTGCAAAACAGTAAGAAGCTCCACCTGGTGGCACAACCAGGTACTACAACTAATGTACAATACATTTTCTGATGTGCATGTCCTTTGTTTTTTGCTTTATCAGTTAGCACATTTTTATTCAGTTGAATTACTAGCCCCGATTAAATATTGAATCCCTAACTATGAAAATAATGTGAATCAAATGCTACAGCCTTCACAGTCACCAGATCTCAACCCAGATGAACACCAATGGGAGATTTTGGATGTGTCAGACAGCGCTCTCCACAGTCATCATCATAAAACCAAATAAAGCAATATCTTTTCAAAGAATGGTGTTCCATCCCTCCAGTAGAGTTTGAAAGACTTGGAGAATCAATGCCATGGAGCACTGAAGCTGTTATGGCAGCACATGGTGGCCCAACACCTTACTAAGACACTTTATGTTGGTTTTCCCTTTGATTTGCCTTCCATCTGTACAGGCTGGACTCTGTTTAAGGAGAATAAACAATAATGTTCCCAAGAACAAGCAATCATTTACTGTGAATCAGACTATAAAATCAGCATATGTTGCAGGGGTAAGTCAAAGACCAACATCAGAAGGTAAGAATAAACAGTATACAGAGCAGCAAGACAAAAAAAAAACCAAAAACAAAGACCAGCTGTGTGTGATCTTCTTTTTCTGTTAGCATGCCATGTTCTGATCCTCCCTATAAATCTCCTGAGTAGCCTTCTGATGAGGGAAAGTGAAAATCTGTGTAATAAATGAAAACTTTCATGATGATCCACCATTGTCAGACAACAGCTTGAAAAAGCCTCCAGAGAGACATAGAGATGAATGGTAGAAACACACCACTAATTCTGTATTTACTTCAATAGCTACTACAGCTATCATGTTCCAGAAACACTTTAATTTACTTCAGGACATTTAAATAATTCACCGAGTCCTGTAACAATGACAACAAGTCAGTTTTTATCAACAGTGAGTTGAAGACTTTTTCCTCATTGATGATCATCCAGAAAGTGCATTCTTTTACTTTAAACACAACGCAGAGTTTATGATGTGAAGAAAACTCTGACAGGATGATCGTATGTGAATCATCTGTGATCTTTTTAGAAAAAAAGTTTGGTGTTTATGAGTCACACACTGATTCCCATGAAAGCTGCATCGCTCTATGAAGCTGCACTAATTCAGTCGTTCAACATGATTTCTACTTGTGCCACCAAGTGCCACCAAGCGCCGACAGTTCTGACAAATAATGAGTTGAAACATTTGACAAATGGAGCAATTTCAAACCAGAAATGTTCTACATAACAGCGAAAAAAACCCAACTTTGAACATGTTCCCTGTTTTCCAGAGTGAAAAACCTCAAACATTCAAATATTCCCATTCCAGGGGGATGATGCCTCGGCGTGAACATGAACACCAGCTTCTTGGAACGAGATTTTCTCTGGATGTGACTTGCGGAGCAGAGCGAGGCCAAGAGGAAAAAAAGAAAAAGGAAACCGTACACTCAGCCAGAGTCCAGATTTCTAATTCCAAGGCGTGGACACACCTCACTTGATCGTACTAATTTTTTGGCTCAGACATCAGTGGAGCCTGTAAGGAGCTTACAAACGTTACAACAGGCTGTTACTGTAGGTACCAAAGCCCTGGTCCACGGTGAGCCAACAACAAAGAATGGCACTGAGCCAGAATAAAGCCAGCCGACACTTCCTCTATTTTTGTAATTCTCCAGAGTTGCAGCAATTAGCAGGCTTGGCCGGTGCCCAACTCTGAGTCAGTCCACTGCAGCTACAGATACAGGGTCAGTCTGAAAGCAGGGAAAAGTAGCTAAGACACTGTAAAGATGTAAAAAACTGATAAACTGACTCATGACATTTTAGGTTTAGCTGAATTATCTATGCATATGTTTGTCTGATTAACTGAATATGGAACGTCTGGCCTGATATTACGTTTTATTTTCCAAAATACATGATCAGTCACAAGATTAAAGCCACCTCCCGAACACTGTGCAGGCTCCCCTCATGCTGCCAGAACAGCTCTGATGAAGAGCTGAACCAAGAGCCTAGAAAATACTTGTAGTCTACGAATCAATCAAGTGTTGTGGAAGGGCTAAAGATTTAATGACCCATGAGAGGAACTTTTGCCGCAACAAGCAGCTCGAGGAACATGACAAAGAACCCAAGGTGTTAATGCGGCCTCCAGACTGCCCAGAACAAGCCTAATCCATGGAGGCCCCATCCTACAACCTACAACACCTAAAGGATCCAAGGATCTACACGATATTAGGTAGGTTGTTTTAATACTGTGGCTGACCAGTCTACAGATCTTTTGTGTGCATGGTTTGGTCTTGTTGATTTCACAAATAGCAGTGTGGTTTCAACTGGTGACTCATTATGGCAGCTGCGTCTTAAGAGGTATAGCAGGTTGTCAACCAGTTGTAAGGTTGGTGGTTCAATTTCAAGCTCCTCCATGGAAACCCAAATGGATGTCAGCTCTGCCACCATTGGTGTGTTTAAGTGGAACTTTAGAAATTAAGGTTAAAAAGGCACCATATACATGTGACTTTGAATCATTTTTCTCACTGAGATCTCAACTATGTTTATTTTTATGCTTTGTTAATAATAAAAACAGAATTTACTTAAGAAATTGCTGCCATGATGTAAGACGAGACAAACTTTACTGATCCCTCACTAAGAAAATTCACATTACAGCAGCCAGATACAAATGAAGCATAGTAAGAAACGTGTTTACTCTGATAACAAGTATGGTAACTGATTTGTTTGCATATAAAACATGGAAAAAGATGCAGAAATGTCATAGTAATTGTTAAAAAACTACACTATATGTAAGCGGTAATGCACAAAAAGCCTATGCAACATCCAGAGCATGAAGGGAATTATTTTTCCTTTTTTGTGGAATGTTCAAAACCACACAGTCTGAAGCTGAATATCTCACTTGCATGATTCAATCTTGCAAGCAATGATGATATAAAGGTTCAATATTAGATTAGATCAGATTAGATTGTCATCGCATAGAATAAAAGGACTACAAAATGCAGTTTGGCATCTAACCAGAAGTGCAAAAGCAACAGTGAAGTGTATTATATCCAGTATATCACAGTATAAACAGAATGAAAAGCATGGACAGTCCTGGCTTCAAAAGAGCCGAAATGTAGCAGCACTTATGAGACCGTAGCGTTACTGCTGTGTGGTTACCATTTACCATTTGGTTGTACTTGTCACCAGCTCCCTTGGATTTTCAATGCTCCGATCCTCAATGGGATCAGCAGCAGCAGCAGCTCTGGAGGTGAAGCAGCTGTCTGAGTCATGTGGGATCACTGAGGGTCACTGATACCGGATACAAACATTGAATGTTCCCTCACCTCTGGCCACAGGTTCAATCTTTCTCCACAGAACATTGACTCCGTGAGCCGATGAGCGTTTCCTTCTCAAACCCAGACGGGCACGTTTCTGCTGTTTACATTTTACACTTACTGCACTGCGGCAAACGCCAAGGGACATAGAGAACGGAACTCATTGTACAATATGTGCATTAAGTCATGTTAGACACTAGGTAGAGCAGCCTGGGCAAAGAGATTCTGGTCGAGTAAATGGTACTTCTGAACTTCAGTTGTTCAGTTTACTGGTTTCTTCATGTAATTCATGCTCTCCCTGTCTTATCATGGTTACTGTAACATGCACTTCCCCAAAACATTCCCACAAAAGATGTCAGCGATACACAAACTGATTGGCGTCCGGGATTTATTAACCAACAGTGCCGAAAATGAGAGACATGTAATCTGTGTGGCGCTGAAACTGTAAGTTACCTGCCAAGAACGAAACAGCAGACAGACAAAGTTAGCCACTGGCTCATCAACGAAGTGGAACATTAAACGGATAAAGATCCAGATATATTTTTTTATCTCAGGAGTTGATGGAAACCAAAGCAGAAACCCATTAGGAATAGACATGACTCCAAAAACATACTATCCAGGATGTGTGCAAGAGCAAATACGTCTGTCAACTTGTTGCAGAGTTTGATTACGTACCCCTTTGGTAAGACAGAAATAAAAAATCTGTTGCCATTAGTCATGTCTTGTTCTTCAAAAACTGAACAATTTCTGCAAGTCGTCCAGAAAACCATTGGTTAATGCTGTCTGGTTACCGTGGCGATAATCACAGGGACATGATAAGACATCCTCCCTTAAATCAAACCCTCTCCGCCTGGTCTGGCCGACTTCCAGCGGCAGTAATCAGGGGAAGTGGAGCCGGCTGCCGCGCTGTCCTGTGCCGGGATCACGTTACTCTAATAGGCTAGGACGGACCAACAGATAGCTCAATTACCGCGCTGCTGCAATT
Source organism: Dascyllus trimaculatus (assembly GCA_024666655.1). Classification (NCBI taxonomy): domain Eukaryota; kingdom Metazoa; phylum Chordata; class Actinopteri; family Pomacentridae; genus Dascyllus; species Dascyllus trimaculatus. The sequence goes on from CM045460.1 coordinate 25,821,865, forward strand.
ACTGGCCTCTGCTGTGGCGGAGCCCGAACAGGCAGAAAGATTAAAGACCTTCACCTGCTCTGGTGGAGAATCACCGGGTCTGATAAGTAGGAAATGAGAGATGGAAAGCTGGAGTGAACACAGGAAACATAAGAAAGTCCGTGTTCCTAACCATCTCAATCAGTCAGTCATCGGCAAAGCTCCGAGTGATGAGGACACCTACCTACTACCGACACAATGAGCTTTAACTGGGCTGCAGACTGGAAAATGCTCACAGATGCAGCACCCAGCACTCATAGAGGCAGAAGAACCTCAAGGAGCCTGTTGGGGTTCCTCTTCATTGCCACTGTGGAGGAACATGTTGACTTCAATATGACTCCACAAATGAAACCGTTCTTTGGTGTTTTGGTTTCCATTTTGACATCTTTATTCTTATTATAGTGAAATATTTTTTCCACCCCAAACATAATAGAGATGTCTGACAATATTGTTGATATTTCAAAATGAAACTGAGACTTTTACATTTAGATACATGGGGACTTTGTCATTGGTGTTGCGAGTCATTTGCACACAAATCTGTTGGTGGCAGAAGATGAAGGACATGCATAGCAGGAAATGTACTGCATATTAGCTGTAGTACTTGGTTGCACCACCAGGTGGAGCTTCTTACTGTTTAGCATTGTAGCAACCAGAGAAAACAGTCACTCTGACTTTCCACAGTTCCATGTTGGAAAACAGAGAACATTGCTGAAGTTTAGCTAGTTAACGGCCACCATGACAGAGTCTTCTGTGACGCTTAATGCCCACTGGCTCCAGCTTTATAGGTGTGCTGAAGTAAAGATTGCACTACTGTGTCCTAGTTGCTGATAATCAATGCCTTTGGAGCAACTTATGACGGGATTCAAAACGGCTGTATTCCAATGTGCAATGATAAAGGGTTTTTAAAATGTTGGACAATAACAAAGCCAAAACACCAAGCTGAGGTTAAGGTCACAAGTGACTGGTCACACCAGACTGATGCAACCAAACTTTGCTTTGTCGTTATCTGTTTCCATCAAGGTTTGCATTTAAGTAAAACTATCGAACGTTCAATCCATCAATATTCATATTCCCATTGATGAATCACAGGTACATGTTGCTGTTGTTCTATTGCCCAAGCCTATGAAATTAGTAGAAAGCCAGACAAGATCCCACTTTGCACAAATATTCTAATATATACATGTTAAAGTATTGCAATGCACACAATTTAAAGAAGAGTAAGTATTCAAAATAAAGTAAATAAAGTGTAAATGCAGGTGCAAAGAGGCAGCTAGGCCGACACATAACTCTACAAAAAATCCTCCAGGAAACCTTCCAAGTTACTAGAGGTTCCTCTTCTCTAAACTGAGCTGTTAAAGGTTCTTCCAGGAAACTCCCAAAGCTAGCAGGGTTCCTTAAACATCCCCAGAGTTCCTCGAGGGTCTCCTGATTCCAAGAGAGTAATGGAAATACCTTGTGTTAGTACAGTCAGACTGCTGACTTTACGAGGCCAGGCTATCAGAGAGTTAGAGATCCGATGCTGGGGTATTATTTCAGGAGTTGTCCCTAACAGGGCGTATAGTGGGCTTATGTAAGATCTGTGTTTGTGTGAAGACCGGCTTGTTAAAGTGAGCTTATGGCCCAGCGGAGGACACAGGGGGAGCTAAGTGGACTGAATGGATCTAACAGCCGTGTTGTTAAGTCTGTAGGTAACAAGGCTCAGAACGCAGCAGATATGACAAGGAAACCTACAACAGTTCCTCATGTGGAAAAAGCAGGAAATATGTGCGGTCTGGATGGGGGGGAATTACAGCGCCTCTGGGGGGGATGTTGAAAAGATACAGCTAGAGGGACCAAAAGATTCAAACCAGAGTCGTAATAGTAGCAGGTAAAACACACTCAGCATGTGCACCATCCTGCATTATTTCTAATCTCCATGTTCTCCATTATTAAATCATATTATTAAATTCTTACAGTACTTTTTTTTTTTGGTTTGCTTTCGAGGCTAAATAAATCTTGCAGCACCTCTGCCCCTGGTCGGACGGACTCGTTCTTTCTCCCTGCGTATTCAGAGTGATTATCTAATCACTCAGTCCTGCAGGGTTCAGAGAGACATAAAAACTTCCTGTGCTGTTTTTCTCTCGCTTAACTGCGGTTGTAATCCCTTCAAAGGGGGCCTTAAGAACACTGGAGCCAGTCATCGGCAGAGTAAATTAAACATCATAGAGGCAGAAGTCCCTGTTTGCAGTAACAATACATCTGCAGGTTGCCGTATGGACTCAACAGCAACACACATGCGACTTTATGTGAGGCTTAGAGCACCACAAATTAAATCTAAATGACCTACAATGTAGTGTGGTGGAATGAGAAATCTCAGACATATATCTCAATATCTCAGCATGGGATGGAGTTGTTATTGTGCTCTGGATGAGTTCACTAAATCCAAGCTTACTACTCTGATATAGTGCGATTAAAGTCGCTTGTTTCATATAAAATAACCTAAAACACCATAAGAAATAAGAAGGGAACACATTTTTTAGATTCTACAGGTAAAAATATTATTAAAAGTTTTTTGTTGCCCTATTTTTTAACAAACACCAGGACAAAAACTTATGTCTTTTACATTCTATATTGAAAGTACATGAATAGATCTGGCTCATACAGCTGTCTGCACGCCTTGTCAGCCAAAAATTAAAGGTGACACAGAAGGTGATGCGCCCATTGGGAATAGTGATGTAACGCCGACCCAACAAGCTGAAGTATCCAATATTTCTTTCATGTAACGTCATAAACTTGTCTGTGTTTTCATTTGCCCTAAGGGAGAGGAGGGGAGTCATGCATGTTTAGAAAGTGTATTTGTGGGCTGAACTAAAATTCAATAAACACATGAACTCGAAACACATTAAATGAAGAAAGCACACAGATAGATTGGAGGTAAATGTTTTGATAAGACCTCAATGCAATGAAACAAGCAAACGTTAAAGAAACTCTCAAATTTAAAAAATAAACCGTTACAAAAATGTTAATAATTATCAGTTAGCTGATTTACCGGTGAGGCAGAAGATGAAGAACATGCATCGCAGAAATTGTATATTGTAGATTATAGGGTTGGTCCGGATAAGTAATGTCTGTGCTCCGGATCGGTGAATGTTCGAATATTCAGTTTGTGCCGCGGTGTCGGCTGGGAGGGGGTGTGACACCGGAGTGTGACACCAGAGTTGGCAGGTCCGCGTACTAGGACCACGGTGGCATTCTAGAGTCTCGGCGGTGTAATACAGCCTCGGCAACGCTCGGCAGCGCTCGGCAGCGTTCGGTGACGCTCGGCGGTGACCGGCGGTGGCACACACGACTATTCGAATATCAAAATTATTGTCCGAATACCACCACAACGAACAAAGATTTGGATATTCGAATATTCAGGACCAGCCCTAGCAGATTAGCTACAATACCTAGTTGCGCCACCAGGTGGAGCCTTCTACTGTTGAGCACTGTAGCAACGCGAGGATGTGGTCACTCGGACTACTGGCAGTTCCATATTGGAAAACAGAGACCGTTGTGGGAGTTTAGCAAGTAAAGGGCCACCATGACAGAGTCTTCTGTGACGTTTAACTCCCAACGCCCAGAGCTGTCGTTTTGTAAGCGATCTGAAGTGTGCAAAAACAGCATTTGGATGTTTTTTTTAATCACGAGTCCAAATGTAATTGTGCGCCACAGACCAATGGTGAACAGCAGCTATGCTTATGGACTGTCTGATAAACGCACAATAGGGTCATTCATGTCTAATCGTCAAATTTTTTTGAACAACTTCTGCTCACCAGTCTCTGATTAAATACTTTCTGAGATTAAAACATTTAAATGTTGCCTCTCGATCCACTTTCAGCGCATTTTTCAAACATTGAAATTAGAGGTTGTTTGAACCACAGTATCTCAGGGACTATTAAAGATAAAAGCCTGAAAGTTTGAGTTGAAATATGGAAAAATAACTAAAGTCTTCATGAAAAGTCCCATCTTTAAGAAAGTCAGAGATGGTCGAGCAGAAGGCCCCTGATGATTTAAAATGAAATAACCCAACCCTGTAAAATACTCTACAGGTTCCCGGGACAGCTTTAATGAAAGAAAACAGACAACAGCCACCAGTCAACACTTGTCCTGATCTGCTTCTAGACTTGTGTGTTTGGAAATCCATCTGAGGACACCAAAGGAAGTAGATGCAGAGACGAACATCCCCTCGGGTCACATTCTCTGCTGGAGTGAGTATCAGTGATGACACGCTGCAGACCCTGACAAATATCCATCTCTGTTTAGCTGTTTGGGTTTTACGCCACAAGACCGAGCATCAGATCTGCTGATCTCATCCCCTGACAGAAACAGATAACCTCTAAGTATCTATTTAAGCCCAGCTCCGCCAACAATTAGCCTGTTTTCTCCCCCTTTTTCCCTTCATGTACTGACAGGCACTGAACTTGAGACGTTAAACAGCCGAGTGAGATCGCTCCGGCGGCGTAACATTAGCTTCTCATGTTTGGTGAATAACATCGGGGCAGAGGGCAGGACAGAGATAGTCTGACTGTGGGGCACCGAGGCCATTAATCACAGATTTGTTCTAGTTTTCTGACACATGCAGCCCTGAGCATCATGACCCCCGGGTCACTGAGGCTGAGGTCAATGTTAGTTTCACTTAAAGGACAAAGAATGAGGGCTGCACATTCAATGTCAAGCTTAAAAGGCAATAAGAGGATGATATACAACGATAATAAGGCAGGTTTTCGTGCTCCTACCTTGTATTTATGCCAAGTTTGTGGTGTTGTCAGGTCAAAAAATCTCCTCATGCATTCATTAGTAGGCTCTGTGAACCAATAACGAGTGAGACTTTTGACTTGTGGCGACCAGAAGTTTAAATCTAAAACCAGAATTGACCGACTCCCTACTGGAAATTATCACCTGCAGCTCAAGATAAATGGAACGACGCTAACCGAGTGCGACAACTGACATCATTCAAACTATTAGAGCCTCGCGCTAAACGCCGCAGCGAACACAGAGATTTAGAGACTTCAACAAAAGCAAATAAGCCGCCTGTTTGCACAGATGTGAGGCCTGACAGCTTCGCCTTGCATGAGAGATGTTTCGTTTCTCGCCGAGCGGATGCGCAACGCTCGCCCAGCTCCAGGGACAGGTTACATCCCCGGACTCCACCTAAGGGGGCTGCAGAACAGATGAAGAGAGGTGAAAGGGTCTCGGCAGACCAGCTACATCTGGAGAAGTTGACTTTGCAGACGGCCAGTCCCTCAAGCTGGACTCTGACCAAGCACATGAACAACACCTGAGGTAATGGCCTGGCCTGCAAAGCTGCATGAGGTGTTCTTTCACCGTGTCAGGCCAGGTGTTTAGTCAGGTTTATTTTAAGGATTGAACTTCAGAGCCACAGAAATGTAAGAATATGAGGGAATTATTCGCTCATTAACGCTATTGTTTCTTCCTCGCCATGTTCTGACCTCCTTTTCTTCGCGATTTCCAAGAACCAGATGAGGAATGCGGCGGCCGAACCTGCGAACGCGCGGCTCTCTGAGTACGTGTGTCGTACATAGCGGCTAGAAAAACAAAGCTTTCGAGGGCGTGGAGGGCAGAACGGCCTGTAAATTAGCATTTTACATGAGACGAGGAAAGCAGAGGAGGGTCTTTTTTTGGGTGGCCGAGGGAGTTTCTGGAGTCAGGTAATGAGCCTGCTGGAACTGTGAAGGAGAAACAACTGGAAATGCAAAGAGTTGAAACAGGGTGTGAGTTGGCCGGCGGACAAACCTCCAGATCCCAGCACCTACCCAGAGATTATCGGGGGGATTGGAGGAGGAAAAAAAACCCTTATCCAAAGAAAAGAGGCCACTATTTCCACAGAAAACATTAATATGAGCGTGAGCACTCTCTTCTCAACATACTGAAATTAACTTTTAATTTACAGCACCCTCGGGTTTGTTGGTTTATTTTCATGAACGCTGCCGTTACCTGCGGATCCCGTAGCCGTGAGCCGCGTTAGAAAAACAGATTAGAGTTTCTGAAATTACATAACCGAGACTGTACCCGACTCCACGTTACACTGTAAGCATGTTTCTGTGAAAGGAGCCGGCTTCCTTCTCAAGCATGAACACGAATGTGCTCTCAGACTGACAAATTAAATAGGATCCAGGCCTATCAGTGTTGGGGAGCGGCACCACAGCGCTGGCTCTGATCCAGACTAGTGCTGCTGCTGCTGCTGTCACCTCTGTACAAACACGACCACACGTCTGTCTTCATGTGGCAAACACTCCAGGCTTAACTTAAACATCGTGTTAAATAGACTTGTTTCGTGTCAAACGCTCCTAACGCCAATGCCTGATGACGATCCTGCACCTCCAACATGTCAGCTTTTCTCATCTTGGTTCGGAACCGTGTTGAAAACTGGAAAAACGGCGCTTCCAATTTTTCATTCGGCCCAGCGTTTGCGGAGCTTTATCATGTGTCTTTTCCAGTGACACTGCTCCGACGATGGCGAAAACCCAACGCCGCTATGAAGCACATCCAGCTGGTCATTTATCCAGTAACATCTGCTAGTCGGATTGGCACAGAGTTTCGACATTGATGATTCCCAGAGAAAGGAATCCTAATGACTTCGGTAATCCCCTGGTTTTTCCTTACACCACCCCGAGCTTCACATTTGCGGTTTCGAGCAAAATGTCTCAACTGTTGCACAGATTGATACGCTATTGAAGAGTTCCCATCGTCTCAAGCTGTACTTCATGCTCAAGGCTAATTAGCAAATGAACATTAAACCTGCTAAACATCAGCATGTTCACATCTGTCTGAATCCCCCAAACCACCACCATGTCTGAATGGAATCTCACGGAACTGTATTTACACTGTAAAAAATGCCCCTCCCAAAACAAGAAAAAAAAACTTATTTCAAGGCACTTTTACCTTGAAATAAGTGAAAAAATCTGCCAATAGAACAAGTGAAAATTTGCTTGGTAAGATTTCTTGAAATAAGACATGATATTTAGAATATTGAGGTCTTAAAATTAGCAGGGAAAACTTATTTTAAGTTATATTTTACCAGCATTGTCAAGCTTAGGGGTCTTAGAATAAACCAGACGTGCTAAAGAACTAGTATTTTTTCACTCAAAACTGGATTTTTGCTTTATTAAGTTTAATGTCAACTTCTTAATTTGAGATGTATTCAACTTATTTTTAGTTGCATTATACTGGTATTGTATTATCTCTAGATTTAAGACCATCTTGTACTTGAAATAAGATCACACAGATTAATTGAAGCATTCTGAGATATAATGTCTTCTCACAGTTCACTAGAAATCTTAATATTTAGTCATGTTTTGACAGCATTTGAAGGTTTTGTGTTTTAGGTGAAGCCAGCTACGCCCAAAAGGAGGTGTTTTTAACTCAAAAGCAGACATTTGCTTCTTTTTTTTTTTACACATTTTACACATGCAGCTGTTTTCTTATACGAATTGATGATTTTTCAATAAAATGCATTTACTTGAATCAAGTGAAGTTTATTTCTTTTATCTCATACAAACAACAGCTCAGCTTGAACAACGTATGAAATGTGAAATGAACCTTGCTACTTGTAAAACACAACTCAAAACAAGATAATTTCAAGATTGTTTGACTTAACAAGATATTTAAGATGCGTTGTCTTAAAACACGTCCCTCCATCTGCTGAAATGTTACCTGTAAAGTGAATTTATCTTAAATCAAGTGGGTTGAGACTATTTGACTAAAAATAAGACGAATAAACTTGGTAAAATGTTGAGTTTTTGCAGTGTAGGTTTGATCCTGAGAAGTTAGTGATCGCAGTCAAGCAGTTATACAAAACCAGCAAATTACCCAAGTTCAGCCCAACAGGTATCGATAGCGTCTAGTCTGGGAACTCTCATGTTGACTCCGTTTGTTCTGGACTCCTCCAGAGAATGTATTTTTCCCTCAGTTACACCTGCATTGAGTCGAGGAAAAATGCATGCTCTGGTCTTTTTAGCCTGTTTCAGAGAGTGTAAATAGGTTTTTCGTGTCTTTGGCTCAGACTGCAAGGAAAGCCATTGGCCATTTTAACCTTCAGCGTCTTCTCGCCGAGTGCAAACCAAAGAGATCCGTCCCATGTGATCTGTTCTCAGTTTGAGCTGTCAGGTAGATGATACGGAACAGAGCAAGCTGAATCCGCTTGATAGCTCCTCTGTGCCGGCAACAGCTGGAATTTTAAACAATAGCCTCAAATAAGCAGAGATGACAGAGGTTGAAAGGACAAAACCACAAACTAACTGATGTGTTTTTAATTATGGCGTTACTTGTAATCTGTCCATCCTTAGACATTGGCACAGCTCTTTTCCATTTATCCATTTTATTTAACCCTTATTCATCCAGGAAGTCCCTTGAGGTTAAAATGCCGTTTTTAATGGAGACTTGGCCAAGAGGAAACACCTTCAGACAGCTGAAAAGACTAGAAAATCGAGCCTGACACGACTGACAAAAGGACAAGAGCAGAATAACCAGGGGATTACGATACACGGATCTAAATCCAGCTTATAGAAACAGCAATGTGCTCTTCAGGTTCACGTCTTTTGATCAGAGCTTTGAACTCTTCCAGGGAGACGAGCTCATAAAGTTACAGTGCGTTTTGAAGGTTTTTCAGGACACAAAATAGGAGAAAGTGACTCTACCAAGAACCGTGTGGCCTTTAGAATTCAGCCAAAAATGTCCAGTTTAATAACGTACAAAACAGCGCTGGCGTTGATGCAGCTTGTGGATAAACTGGTAAGTTAGTCACTCAGCAACACTGGTTCTCTAAGACTTTGTGTGTTAAGCCATTAGGCAGCAAAACAACTGATGCTCGCAACAATGAATGCAAACTTAAACTAATGCTTTCACCACTGTACTCTACTCTGGCCCTACTACCATCTACACACAAGTTAGATTTTTTTTCCTTTCTGACCTGCATTAAGTTCAGCAGGACACCCTTTGTTGATTGTGGTTTATTACATATCAACAATAAAGAGAAGAGACGGTCGACTCAGATCCTCCAAGGTCTCCACTGTTATGATAACCGCTGCCCTGTCTTTTCAGGGTCACCATCACGGTGCAGGTCGGGCTGGACGGGGTAAGAAAACACCATAGTTACGCTGACAGAGTCATTAAAGTGCTTGTAAAAATCTCTTGTAAAAGACTTTACAAGACTCGCTCGGGCCTAACAAACAGAACGAATCCTGACCCCGAGAGTCAAGTGCAGCTGAGATGGTTGCTCATCAGGTCAGGCCGGCAGAGAGTAAACCAACAATACACAGCTATGTTTAGAACCCACCATTATCCAGACTAATAGGCTGGAGTCAGTGCAGCATGTAACAAGCTGTCATTCACACATGAGTGCAGAAAAATTAGTCCTAGTGAACTGGATGTCCTCAAACTGACCTCCTTTTGTTCGTCCTGATGGAAACTCAATCTACAACAGGTCTGAGGCCTGCAACGCGGTAACGACAGCTCAGCTCAGACGTCCTGAGAGGCACAGATACCGGTGGTTTTCTCTTCAAGGCTGTCGGCAGCGCAGACCACAGCCCATTACGTCACTCTCACCTAATCAGCGGGGATGAGAGCGCAGCCGGGTCACGAGAACCAGGTTATCCTCGCTTAGCGGAGCTGGGAGGGATCCCAGGAAAACATGGAACAAGACAAAGACACTGACATGATGACAGATGAGTTTTGCACAGCGAGGCCATTATCCATGCAGGCGGCTGTTTAAATTTAGCCAAAAAAGCTACATTTCTACTAAGGTACAAATATCTGGTGGATGAACCATCGCTAATCATTCAGCACTCCAACTACTGACAGGCGCATGGCAAGAAAACTCAGCGTAAACCACCTGGTTCCTTCCAAACAGGCCAACAGACTCGACTAAATTCCATCCACGAGACCCAAAACGATGTGTTGAGTTACATTCTCAGGAAATTATACTCCTGAAACTTCACTCCACACGTCGTTGGAGCAAATCCAAGAAATCGAGACCTCTGTCGGCGCTAACGAAAAACGACAGCCACATCAATGACATGGAAACGCTGATTACACAGCCGCAAGACAAAGCCAGCCGTCCCGAAAAAATCAAAGCTAATGACAGTTTTTAACCACGATTATGTTGGATTTATGGGGTTTTTGTGACGAAGCCCCTTATTTTGGGGGTAATGGGTGGTTAAGCTACAGTGTTTAAATTACACACTGTCAGGATTTCACCATGTCGCTTGCTTTAATGGTAACTTTTACACCTCACTCACAAATACATGTTTAAAAGCAGGAGGTGGACGATAAAAACCTGTCATAAGTTTGATGCTTGCAGGAATCTTTAGCCTTAGGCACCATTTACATACAACTACACAAGAATTCTATTGATAAAAATGAACTTCATTGGTTTCGTTGCACCATTTTTCGTATTCCAGCTCATTAAAGACAGTATTCTGGAGAGAATTAGGATTCCACAGACATGAATGAACCCTGTGGCACCTCTCATGAATCCCTTCGATCCCTTTCGGCTCTTAAATGTTGCTTCAGCTCACGGCCCGCATGTGTGAGAGGGGTTAATATGTATGTAAATGAAGCGCGGGGAGTGTGGCAGGAATGTAGCTGGCCGAGCCTTTATCTGTAACATGTCAGTCTGCACATGTACAGTCTCATGTCTCCTGGTATGCGCTGCAGAACCAGAGGCCTGAGAAGCACAATTGGTTGCCTTGTGCGGGTCCCCGACTGTCTGCATTGTTCATTGTTCGCAGGTTGTTTTGTCGGCCTGCTGCAGCGTCTGTGTTCACTGTGCAGTTAGTGACGGTGCCACTTTAGGAGACAAAGAACCTGGCTTCTTTAACATGAACAGGATAATAGTTTCCATGCAAAAACTTTGGATTCCACGCCTTTAAAAAGCAAAACCTGTGCCTGTGAATTTGCATTTTCACCTGAAGGTTGCACAATGAGCCAATCTGGTGTCAAAATCACCCAACTTTCACGTCAAGGATCATCACAGGTGACGAGAGCTGGATCTGTGGTTCTGACCGAGAGCACAAACAGTTGGCTTCAACGGAAAATCCCAGAGTTTCCAAGACTGAAGAAGGTGCATTAGATCAGCATTTGGGTTTTGTTTGATGTGAGTTCGTCTACCAGGGTTGGACTGTCAATGCTGAAGTCTACCGTAAGATCCTGACGCATGAGAACGTTTATTCCTGATTATTACCTGTACGCCAAATCGCAGGTTTTTTTGGACACACCAACACAACTGTCACTCTCCATATGCATTTTCCAAGAAGAAAAGTCTCGTTCAAGGTTCACCATTTTGACACAGTGGAGGAGATCCATTCACTGCAAAAACTCAACATCTTACCAAGTTTATTCGTCTTATTTTTAGTCAAATTGTCTCAACCCACTTGATTTAAGATAAATTCACTTTACAGGTAACATTTCAGCAACATGGAGGGACGTGTTTTAAGACAACGCATCTTAAATATCTTGTTAAGTCAAACAATCTTGAAATGATCTTGTTTTAGTTGTATTTCACCAGAAACAAGGTTCATTTCATTTCATACATGTTTCAAGCTGAGCTGTTGTTTGTATCAGATAAATAATCTGGATTTAAGAAATAAACTAAATGCATTTTATTGGAAAATCACCAATTCATATTAGAAAATAGCTGCATGTGGAAAATGTGTTTTAAAAAAGCAAATGTCTGCTTTTGAGTTCAAACACCTCCTTTTGGGCGTAGCTGGCTTCACCTAAAACACAACACCTTCAAATGCTGTCAAACACCACTAAATATTAGGATTTCTAGCCAACTGTGAGACGACATTATATCTCAGAATGCTTCAATTAATCTGTGTGATCTTATTTCAAGTACAAGATGGTCTTAAATCTAGAGAAGAGCCACGATAATACAACTAAAATAAGCTGAATACATCTCAAATTAAGAAGCTGACATTAAACTTATTAAAGCAAACATCTATTTAATTCTTTATCATGTCTGGTTTATTTTAAGACACCTCAGCTTGACAATGCTGCTAAAATATAGCTTAAAATAAGTTTTCCCTGCTAATTTTAAGACCTCAATATTCTAAATATCATGTCTTATTTCAAGAAATCTGACCAAGCAGATTTTCACTTGTTCTATTGGCAGATTTTTCCATTTATGTCAAGGTAAAAGTGCTTTGAAATAAGTTTTTTTTTCTTGTTTTGGGAGGGGCATTTTTTACAGTGTTGTAGAATGTACTTCTTGTATTATAGAACAAGACTTCCAAATGCGGCAGGAGCACTTGGAGTTGTGCTTCGCTGCTTAAAAACCTGCCTAAATTTAAATCAGGCACGGTTTTTGCTATTTCATGTGCAAACTTTTTGATCCCACCTTGTATGGCCAGTATCTACTGATATAAAGAAAACATAAAGGCATGTATATTATTTATGTGGGTCTTCTATGTAATCTAGTTGTACAATAGTCTTTAAGTAACATGCACATATCTCAATGAAAGATATCCCCTGAAAACATTAAATTACCCTTATGAAGTCATTTCTGTCTGTAATTGGATCCCCTCAGCACTGCATTTTAACTGGTTGCTGAAAATCCGACATGGCAGTAAGATAACTTCACTTAGCTCCATGTATTTTGTTGCACTAAACTTCAGGTTTGCTTTTGACTTTGACGCTGACGCATGCACAGTCCAGACTGCGGCACTGATTATCAGCTGTGGCTTTAAATAAAAGTCTAATGTTTCCACCAGACAAACATGTGAACCCACAAGAAGACATTCTTAAACACAAAAGATGCTTAGAGTCTGTGTTTGGGAGGAAGCGTCTTGATTAGAGCGGCACAGTGCCACAATAAAAAAAGAAATAAAAGCCAAAATGTGGTCCCCAGAAACGAATCCTGCAGGGCTGAAGAACCTCGAGCAGTCTAGACTGAAACGACTGCTTCAAAACAAATCAATCACAACAGGGTAAACAAAAGCTTAACAGGTTGAACAGGCCCTGACACACAGCGGAGTTTAAAAGCGAGGGCACAGGACCGAAAAAAAGGGGGAAAACAAAACTAATTTGAAGGTTTTCCCTCTGGCTGTCCCACGCAGGATCTGCTCGAGTTCTGTTAGTCATAACAGAGTTGTCACCTCGGGTCCTTCATCAGTCAAGCTCAGCCGAACCGATAAAGATAAAGATCAGCACATGTTCATCATAATCGAGGACATTTATGAACATGTCAGGAGGCTTTTCGTTCCAACCCATCGTACTATTGATTCAACCTGAGGACCTCTTGGTTTCATCAGGCAGGTTTACAAGTTCATTACCGGCTCAAAAGAATGACTCCCGAACACTGAATAGAGAAAAATAAGCATTTAAATGACGTTTTTTTGTGTTTTCGCTGGGTTGACTGAAAAAAACAGACCCCGTAAAGTGTCATTTTGAGCGGAGAGGTGCATGAATGGCACGTTGAACGCTGTTTATTTTAGCATGCAGCGCACCTTGCTGATGTCACACCGGGTCAGTGAAAACACAGATGGTTACAGAACAGAGTGTCAGGAAGTCTATGCAGGCGGGTCCGTGTACGTCGCGGCCATTCGTTTTCTTATTTTGAGATTTCAAAATAAAAACAAAAAACGTTTCCCGTTTTTTTCAGTGATTTGTAAATGGAAATTAAAATTAAAATACACCCATGGAAAACTTATTTCTCTACTTCCTGTTGGTTTTGGCTCCGTGACCCGTGTGACTTCTGATGAGGAAGGATCTGGTATCTAAAGCTCCAGTGTTAGCTCACTGTTAGCAGACCTTGCTGTGTGCCGTGGCCTGATGAAGACCCACTGTGGGGTCCAAACGTTGCTTGGCTCACATTGTTCACTATTTCACAGTGGACTTTTCACCAGCGTGGGGTTTATTTGTCCCTTTGGAGGGACCTTGTGGTGCCACTAGCTAGCTAGCTCCGCCATTTAGCAGAGCTAGCTAAATCACTAGCTCCTCTTCAGAAGTCAGACGGGTCACAGAGCCAAAACCAACAGGAAGTAGAGAAATAAGTTTTCCACGGGTGTATTTTAATTTTAATTTCCATTTACAAACAAATCTAATTAAATCGGATAACGGATAATGGATAATGAATTACGGCCCGTTTTCCATTTTTCATTTTGTATTATCATAGAAAAAAGGGAAACGGTTTATTTTTCGATTTTATTTTGAAATCTCAAAATAAGAAAACGAATGGCCGCGACGTACACGGACCCAGGTGCCGAGGCATCCCGATAAGTGTATTTAAGATCCATTTCATTTCTCTACGTGGAAGAAAAAGTTCCTTTACCATGAGGTAGAAGGGAAGAGGGATAAAGCGTGAGTGTGCCTCGCTGGTATGAGACAACATTGCATCACCTGGCTTCTATTTTGCAGAACACAAGCGTATTAAGGCAGTTACACATGTCACAGCTGCAGCAGTTAAAACCGGCCTCCTGGCCCCCCTTTTTTTTAATGACGAATTACAATAATATGATAGTTTAAATGTGTCCCGTGGGGCTAATGGTTGCCAAATAAAGTCAGGCCCTGCTATTAGACACCACTCTGCACCAGACCTCGGCTGGATGAGCCAAAGTCATGCCAAGTGCTGTTAGCTGAGCCTCTCTGCTCACAGCCCTCGTATGGAGGCAGCCAGACGCTGTGGTTTTGTGTTGGCAACCAGAGCGGCACAATATTAGAAAAAGAAACAAATCACACAGGAAAATCTGCCAGAGACAAGAACGAGGGCACAACCTTTGAAACACTGATACGGCTGAAAAAAAAAACAAGCCATTTCTAAAGCTGCACCGCCTTCAATACCTGACTGTTTTGGCCACCTGAGGGCAGCAGAAAGGATCCACAACACTGACATAGAGGTTCATCACCTTTTATTTGTACACCCAACACTTTTGGAGCAGTGATAGCATTTACTGGGTGTCGTGTTTCTTTCCACCTGGTACAAAAAAGTCCCAATAATTACTGATGGTTTAAAAAAAAACAGCTCCTGAGGGAACCGTCCTCAGCTCCTAAATGCTCCACCATGTTCACCAGCTTGTCTCTAACTGCATCTGTCTTGTGTTTGATGCCGAGCAGGTAAAGCACTATGGGGCTTTTATGATGCTACAAGAGCAGCGACAGTAAAACAAAGCAGTAAAGCTGCAGGCCGGGCAGATGAACAATGAGCTGGGACCTGCTGAGACGCTCAGTGAAGTCAAAAGAAGCTGCAGATTCACTGTACGAGAGACTCCTTTCACAGTCACACTGAATATTGATCATCGCTGCTTTGAGTTTTACTTGTTAACAAACTGTTCCAGTGCTTTAAATATTGATATAGTTCCTTCCAAACTTCTTAAAAAGTTTACTGACGGAGATGAAAGAAGCTCTTTACTCTCTTTTTCTGTCTACTTTTAAACGTCCTGTGTTTGAAGCTCTTTTAAAGACACTGGACCTCGATCCTTCTGCTTTTATCCATTCTAGGCCAATTTCTAAGCTTCTGTTTTTTATCAAAAGAAGATAGAAAAACTGGTCACTACCCAACTTTTGTCTCTTTGAGGAGTTTCCAGCAGTATTTCGATCTTTTCAGAGCACAGAAACTGCCCTCACAGTGACCTCTTTTAGCAGCTTTTAGCACAGTTTTAATTCTTTTAGACCTCAGAAGTTTCTTACTCAGTAGATCATGCAATTTTAACTGACTGTCTAGAAGGCTCCTACCTTTTAGAAAGAACCTGGTGTACCGCAAGGTTCGATGCTGGGCCCAGTTCTATTTTCTATTTATTTGCTTCTACATTTGGCCAAACTGTCCAATGTCACAACATGCCTTTTCATTGTATGCAGATGACACACACGTATATCTTCTTCTGAGATCTGGTGATCCAAGAAGCCTAGCTGCTGTTTGTGATCGTCTCATTGATGCCAACTGAACAAACAACTTTCTTCCATTCAGTAACTCAAAATCGGAAATTGTATATTTTCCAAAACATATCAATACTACTTCAAAACCTGTTAGTAGAAACTTGGGAGTAGCAGCTTTAAGCCACAGATAAAAAAAAGAAGATTCTGCTCCTTTCCAAAACAAAGCACCAATCCAGAGTTAAACTGAATTCTTGACACCATATAAGCCAGCTCATGGTCTCAGATCCTCAGCTGGGGCCTTTCTGGCTGGTTCACAGTCATGGATTGAATCTAAAGGGGACTTCTTTTTCTATCTGGGGCCCTCAACTTTGGAATGACCTGCCTGAAGAGATGAGCCTTGCAGAACTGGTGACGTCTCTTAAATCACTCCCTTAAAAACATTTTTATAGACTTGCATTTACGCGATGATGTCAGGTTTTATTGCTTTTATTATTTGCATGTATTAATACTAACATAAAGCATTTTGAATTTTGGGCCTTTTTTCTTTCTTGTTTTAATCTTAAATGTTGTCTTCTGGGTGTTTTGTTTTGTCAATCACAACCCTTTATAAAGCCTTGTTTTTAAGAGTGCTATATAAAATAAAGCTATCATGTTATTATTATGGGCTGCACAGTGGCGCGGTGGTTAGCAGTTAGCCTCACAGCTAGAAGATCCCCGGTTCGCTTCCCGGTTGGGACGCCTGGGATCTTACTCATAGTTTAACCCATGTTCTATTGTAATATTTGGACCACAGCCAGCACAACGCTAATACAATTCAGCACGGCTCCATGGCACTTGACTTGAAAAACTGGTTCAAATCAAAACACTTATGGTTATTCAGCAGGTAAGAATGTAAACTGACGCAGCAGAAATGAAAATAAATACTGCTGCTGGCAGCTACCTGCAGCTCCAGGTGCTCTGTGTCCCCGTCAGCTCCGTTAGTCAGAACCACGAGGCAGGTGTTTAACATTTGCAAGCTACAAAGAAAGTGCAGCACAGAGAATGGACACAATTATGCGTGTCAAAACTTTAGTCTGAGCGGAACCACAAACAGAACAGCTCGGGACAAAACAGCCAGATCATTCAAGTGAACTTTCCACACGAGTCCGTCCTCGTGTCCGACGTGTCTGCAGGCTGTTTGAGAAACGATGCTGCAAAGTCATCACTGAGGTCATGTTGTAAATGTTAAAAAAAAAACTATCGGAATAAAAAAGCCTTTCTTTTATTCATCTCTAACGCCGAACATCTGAGCGACTTGGTCTGAACACTATCAGCCCGCTCTATCTGCCATCTGGTTCCAGTTGGCCTGAGAGGAGATTACAGATGAGGGGAGAAGCTGTGGTCCAACATGTGGTTTGCACCTAGCCCTCTCCACCCGCTTTTGTTCACACAAAGCTAACCACAAGCTGCGACCTGCTCCACACCCACAAACCAGATCGATGGCCCAGTCTCTTGCATGCTGTAGGGGATGTCACCGCCACCGCACATGTGGGCCTCAGCCTGGTTAAGGGCTGGTAATGGGCTCCAGATCAGGCCTCACCGAGCACTAAGGCCCAGGATCGTGTTTCATTGGATGCAGATGCCCGGTTATGGATCTGGCATTATATTGGCAGTGACATCATGAGCTCAACCTGCTGGAAGCCCATCAGTATCTCTGTGACATGGCTGCTGCTTTGATCTGGTTTGACTCCAGGGCTTCCTGATGTGACATAAGTGTTGCAGAGCGAAGCACAATGAGTCTAAATGACAAGGACTCTTCAATAGAGAACGGCAAAATAAAACAATGCAAGACTTTTGTGGTACACTTTCATCAAACTTAACATCTTGAACCAAGATTTAAGATTTAAATTCTAACCAGCAACCTCCAGACGCTGCTCATGTTCAATGTGCAGTATTGAATAAAACAACCAAAACGATGACAGCTTCCCTATTTCAGACCCTAACCAGGCGTGGAGATAAAAATATCATACAGAATGTGGCACATTCCTTAAAACCACCTAGTTTTGTGGTAGTTTTCTGCTACAACAGAGTCTTCATGACCATATTTTGCCTACATCATACACAGACCGACAGACTCAAATGGGGAAAACCGGTCTCACTATTGCGGCTAATAATTAGGATTAATCCCCTTAAGTGCATGAAAACAGAACAGTGAATGGAAAAGACAACACTCGCTGCTTATCACTTATCATTACAGCTTTAGTGAGGATGTCATTGCAGTTTAATGGAAATCTGGCTAGCTGTTTTGGACATAAGACAATAGATCATGAAGCCATTACAAGCTTAAAGACCTTGTTTGGTGACGATAAAACCCTTTAAACCTTCTTAATTTGTCCATGTGGTGTTTTTATTTGCTGGAGGACAAATGAGTCTAATACGCAATCAACACCATGACTGAGTGTTTCCACAAACCGGCTGCGACGTTCTCAACAGGTTGGTATTGCGACCAATCAACAGTGGTTTCTACGTTGCTGCCTAGTCTCCGGTAAATATTTGGATTGATGCCTTTAGATACAAGCAAAAGAAGTCAGAAGGCAACTAAGAAACACCCACAAAACTTCATGAGCATCAACATGTTACTGTAATGCCCAGTGAACGCTCAATAGCCACTTAAGGTAACCAATGACCTCCTTTAAGCCTCCTTTACCACAGTTTTATTCATTTCGATGCAGTAGATCATGCCATTTTAACTGACAGTTACGAAACCTCGGTTGGCGTCAAGGATACTGCACTGTGTTGGTTTTATTCCTACCTTTTACAAACAGCCTGGTGTACCGCAAGGTTCAATGTTAGGTCCTTTTTATTTCCTATTTATATGCTTTCACTCTGCCAAATTATCACATCATATCTTTTCTGGTCATTATGACATCTTAAAACTCGTTCTTCATTCTGATCTAAACTACAAACCTGTATAGTTTCATTAAGTATCTTGCATAGCTGTGATGCTAACATGTTGGCAAGATAGACAGCCATATAAACTCCTGCTAAAGCACTAAAACCGCCTGGTTTTCTGCTGCAGTAGGTTTCTCCAGGACCAAGTTTTGCCTTCATGACACTAATGCATGGCCAGACTCTGCAGGTTAAAACACTACCAGTCGTGCTATTATGGCTAATTTTTAGGATTCATCCTCCTAAGACCAAGAATACAGAACATGGAATGAAAAAGCTTTAGATTTGCACATTCAGAAAGTGTTCAGGATTACTATCAGTCATCATTACTGCTTTAATCAGGATGTCATTGCTGTTTAATGGTAGGTAATTCAGGCAATACCTTTGGTTGGGTTTCAAAGTGGCAGATGGAAAAACCATCCTTTGGCTCCAGTGCTAGCAGGGTTTTGAAGTTGGATAATGGACACCACATTTATGTCACCTGTGCTATGACTGAAAATACATTTGAAAAAAGGCTTTACAGCTACGTCCGTCCAAAACAATTCCCAAAGTGTTCACTTCAGACATGAAAACCCCTGAGTGCCTCTCGCTGTTCACAGAAGGTCAAGACAGTTAGCCGGTGATTTCCACTTCTGAAGCGAGTGTGTGGGGCAGCAGTGAGGAGAGGTTTGGAGATTCTCAGACGCCTCTTTTAACCCATCAGAAAACTCTTCCCAGCAGCTGCTCTGCAGACTTTACTCCAGCGATGCTCGTCTCACAGGGTCAGAGGTTACACTAAGATATTCCAGACATATGGGAGCATCACAGCTGGATTTGGATAACTGGAAGGATGGATGGATGGATGGACTGGAAATGACTGAAATGCATATGCCATGGAGATACTGGTAGGCAGCTGTGCCCACAATCCATCCTTCATTCATTTTTCACCGAACAGAGAACGGCACAGAATTCAAGTAGGAGATTTTTCACACTAAAGCTGAAAACTTTATGGGTTTCACTTTGTCTACAGAGTCTTTGGAGCTAATCATCTGGCACAAGCCATGATCACAGCTTCAGACCACAAGTACACATAAGTATGAGGAGGTTCGTCCACAATATGGTCAATAAAGACCCATGAAAATCAAAGAAATTCTGTTCTTGCGGAAACATGACTGTGCTCAAATTTATTAGTTATCTGGCACAAAAGGGTGACAGTTTGGCCTGATTTAATTCTCTGGGAAGGACAAAAATGCTCAAAAAATGCTCCCACAATTCCATTTTAACAGTTTCAAGTACAAGAACAAAAGCCTTTTTGTGTGTTCATCCTCAAGCGACCTTGAATATTCCAACAAGCTCCATGAAATGATCTCACTATTATTAGTCTCTGGTGTCTTGTAGGCAGGTTTTTGACAATGAGATTCGTAAAAAGCTCACAGACGGGCAAAAATGGGAAAGGTTCATCCAATGGGGAGCATGACCATGATCAGAAAATACATTATGGAAAGAGCGGAGTTAAGATTCATCCTCCATATTTACATGAGTTTCATTAAGTAATTTCATAATTAGTTTCTGTTGTTTTGGAGGCAGATTTTTCAAAATGAGAACTATAAAAAACTCACAGGGGGTCAAAATGGGAAGAGTTCATCCTTTGTGGAGCAAGAACATGATCAGAATGTACATTTACGACATTTATATAAGTATAATGTACATGTGAACTGGACATTTTGGTTAAATTTTGATGCTAAAATGCCGTCAGTGACATAAAATAAACATGTTCATGATCTTCCAGAGCAACTTTAACGGAAATGTAACATTAAGTGCGTTGCCATTCACCTGAAACCATCACGAAAGGTTTTTACACGTGGTTCAGGTGTAAGTTGTTGGGAAATCGAAAGCAAAATGCGGCAAAGTAAAATGGACATGGTGAACCAATCATTACACTTCCACTCTAGAGGCAAAAAAACCCTAATATGCAGGAACCATCTCCATCATATTTTGCAGTGCTTTCTATTAGAAGAAACCTTTATTTGTCAAGAATACATTTTTACAGCGTTGTGAAATGTTGTTTTCGCATGTCCCAGTTGGGGTCAGAGTGCAGGGTCAGCCATGGTACCCCTGGAGCAGGAAGGGTTAAGGGCCTTGCTCAAGGGCCCAACGATGGCCGCATTGGGGTTTGATCCTCTGACCTTCTGATCAGTAGCCCAGGGACTCAACCGTTGCGTCACCACTGCCTTCAGTAGAGCCCAACTGGAGATTTATCACCACCAAGTGTTTCATGTGATGCACCAAACTCCTAATTTTTGGTAACACATGGAAGCATAATTATGACCTGATTGGAAAATTTCAAAATATTCTTTAATCAGATGACTGGATAAACCATCTGTAGATTATTATCTGTCACATGGAAACACATCTGTGGCTCTTAGTCTCGAGCTTGAACCCTGGCAAGAAGGATTCTCTCCTCATTGTGACCTTGCAAATCTCATGAGAATCCGGTTGTGCGCTTTTATTTTGAAGGTTTCTTTGGTTGAATTTTCTGCAACATGTGGGTCGAAGCCCGGCCTACACATCTCCCCCTAAATTAAATCGCCATGCCTGTAGACCACGTATACGGCGGATACCTTCGGGTAGGATTAAAGGTCTGCACACTGCTATCTCTTCACCACCCGTCTAATAAACTGCACATAAAGACGGTGGCTTCAAAGTCTAATCCGAGCCGCTCCGACAATGACACCTTTGTACAAGAGATAAATCAACTGCAGAGGAATTCTTTGGCTAAACGTCATTGTGCGAATGAATGCAATTCATCAAATGTGAGCGAGAGGAATGCTCCGTGCACAGTACGTGTGATTTACTGCAGTCACAGAGGGTTCAGGTATGAAGGTGAGCGAATGTTGTGCAACAGATCACGGTGGAGGGTAGTTTTAGGTTTTTCTGTTGCCTTTTTCTGCTGATATTTTCCTTAAACTGAAGTTATAGTTCATATTATTGTAATGTTGGGTTGTATTTGCAAGTCAACTATGGGAACAAGGGCACAAACCGCCCATATAAAGCCGACATCTATGGCTTTATAAAGCAAATTCAAGGTGTTATGGGTAACTTAAGGTCACCGTTTATTTAGTTTCCATTCGTAGACGTTAATCTGATAAACGTCTGCAGATAGAAACGTCATAGCTAAGTATCTGTAAGCCTGCGTGATCCAGGGATGCTTCTTATTATGCTAACCTCACATCCCCTCTGCTCCTAAATCGTTCCCGTCTGATGTTGTGGAGGATCTGCCAATTACTTAAATCCACCTTAGAGGAGACGAGGAGGCTTCAGGAGGAGCTTTGAAACGAATCCGACGCTTAAGTCTTTTATTAAATGCTGCGGTGTATAAATGCTGGACAGGTGATGCAGCTGTGCAGCACTTAAGGAGGACCTGGCGTCACTTACGGTGGAAGCTCCTCCATCCTCACATCAGACCCTCACTGAGAGGAGGTAGAAGAATGAAAAACAAACCTGATCCGAGTCTATTTTTGGTACTAAACTCTAAAAATAATCATGTTTAGACTCAACAAAAACATTTAACACAACATTTTGCATCAGTGTTTTTGAGCTAAGACAACTTTGAGTGAAGTTATGCTCAATCAACAAGCTAAACTGAGTTGAATGAACTCGTTTTTCCTCTACAAGCAAATGCACTTTCAATTATTTTAGTTCTAACCATCTAAAAATCATCCAAGAATATAAAGATAGCAGAGGGAACTTGAAATCCTGAACTGAAGGTTAAGAAAAATGAAGTTTTCAAGCCTATTTTATTAAGTTACCTCAACTTAAACTTGGCTTGAAACCTGCCAACGTGGAATTTGAATTGAAATTAAACACAACATTGAGTTGATGCAACCCAACCCATCTAAATAATGTTTTAAAGGTTTGTCTAAACCAGTAAATTAGGTATTTATCTTGAAAACAAGCATTTAATTTAGTTTCCTTGAATTAATTTTGAGATCGTACGATTTTACATTTAGAATTTATAGTTATTCAAGAACTTTCTATAAGTTCTAGGGCAATTTGTTTATGTGTTGATTAGTTGTTCCCAATTTTCAGATGTGGGATTGGTGGTTGGGAATGACACTGCATTTTACAGCAATCTCATGGGATTCAAATAGCACTGCCTATCTGTACCCTCCCTGTTCGTCTTGTCTTGCCCTGTCCTTCATTTGTTTCCCCCTCAATTCACTGAGGTGCTGCACTGCCTCCTCTGGCTCATGATAGGAAAATTCAATAAAGAATGACAGTTTAGCCTCCAGAGGTGGCTGGTGATGGTCACGCACACGCACTAAATATGAATATATTTTGCTGCAAGACTAAAATATGCATTGATCTCATTAAAGTTGACCCCTTCTGTGGTGTTAAACATTGAGTATAAATGCAGACAAAAAGAAGAAAAAAAAAAAAAAGAAAAAAAAAGTTCTAGGGTTTTTCGCTGCTCCAAAATGAGCTCCATGTTGCTTCGGATAAATTGTAAATTTGCTTAAGGTGCTGTAATAATAACAATAATAATGCATTGGTTTTATATAGCGTTTTTCTAGGAACTCAAAGCTGCTTTACATTGCATTATTCATTCACTCCATACTCCATGGTGCTAACCTACATATGTAGCCACAGCTGCCCTGGGGTAGACTGACGGAGGCCAGGCTGCTCCATCGGCCCCTCCAACCACCACCAACCACTCACTCTCTCACTGCATCCACCCAGGCTTCCTGGTGTTCCCTCACGGTCTCCCATCCAGGTACTGACCAGGCCCAGCCCCGCTTAGCTTCCAAGATCTGACGGCATCCACAAGGAGGTCTGTCCCACTGCTGGAACCACAATTTGCCCTGAGGTAAGTGTCTATCTATCCATTTATCCATCTGTCCATCTATCTATCTACTTGCCCTCAGTTTGTGTTGTTTCATATTCAGGTTAATTCATCATATCAGCAGGAATCACAACTTCTCAAGTGAGTTTTTCTAAAGTAGGTCAAAAATTAGCCAAGGAACCCCAACAATAACAGAGCGTAAGATCCTTACAGCAGAGTTACGTAACGTCGTCTATCTGGTGATGCACAGTGGAAGCTCTCACACTTCGCCATCTACAGTAACTCTGAAAACACACAGTGAAAACATCCAACAGGCTGGATTCAATCAAAACGCTGCTGGTTACGTCTGCAGGTCTAATCTGAGCTCTCAGCTGGTTCTCTGCTCTCCTGTGTGGCTCTAAAATGCACGACAGCAGCAGGACAACGTGAAAAAACACAGAGAAAACGACGCGTGATGCTGATAAACTGGCAGAGCTCCAACCTGTAGGATCAGCTTCCCCACTTCTGGAGGATCAAAAGGGTTAAAATCATAGTTTAACCCCTGCAGCCGCCGTCGCTGCACCGACAGCACCGATAAAACAAAGAGGATCCAGACAACGAAGACTCTGACGAGACAACAGGGCTGGTTCTGGAAAACTGTGTTGTGATTAACCAAGTCTGCTTGGCACAATAAAAGCATTCCTCGCCATTTAATAACTGCGGATGACTTTTGGCTTCGGCTTCCACATGTGTTTCGTGAAAAACTCGAGACATTTTGTGAGAAACGATGCAACCAGCAAGTCCAAACGTCTCCTGTGGGCCGTGTAAAAGACATAAAACCGAGTGTCTATAGTCTTTAATCCAGAGATTAAGGATTTTATCTCGGATCGATCCAGACATTTGATAACGATACAGACAATTAAGGTGCACGAAGAGAGCCAAGACGGCAGCAGTGATAAAAACTTAAGGCTGTTTTTGAAGTTGTACATCACATGAATGATGCAGTTTGAAGGCTTTAAATTTATGAGCAAACTTGTTGATGTGGAGCAAATATCTGTCGGCTTTTAATTGGAATCACACGCGCTCCTTAAAGTCGCGTCTTCTTCCTTGAGAAGCTGTCAGACTAATTGAAAAGCGCCGTTAAAAGTAATAAGTCTGCAGTGAAAATAGCCGAAGCCTCATCGTTTCATTGCGGTCGGAGTTTTTTTTCGCTGCCAAACAAAGTTGTTCGCTCAGACTACAAGTGTTTCTGGGCTCATCTGAAGCAGAACGAGGAGCAGCTTGGACTGAGCGAAGCTGCCGAGTGTCAGAGGAGGAAGTTTTCATCTGGGTCCAAACCGAACTCAACAAATGATGTCATGTGCTCCAGCTGATAAAGTGACTAACGGATCGGCCTGATGCTGTCCTGAGAGGTTTCAAACAGCTGTGAGGGGGATGAGGGCTTGTTATTAAAGGACACATGCATAGATTAGTGACTTTTCATGAATATAACGGCAGTTTTTTGTCACATAATGTTCGAATTCTGCAAATATTCCATGTCTAAAGTTTACAGGAGAAACGGCTGCATCAGTAAACGACACAGACTCACAGATGAGTGACTTTTTATGAAAACTACAGCAATTTTATCATTAAAAAGTAGATTTCGGTGAACATTTCAAGGCATAAGTTAACAGGATAATTGCATATTTTGCACAAGTTATTAAAAGTTGTCTTCAGGAACCCAGAAAAGGTTCTCAAAGAGGTTAAAAGACGCAGAAAAACTAGTTTAGCTTTAATTCTGCGTGTGTTCAATGCAAAGTTGTACATGATAAAGGAGACTGCATGCAGCCTTTCATTAAAAAGCAAAGTCTAGGGGTGTTAACTTGCAGTTTTTGGGATGCAAATGTGAAAAAAGTGCATGAACCTTCCTCATTCCCTGAATTAGTTTCCACTTTTGAACAGTAAACTAAACATCAACCACACTATTTTTAACATCAGCTGCACTTTGCATGGTTAAATCGTGTTATTCGGTAAGTAACTATGTTAATTCTGCATTTATATTCTCCTCTGAGGCTCCACATATTCACAGATTTGTGACTTTTCATGAAAATTAAAGCAGTTTTATGTCGGATAATGGTTGATTTCGGTGAGTTTTTTACGTCTGAAGTTTACTGGAGAAATGGCTGCTTCAGTAAATGACACATTCACAGATCCAGTAGACGACGTTCTTAAAGGTTTTATGTCACATAAAGGTAGATTTTGGCAAATGTTTTAAGGCTAATGTTCACTGGCTGCATCAATAAATCATACATTCACAGATGGGCGACTTTGCATGAAAATTAGAGCATTTTTCATCACATAAAGGTTGATTTTGGTGAATGTTTTAAGGCTAATGTTCACTGGAGGATGTGAAATTTTGCACAAGTTAATAAAAGTTGTGAAGAACCAAAGAAGTCTTCACAGAAAAGGTTCCCAAGGAGATGCAGAAAAACTGGTTTTACTGTTAATTTTGAACGTCTTTGCAAAGTTGCAAGATCACAAAGAAGATTGCATGAAGACATTCATTAAAAAACAAAGTTTAGGGGTGTTAACTTGCAGTTTTGGGGATGCAAATGTCAAATAGTGCATGAAATGTCCTCATGCAACATATATTCCCTAAATCAGTCTCCAGTTTCAAACAGTAAATCTAACATCAGCTCCAAAACTCCTACATTTCCTGCACTGTGCATGGTTTAAATCGTGCCTTGTCACACTGATCCACAGGTGTCCTCCCTCCTCACTTACTTGTCTGCAGCATCCCGGAGCCGGACTCGCCTCCGAAGTCCTCATCGTCAGCTGATGCGGAGCTCAGCAGCCCGAGGAGGAAAGCTGCCCACTTCCAGCAGCAGAGCAACATCTTCCAGCTGAGACCGAGTTTGCAATGTGAAGATTAAACATATGCAAAGCAGGAAAAAAAAAAAAAAAAGTGCCAAAGTGTGTTTTCTGGAGGGGAAAGAAACTCCAGCTAAAGCGAAGTCACGGTGACTGTCGAGCTGTTCATCTCCTCTGAGCGTCTTGTTGGAGGAACTAACCAGCCATCCTCCTCTTCCTCACCTTCTCCTCCTCTTCTCTCCTCCTGCAGCTGCATCACATCACCGAGGCGCCAACAGAACAAGCCCCGCCCCTTTCTTTGTAATGCGAGCCAATTAAAACCCTGCAGGACCTCCGCCCATTTTCTCCCAGAGCCTTTGTCCAACAAATGTTTGATCAGAGAGGTTTTTTTTTCCCTGTTAAAACCCACCCAGATGCATTTGGCTTCACTTTGCATCTCCTCTCTGTAACCATGCTGCAGCAAGCTCAGACTGCAGGATCCAAAAGTTTACTTGAATTAAAGATGTGCTTACAAGCCTCCAAATGAAGAATCATCCATCAAAATCAGGCTGGAAAACAAAAGGCAGAGAGCTGGTATAAATACTGAGAAAGCTCCTCGGGGAAGTGGATGCAGCTTCCCGTACAGAGTGTGTACTATTTCACGCGGCGTGCATATGACTAGTGACACCTTATTAATCACAGCATTTTGCACCTTAAACTCTGACTGTCTTGCTCATAAATCAGCTGCAGTCTGAAGTGTGAAATCATCCGTCTGTGAACTCTCGGCAGCTTCAGCTTGTTTATACTCGTGCAAAACTGCAAATGTGATGTAACCGAGCAGAGGATTGTGGGTCAGAGTGAGCAGGAAAGTATGCTGGTCGGACGTCCTGGTACGTTCGGTGTACTGCGTTTGACCTACTGTGTGTTGGGACGTACTAGAGGTGGGTTCCAGTATCCATACTGCCATACGATATAGCAGGCTAGGAACAGATTTAGTATGTACCAGTGTATAGTCTGTAGTATGCCAACAACACCTGGATGTGCTACTCCACTGCATCCAGTTGGATTTTGCAGCATGCAAGTCAACTTTTCTGGTAATTCAGACCCACAATCCTCTGCACAGTTACGCCACATTACACTGATCAGCCCCAACATCATGACCACTGACAGCTGAAGTGAATAACATTGATCATATTGGTACTATGTGGTGTTCTGATGGAAAACCTTGATGAGACCTTGACACCCAAATAAACATTGTCCCACAACAAACACACTCCCTCATGCTAATAGAAATCCCAAATGTCACTGCAGGAAAATGCACCCCACCACATGGAAACAACATCAACCAACCAAGAACATGTTGAGGAACATGACAATGGTCCAACATGTTGATTTGACCTCCAAACTTCCTACACCCCATTGTGATCAAGCATCAACAGGATGCAGTGGAACAAGTTGGATTGACAGAGGCCCCACTGCACAAGCCAGAGCACCCAAAGGATCCAGTGCCAACGTCCTGGTTCCAGACCCCATAGGACACCCTGAGAGGTCCTCTTGTCCATGTCCAATGGTTCAGAGCATTTTGGACCACATAAGGGGACCAACACAATATTAGGCAGGTGGTCATGATGTTGTACCTGATCTGTGTACGTCATGTTATCACAAGACCAACAAGAGCACATACAGATGACACCTTGTTTGACAAAGCTTAAGGTGCAACAATATGAGGAAGTAGTTTGTCCCAGTTGTACTTAAAAGTATTGAAAGGCATCCTTTGTCTGAAATGACATTCGAGAAGATGGAACAATCACAACCAGCTTTTTCTTCTGAGCAGTATTTGACAAACTAACCCTAACTTCTGGGTTTATAATGTTTAATCTTATCATCATCGAGTGCGTGATTGTCCTGATGCAGACATTTCAAACCTTTCCTGTCAGCAGAATTACCAACACTTACCTGTTATTGTCAAACTGGTGATGTCGAAACATGTTTGTCGGCAAAATGCAGACAAACCAAGCATGAGTGGCGCAGGGAAGAAGTCCAGGTCAAAGTCAAGTCAAACGTCTACACAGGATTCGACTAGAACACTGTGATACTGCAAGCAGGCGGCGATTCACCGGGCGGCAAATGATGCATCGTTTTCAAGCGACATGTGCCTCCCAAAGGTGTGTCTCATTCCTCCCTGATGAACTCGCATGAACTCAATTTGGCAATAAATCCCATCAGTACATAGAACTGAGCTGGCTCTGTATTAATGCCAGTTAAAGGGAACCAACCTGGAGTAATAAACCAGAAAAAATACATTTATGTGCGTTAAATTTGTATTAAAGTTTAAACCTGATGTGGATGCAAATCTAATCGATCTTGCACTGAACTTTTAACCTCTTTTTCTTTAATGAAAAACACTATTTAAGTGGGTTTTCCACCATTTTCCAGGAGAGAAAAGGCATTCAGTAGTAAATATAGAGTCTCAGATTCTGTCCAGATCCAGTAAAATGCTGTCAGACCCTCAACCCCAACCCCAAGACAACTCAATGCAGTATTCAGACATCAACACGCTGCCATTTCATAATCATACCTCTTTATTCAAGGACTTATATTCATACAAAATCTATAGGTTCAGTCGAAATGACTGCGGGAGAGACAGTCAAGTAACAGATCAGGCAGCGAAGGATTCAGCCACTCCAGAACCTCTCGTGTGAGAAAGAGCCTCGATTCCACTTTGGTGGTTCTGTGAGAAGAAAATGTTATTCAAGCTTGTTTTTATTTTTCGTCACTTTTTTTTTTCTTTTACCTGAAACCGATACATTTGTGTGTTTAGATTAATCAGAAAATACAAATTGTACAAATCATGGACTCAATGAAGCCAAACAATACCACTAGTTTTTTTTTTCTTTGTGTTTTTTCGCACATGCACAGTTTCTTTTTCAGAACATGCAAACAGGACATGTCCAGAGGGGGGGGGGGCAGCCGTAGAAAAGAGGGAAACTCGGCAGCCTGTTCATGTGGGGCTCAGTGGAGGGAATGTGGGGTCTTTTTTTTTCTTTAAAAACTCTACCGTAGATGAACTTCTGCTCCAATATGGCGACTTACAACGAGACAACAAGCAACCTATCGTCACAAACAACAGCCACACGAACATTCAGACCTTTGGAGTCTGAAGTGTCTCCAGTTAGATCCACCAATAGATTGCACACTTAGAGGTGATTAAAATCAAAACTACCAGTACAGTGGGATAAAACTAGCTGGGATGAAATATCTCCAAATAATTGACGAGTTCAGAAACTTGCCGGGACGATAGAACGAGCACCAAGGCCTGTGTTTCTACCAGCAAAAACTGGAGAGAAAATCTGAGAATATGAACTTGTTCCAATCAAATCTGAAGGTTTCTGAGATATTTTGTGATCTGGTGCAAGTAAACTGGATCATAATGTTTACCTTCAACAGTCTGATGTATGGTGACGTATTGAGAAATGTAATTTAACTGCAATAATCCATGTGGTTTCAAGGATAAGGCCAGAGATTTCTCAATTTTTCCTATTTTTAAATCCAGTGGGTCGCTGGTTCGAATCCCCGGACTGGCAAGAGGTTGAGGTGGGAAAGTGTGAGCGACCACATGACCCAGTCACCACCACTGTGGACCCTTGAGCAAGGCCCTTAACCCCTGACTGCTGCCCAGGTGCTGCACCACGACAGCCCACTGCTCCTAGTATGTATAACGGTTAACTATGAATAAGATAGGTCAAATGCATAGAACGAATTTCCCCAAGGGGATCAATAAAGGTTAAATTTTTTAATGGTTTGCATTGTCTATTCACAGTTCTGCTCTCCTTATATGATCACTGTCAATTCTGCAGCTGAAATTAAACCACAGCAAATCCTCCATTTCCTCCTGATTGAGTTGTGGTTGGTAAGACAACACTTTAAGGGAATTACTGTGTGCAGTTTATAGCTAAAGTTATCAACGACGCACAATGACACCAGTATTATCTTTGTTGTCCGTCTATAAAAGGCCTTAAAATATCTGCATTGGCCTTGAAGTTTACAGTTTGGTGTGAAAATACTGCATAAAACAAAACATGATGTGTCCAAATATAAGGTGAAGTAGTTTTTTTATTTCGTCTGGTAAATGTACACATTTGAGAAGCTCCTGCCGGTGGGCAAAAAGTGAGTGCATGACTATAAGTTAACTCCACTACAGGAGAGACGTGATGTTTTCTAGATTTAGTGGAAAAAATTCATGCATATATCAGTATTGTCATCTACAATCTACCAGAATGAGATGGATAATATCGTCAAATCGACTGAAATTCACTATAGTACAACGATAGAAACTAGTCTCAAAGATGTTTTATCTCAAGAGGGAACTGATGACCAGTCGACATGTTCCTTCATGGACATAAGTACGTTTTGGTCAAGTCCATGCACATGTCCGTGCTGCCATAAAAACCAATTAAACAAGTATTAATCTACAGGTGGAAACCAACAAATGCACTATTTACTGCCCTTTTAGCAGAGAATAATTCTGAAAACCCCCAGCAACCAGCTGTTTACTAAAATATCAGAGCTTTTGTAAGACTTAGATAAAGATTTAAATCATTATTGGGAACAAGTGGACTTTAGGCTAAGATCCACAACACGTTTCATGAGACAGGCGAACCGGACTGGGGCGAATGGATTGAAAGTTTTAAAGTCCTGCACCCTGTCTAACTTGCAAGAATACATTTATTTGTGACATTTCAGTGTTAAACCTTCATCGGGGGGGTTACTTATGTTGGGCAAACCCATCAGAAAACTTGACGTCTTCATTACATTTCTGTGGCATCGAACATTGGAGGTATACTCTTCGAACATCGGCTCCTTAGTGGTCAAAAAAACTCATGGTTTGTTGGACTTAACAAGAACATTGCAGCCTTATCCTTTAGGAAGGTATATCCAGCCCTGTTTGAGAAGGTGAAGAGTAGAAACATCGTGAATGTGTTGCGTTAATGGCAGGTAATGGATGGAATTTGGCACAAATAGAGTCAAAAGTCTCTGATCTGTCCGGGTCGGCGCAGATCTCTAGATTTAAGCCTTTGCAAAACTCTACTAGTGACACAGAAATGCTTGGTGAGCTCATCCATTAATCAAAGAGTGCTTTTCTCCCGGCAAGTTTCAAAACCACTAGAATTATTTAAAAACACAACTTGACCCAAATGTGGAAAGAACACAGTTTTATATTCTGGGTGGTTCTATCTGAGTAGGCGTCATGCAGTCAACTTGCCAACCTCAAAAATGCCCTGCGATTCACACCATTTGTGCCTCAGTGTGTGTTGTCGGTTAACTGTACATCATATAATACATTTATAATTTACAGCTCTTCACACGTAAATGTAAAATTTGGTCGCAGTCACACTAAAGCCTGAACCTGGAGATTCCAGAGGGTAAAGCTACAGGGCAGATGAAGTGTCGTCTTGTTGCATAGCCCTACTTTTAGTCAACAGTCAGCAGCAGCAACACAACTCTTTATTGTACCTGCGAAACTACAAACAGGTGACCTCGCCTACAAAACCCTCACACAATACTGTTCTCTGAGGAAACAGACGGGAAGAAAAGGAAACCCTTAAAGTTTGGGTAAATATGGCGGAGATGAGATAAATACCATGAGGAGGCAGGTGTTTCTGAATTTTTTTGTTGAATATTAATCAAAAAAATGGCACTTTTCCCCATCCAGAGACCGTTTTCTACCAACTGGCTGGCAGTATATTTGAAAGAGAAAGGCAAATGCTTAACCACACACCCTTAAGCGAAAGTACAGACACTATTTTTTTGACAACCCCGGCATGCACTACATTGCTTACTTTGGATCTCTAATTCTGACTTACCTACCACAAGATTCGGTACAAAAGAAGTATATTTTTGCATTCTGTCCTTCCTACCAGTTTGTTCTGTCCACTTTTTCACCTCAGCTGAGTACACATTTAAATCCTGCATATTCAGCTCCATCAGACCCGAAGCCAGGCTGCATCTTAACACGTCGTGGAAAACGAGGCACTTAGTATTTTAGCCACTTAATGTCAGAAAAAGAGTTGTTCTAGTTCCTACGTGCACTCAGAAAATTTACACCTGGTACAATTTACAAAAACGTCATCAAGAAAACTCGGCTCTAGACCCATTTCAACCCACGTCTGATGACTTCCTGTGTTCGTTAGGTGTTATGGCAGAATTTTAAGACCGGCATAAAAAAGCTTCTCCAATCTGCTCTGGCCAAAATTCGGTGATGACCCTGTCGCAGTAAAAAAAATCAAAAAAGAGGAAGTTAACTTGGAGGGTGAAACGGAAACGAAACGAGACGTACGATAATATAAACTCAATGAGGCATTCTGATCAGTGTGAAACACAGTTCATAGTTTCACCCAACGAATGAGGAGATTTTGGCTTTTGTCTTCTGCTCCACTGAATTTACTGGCCAAGGCAAAAATACTTAAGGGTCTTCACATGTGCTATAATTTCAGTGCAAGTAAAGGGGGTAGAAAAAGTTCTTATTCCTTAAAGAGGTTGTTGTATTAAAAAGAGAGTAACACTACAAAGCTGGAATGATTTCTGATCCCCCCCTTTTACAGCACTTTCCACTGACTTTTTGCCTTCTGTATCAGCCGACCGACCTCCGACTGTAGCGGCTCAACGGACCCGACATGAGCACTGAGCAGCACTTACAAGCTGCTCCGTTCTAGCTAACAGCAACTCTTTCCAAAGTTTCCCGCCATGTTAGCACCAGTCATCTTCCTCCCTCTCCCTGAGACTCCCTCTGTTCCCAGGCCCGGATGCAGAGTTGACCCCGAGGGTGAAGTGGTACCCGTTCGGTACCACCCCTGCCCGACCTTGGGTGGCCGGTGCTGTTACAGTCGCAGCGGCAGTTCCATGTGAGGCCGACGTCATGTTGGAGGCGGCAGTTCTGGCAGAGTGCCCCCCTCCGTGGCTGCTAACAGCGTCCTGGAAGTCCTCGGTCTCTTCAAGCAGAACCTGACGAGAGGAGTCCTGCTGCTGACGGTTTAAATTAGGGTCCGAACCGATGCGGGTGACTGGAATCGGGGACTCCTCGTGGCCCCCGAATAAGCGATCGTGCTCTGAAAGGCCACGGCTGAAGCGAGTCTGGGGTCCTGTCGTAGCGGCGCCGGTGCTGGGCGGCAGAGGCGAGGAGTTGGCGGTCTTGTAGGCCACAGCAGGACGAGGGGTGAGGGGCGTCTGTGGGAGCTGCCGGCGACCACGGCCTGGTGTGCTTGAGCCAGAGGGGAGCGTCACGGGACCAGCTTTAACCACACTGCTACCATGCTGAGGAAACAAATAAGACATAAATCACTTTGGGGCAAACGCTAGACTTGGAGTGTAAAGGTTGGGTTCACCTTTTTCAAGTTTTTCTTTAAGGTGCAATATGCAAGATTTTAAACATAAATATAGCATGGAAATAACAGCAAAGTACTACTTTCAATGCAATGAAAAAATGAGCTGAAAGTTCAGGTCAGTTCTATGTGCACACAAGAGCATGTTGGTGCATGTGAGTCCCTCCCTTTGAAACTGTTGACCCTCCTTGCATTTCAAAGAGAGATTTCCCACACTGCATTGTAAAAACAAAAGACTGGAATATCACATCTACATAAGGATCCAGACCCTTTGTTGTGACACTCAAAACTGAGTTTTGGTGCATCCTACTTCTATAAGTGTTTCTTGAGATGTTTCTGAAACTTGATTGGAGTCCATTTGGGTCTAACGGAATTCATTGGACAGATTAAGGAAAGGTACACACTTGTCCCTATAAGGTCCATAGCTGATGGTGTGTGCTGTAGTGAAAAACAAGCCATGATGTTGTCAAAAAACTGGAGAGGTGATGGTTTGAACGCTCAGATCTGTGGAAAGTTACAAAAAAATTTGATCGTGGCCAATCAAAAGTGTCTGAGAGCACGGTAGATTCCATCGTCATCAAATGGAAGAAGTTTGGAACCACTAACGATCTTCCTAGATCTGATCCCCCAGCCAAACTGAGTAATAAGGGACAAAGGGCCTTGGTCAGACAGGTAACTAAGACCCCAATGGCCACTATGAATGAGTTCTTTTATGCAGGTGAAAGAAATTTACAGAAAGACAACCATTGGTGCAGCACCAATCAGGCTTTTATGGTACAGCGGCCACATGGAAGCTTCACCTTACTGAAAGGCACATGACAGCCTGCTGGGAGTTTGCCAAAAAGCCCCTCAGTGATTCCCAAACCATAAGAAGGAAAATCATCTGGTCTGATGAAACTGATATTCAACTATTTCTACAATTCTGAATACATGCGTGGAGAACAACCACGTACTGCGAATTGCCTCATTGTTATAAGCCCTACAGTCAAGCACGGTGGTGGCAGCATCATGCTGTGGAAGACTAGTCAGACTAGAAGGAACGATAAATGTAGAAAAATACAGAACAATCTGGCGTGAAAACCTTTTCCAGAGAGCACAGGATCTCAGTCTGGCGATAAGATTTACATTTGAAGACAACAATCCAAAGCATACCCCCAAGAAAAAAACAGGAGTGCTGGACCTGAACTCTGCATCTCTGGAGAGTCCTGAAAATAGCTGTACACCTACGCCTTCCATCCAACCCGACTGAACTTGAATGATTCTGCCGAGAACAATGGAAACAAAAAAAAAAGGTGTGCTCGGCTTATGGGATCACTTCCAAGAAGATTTGAGGCTGCCACTGCTGCCAAAGGAGCTTTAGGTACTAAGTGATGGATCTTACGTACTTATGTAACTGGGATATGTCAGTCTTTTAATTTTAATACATTTGCACCACACTCCAAAAATTAGTTTTTACCTTGTCTTTGTGGAGGATTGTGTGTAGATGGATGAGATCAAATTAACTCGGTCCAGTATAAGTTGAATTTGAAACATAACAAAATGTAAAAACTTTACAGAGGTAAATCTGGCATAGGTGGTACAAAAACATTTCGGCTTCAGACATCTTTCTGCCGAACCTGTCGAACCTTTCCAGCTTCACATCCTTCTTGCTTCTTGGCCTTCAGTCTATTCTTTAGCGGTGAAACCCATGATCAGTTGGATTGAGGGCTTGTGACTGACTCATGACTCGGGAACTTTCCACTCCTTAGCTGAGATTTGGGATATTTGTTTTGCTGCACTGTTCCCAAATTGGGTATTACGAATACAAAGGGCAACAATCCCCACACTGAACACCTAGTAGGGATGTAAACACCCCAAAACCTAAGTTGGAGGTTTAAAACTGTGTCACCTTATCATATAAAATCCAACATATGGGCGTACAGTGCAAGAACAAACATGCTACTGTCTGAAGCACTCAGCTGTGAAGCCACTCACCTGTTTAAGGAAACCAGAGTCCTGTCCTTCTCCTGGAGATGTGGATCGACTGGGACCGGCTGACTTGGCGTGGCACTGCTCCCTGCTGCCGTAGCGCTCGCAGGAGTAATATCGCTGCTTCTCCCCCGCTGAGGAGTGGTGCCTCCTCTCGTGAGGCCGACTCCGGTCCCGCTCCCTCGCCCGTTCTCTGGACAAACCTTCGGCCGAGGGGTCGGTGAATGAACCTGGAGGACGGCACCATCGAATTAAATGAGAAACACCAGGCAGAAAACAAAAAAATAGGGTTAAGGTTTCACTTTTATCATGTTTACCCCTTTTGAATCTGTGACAAAATAAACATTCATACATGAAGTAATGCAGCTCTCCTTAAACTGTTGCACGACCTCTTGTTCTGTTACCCTTTTTATCCACACAAAATGGAGAAAACTGGCAAAACGAGCTGCATGACCATAACATTTAACCATTTTTTAAGCTCTGTGGACTCACTATTGATGGAAAGATCAAAGATGAAGGTAAAGGTATTTCCTGAAGTTTGTAAAATTCCATCTTGTACTATCATTAACAAACAGCTAAGAGTAAATTGTGGAGTTTTTGACCACTGGCGACCGTATGGAGCATTGTTTTTACAAGAGAGTCTCCATTTTCTGTGTATGCATGCACTCAATAATGTCCGTGTCACAATATATATTCCAGTTTCATGCTCAGGTGACTGACGGGCCATCAGAAGTAGTAGAAAAGAGCCCTCAAGTGTAGCAAAATGGAGGTAAACAACGCAAGATTTAAAGGTAAAACTCCAAGATACACCTTTTGGCCTTTTCTCATTCATTCAAACTTGACCATAAAGGCCACAGCGTATGATTTGCATCACTTTCGTACTCATCAAACTACCCAGGAATCTCTTGCCCCGCTGACCTCTTGCTGACCATCACAATAAAATGCCCCAGACAGTATAAAAGAGCCCCTCACTGTAGGGGTCAAGCATTCAGGTCGGTACTGTTCTCATGAAGAATGACTCATCCGATCGTATCACCTTTTCCCACATATCTGCAGACCAGAGCTGATGCTTTCTGCTCCACTGGACTCTCAAATGTGCATCCAGCTTTGTAAATGGGGGGTTTATCCACTGCAACGACACTATAAAATCCCTTTTGTACGATTTTATACAGACTGTTCCTACATTTCCCGTCACCTGAGGGAGAGTCGTTCTGTTTTTCAGCACATATTGCACAAATGCATCTGATGTTAACTGTCAAACCACAATTTCTGACCAACTTTACTGACGTCTTCCCCACAGATTAAACGCAGATGTCTCTTTCGTCACTGTTCCTGCAGTTGGTGACTGAAACTTCTGGCATCTGCGGCCCAACAGTGAACCGTCTTTCCAATCTTTTTTCTCTTGTCATCTTGACGCTAAATCACAATCAAATGGGCCACAAAGAAAGATAGGATGGTCAACTGTGTTGTTGATGCAGAGCACATAGAGAAAAAGCAATGATAAAATACAATTCACGTGAAATGAAGCCTTTCAAAAAGTGTGCTCAGAGGGGATTCAGGACATCCTTGGGTCTTGGATTTGTTGGGTTTTCACTTTTATTGGGTCAAAACTTAAATTCAAAATTATTCAGGTTAATCTCAGTAATTATTAATACCAAAGGGTTTTAGCTGTAATATCAAATTAATTAGGTTAATCTTCATGATTAATAATACCGTATGGTCTCAGTCTTATTCGTATTATAGTTGGATAAAGTGGTGTTTTATATAATTTTTGTAGGGTTGAACTCACTACTGTGCACATTACTCTGGTAAATTCACATTATAAATAACACTATAGGGTCTTAACTCCAAAACTTACACTTGGGGAGTTAATCTGTATCGTCTATCATTGTCTTTTTACCTGGAAAGCACTTCAGCACAAAGACTGTTGATTCAAATCTGCTATATAAAAAACAGTGATGGGATTTGACTCAACTTGAACACAAAATGTAGACAAGAATGTCACCAAAAGGTTGAAAAAGCTGGATTAACATCCTTATTTTACAATGACAGATAGAACATGAATAGAAAGACAATGGAATTTTCTAAACATATAGATTCTGTCAAGGAAATACAATATATAAGGAACAACACGTCTACTCCTGCTCCTTGAAAAACTCCAGAACTCCAAAACTTAAGGCCAGAAATACAGGCACGGATTATGGGCCTTACTGATGCAAAGATGAGACGCATTGTGGACCTCATGGAACCAGACAAGCTCTGGAGAAGTGCAAGTAAAGAGGATGCTGAGGAGGTCTCAGGAAGAACCCCAGCATGCCTAATCTAGTAAAGAAGATTCACAAGAACCACAAGAATAACAAACAGAACCAAAACTAGTCATCGTATCAACCTGTCACCACCGAATCTGCAGCCAGAACCAGAACTGATGGCTGATTTTTCCACCTATATGTCATCTAGACCTGATCTACCAATTACAAGGAGGAGTCAAGAACCACCAACAGGCAGTTCAGTGTTCCACGTATAGTCTGGTCTAATTCAGTTTTAGTGTTGGTCTGTGTTTTCATCTCTAGTTAATTGTTTGTAGTTGAGAATCTGCTGCATAATCATTAAACTGCCTTCACAGGGACAAACAGTCGCACCGATTTAATAACAACAAGGACTAAAAATCCATCCCAGAGTTCAAAGTGAAGCAAAAAATTCCCTTCACGTTGTGTCCAAAGTGAGTTTGCTAATTATCTGTTAATTATCTGGCAGCTGGTCTCTTCAACAAGACAAGACACAGAGTCCATCCCACCCACAGCCACCACATACCATAATAATATAAAAACCTAGCATGACTTGTGTTGTTCATTAATCTCTGTATTCTTTATTATTACGCTCATGCACTCTAATGTTGTTTATATATTGTCTTATTAGTGTCTTATACTTGTTTTTCTCTGATATTCTATGTCTTGATTGTTGATCCTTCACAATAAGAGCATTTCCTTGTATGTGCAAACTTACTTTGCTAATAAAACTGATTCTAATTCTGATATTGGAGTGATCAATGTTGGATAACTGATCAAATTTAGGAATCATCCATGTTTCTGTAAACTAAAGCCAAATAACTTCTGCGTATAAATGCCTTTTTCTAGACTTTAGGCGTGTTCTGCAGCGGCATTACTTCCTTCAGCGCTGGAATAATTCCAGTTTTCAGATTAAAACCATGATGACAGAAACACAGAAGCCTTTTCATCCTGATCTGATGTGTCAGAACGACGAGCTTCAGGGCCTCAACCCTTCTTTCTCTCTCTCCCGCTGTTTCCCTGCATTTAACAGACGTGGAGGCTCTGCTGATGTTCTGCCGTGTCACCGGGACGCAGCCATAAATCCAGACGCCGGACCTGTCCGCTGTGGCCTTTTATCTCGCCAATAAAGCCCAGCTGCTGCCCTCCAGTGTTGACACAGAAAACACCCAGCTCTGAGCTCTGATCACTCCAGCAGATGATCCTGATGGCAAACTAAATCTGACATCGTTGAACTTGTAATATCATATTAATGAGCCTTTGCATGAAGCGTTGCACCTGTGGTTTTGCACGATTTAGAACATATTATTCTATACAAACTGTAACATGTAAGTCATTTCCCAAAACACGCCACACCACAGGCTAAATTCCTGTCTGTTAAGCAGCGACTGACTTCAATTTACTTTTACTACATAACAACACGGCTTTATTATATGTAATTTTTTGTGGTTAAATTTATGTTCTTGTGACTTTTGAAACTACTCTGAAGGTCTTTCTTGGTTCTGCGTCCGTAGGATGTTGGAAATTTAAAGACCAGCTCAAGAAAAGTTCTCATTAAATCCAATCCAGGAGAAAAATGAGCCAGAATGGACGATGTGAAAAGGATATATGTAACAGGGTCAATGTAGTTATATGTGTGTGTGTATGTAAAATAGTTTGTATATTAGTTTGTTATCATTACAAAAAAATCTGTGTAATGTTAAGTTTATTTTATTTACATTTTTCTTTGTTATTACCTGATAAGTTTTGCCCCCGTGTCATTATGTGGAACCTTTTCTTTTGAGTCTGTACCCTACGTTTCGGTTTTACTGTGACACCCCCCTTCTTTATGTAGCGTTCCCGCGTCTTTACCCCTTCCCTTTTGTTTCTGATCTCTGTGGGAGAGGTAAGCCGCTTCGCAGACAGAGGAAAATTTCTGTTTTAGCCTTTGCTAGCTGCGTTTTTGAGTTTGTTGCCTAGATTAACCCGCTGTTATGTTCTTATGATTTATTGAAATTATGTTTGTGTCATTTGATTTGTGTAGGGCTCGATTTGTGAAGTGACCGGAGGGTATTTTTTGTTATTTTTGCTGTTTTGTCAGATTAAACTGCCAAAGTGAACTTGCTACACTTAGTGCCGTGACCACCGGTTACATATACGGTAGAAGATGTTGGCATTTCTTAACATAAAAGTGTTGATGCTCAGCTAACTGGGTAATCTGAAGTGTCGTAGCGTCCCTGAACGCACCAGCATGGATGCTACAAATGGCTAAAAATGGAGATGAACACACAGAATGCTAGTAAAAGAATATGTACTTAACAAAAGCAGACATGCACATGGAGCGTTATGATGAGGCGCAAGTGTGGATGCGACTACAGTGTACTAAGAGGTGTTGCAAGGTCAATTAAAGTTGTACCTTAATGACCTAAAAACACACTGCAGAATATTAAATACGCTGAAGCAGGACCAGTTTCAGTCACGTACATCTGATTAAACACAGGAAATCTGTACTGATGATCTCCAAACACACGAGTACCACAAAGGTTCACGCTGGTCCCTTCCTTATTTGCTCTCTACATGAATAATATCACAATAAAACGCACTTTAAAGATTATTTTTTATGTAGGCGACACAGCGTTTTATGCATTTGGCTCCTCTTCAGCTCGAGCTATTACAGGATTACAGTTTGCCTTGAACATACTTCAGACTCTCCCACATAATCCCAAGTTTTTACCGAATAAGATCTTAACAGCACTTTTTTTTTCATTGTCAACGACCCATAATTTCTCTCTACCATCCATTGACCTGATGGTACCAAAAGTGAAATAGTCCACCCTGAAAAACACCTGGTTGTTTTTGTTTTACAGTTGTCTCAATTGTAAATAGCATGTGGAGGAACTGGCACAGAAGCCAGAGATCAAATGTCTCTTTTATTTTGGAAGACAGTGTGTTTCTGTCTTGATTAACAGGCAACGATTGGATTTTACAGATGACACCAAAACCTGAGCTGCAAATGAAAGACGTGAGAACTGCTGTCGAACCCTGTGTGTGAGAGAGAAGACAACATCTTAGTCTTCATATTTTTCAAAAGTTGGACACTGTAAAGTCAAACTTTTACAGTATTTTGCCCCTCTATATGTAACATTTATGGTTAGATCAGACACCCCAGCACAGAGT
Source organism: Dascyllus trimaculatus (assembly GCA_024666655.1). NCBI lineage: Eukaryota > Metazoa > Chordata > Actinopteri > Pomacentridae > Dascyllus > Dascyllus trimaculatus. The sequence continues at coordinate 25,863,081 of CM045460.1, forward strand.
AGACAGCTCAGACTATATGTTTTAATAAATGTCAGGTCCTTTCCTGCTTAGGGAAACTGCTCTGTAGGGATTTATTAAACAACTGTTGACCATAAAGAATCTAAACTTAAATAGAAATGATAAAACTGTCTTTGGCTTCCAGCAGTCAACTCCCCTAAACATCCAAAGCTGCTATGTTTGTAGAATATAGCAGCTTTGGATGCTAAATTTAAAAATGTAGCAGCTTTAGATATTTCATTTTTACAAATATAGCAGCTTTGGATGCTAAATTTGTATAAATATAGCAGCTCTGGATGCCACATTTTACAAATATTGAAGGTTTGGATGCTAAATTTTAAAAATATCGCAGCTTTGGAAGCAAAATTTCACAATTACAGCAGCTTTGGATGCTAAATTTTATAAATATGGCAGCTTTGGATGCTAAATTTTATAAATATAGCAGCTTTGGATGCTAAACTTGTATAAATATAGCAGCTCTGGATGCCACATTTTACAAATATTGAAGGTTTGGATGCTAAATTTTAAAAATATCGCAGCTTTGGAAGCAAAATTTCACAATTACAGCAGCTTTGGATGCTAAATTTTATAAATATGGCAGCTTTGGATGCTAAATTTTATAAATATAGCAGCTTTGGATGCTAAATTTTACAATTACAGCAGCTTTGGATGCTAAATTTTATAAATATGGCAGCTTTGGATGCTAAATTTTACAATTACAACAGGTTTTCATGCTAAATTTTATAAATATGGCAGCCTTGGATGCTAAATTTTATAAATATAGCAGCTTTGGATGCTAAATTTTACAAATACAGCAGCTTTGGATGCTAAATTTTACAATTACAGCAGCTTTGGATGCTAAATTTTACAATTACAGCAGCTTTGGATGCTAAATTTTAAAAATATAGCAGCTTTGGATGCTAAATTTTACAATTACAGCAGCTTTGGATGCTAAATTTTACAAACACAGCAGCTTTGGATGCTAAATTTTACAAACACAGCAGCTTTGGATGATAAATTTTACAAATACAGCAGCTTTGGATGCTAAATTTTACAAATACAGCAGCTTTGGATGTTAAATTTTACAAATACAGCAGCTTTGGATGCTAAATTTTACAAACACAGCAGCTTTGGATGCTAAATTTTACAAATACAGCAGCTTTGGATGCTAAATTTTACAAATACAGCAGCTTTGGATGCTAAATTTCACAAATACAGCAGCTTTGGATTATATTTTAGCCAGTTTTCTAAACAGGGCTTTCATTTATTCAAGCATAATAGACATGAACAGTCAGAAATACCAAGGACACGTACAGACTACTGTCAAATAAAGTAAGTCACTGACTCATTGCCTTCACTGTACACAGACCGATGTTTCTGCTGTTCGTAGATATCCCTGTCTGATTGTAGAAAAACCCTGAACGTGGCTGCTGAGGTCAGGGAGAAGAAAGGGAGCTACCGACGAAAAAAGAAAAAGAAGCAAAGAAGAAATCCCCAGCAAAGCAGATTTCCCTGTGAAAGCTCTCACAACTCTCTCGGCTAATCAGATGGAAAGCCTGACATGTAAAATCCCTGGCTGAAGCGCCGCAGAAAACCCTTCACCTACATAACCCGATCATGAAACTTTAATCCTATAAAGAATTTCTGCTGCTATGTTAAGACAGCCAAGTGATCTGAGAGGGAAGGCTGGCCGGCTATCTGTCGCTCTGTTAAAGTGATGCCAAGTTTTATGTGGATACTCTCATGGTGATTTATGGGACTAAACATTGCTGTGTTGAATTAATTAATCCATCAACACCCTCAAACAGGCCCTTATATTAAACATCATATTAAAAGGCCCTATTTTAAACCCTATCAGAGGACTTTTTGACAGCAAAATATTACCTTTTTTATTAGAGTTCTAGATGAGTCCTTTCCTGAACAGCAGCCAGTTTAATCAGTTGTAATTACAGGATAATGACAACATTGATTTCCCTCCATTTACTTTAAAGACCTCATCGTTGGGCAGCTTGGTTGAGCACAATGGGACCATAAGCAGCAACACAACGAACGTGTTTGGCAGGAATTTGTGACCTAATGATGGAGCTGGAAATCAGTCAGCTGGACGAAAAATCTGGGCATCTCCATGGACATGAGTGTGCATAGTTTTATTATAATTCATCCAACAGCAGGGCCAAAGAGTTGGACCAATCAGCCGGCGTTTCCACCCCTCGAGACATGTCAGAACTTTGGATAAAAACAACATTATTAGCACTCTGCATGTGTTTCTCAATCCACCATGACCTGCAAAATATAAAGCTTTTCAAATGTTAAAAACTAAATGAACTGGAGTTGCAAATTCTGACCTTCTTTCCAGTGTAATTCTCTTGTGTAGGGGTACATGCCTTGTTTTACAAAAGTACATTTGTTTTGTGTTTGAGACAGGGTTCAGTATCATAGAAAGATCCTTGAAAATTTTCAGATATGTCATTTGTTTTTCCTGCTGTGACGCTGCATCAAAGAGAAGCTTATAATTGTGCGTGAAAAGCTGCAGTTCTCTGAATGGCCACTAGAGACTGGCTCCACGAGTGAGTCATTCTCCATAGACCTCCATGTTGAAATGTCTTAACTTTACAGTAGAAATAAACATGATTACAGCCTGGTATAAGAAAAGGTTTTGGTCTCTACAGCTAATTTCCCCATTCATGACAACTGTACAGGCAGCGAATTTCAATATAAGTCGCCAGTTTAAGCTTATTAACACGTAAAGTTGTTCATAATTAAAGCTATGGCTGCTTTGAGTGACAGGTGGGTGTTATCATGAGACAGTCCATGGTTCAAAGATGTTTGCATGGTCTCCCTAAACTCCACTGACATTCCATCTGCTTGCTAATTTTTGGATTAGCTGGGTGATAGGAGTTATGCGATAGGAGGAGTTATGTACTGCCAAGATGGCGATGGCTGGAGCAAACACAATGAGCTTCAAAGCTGCTGTTCAGGAAACCTATGGGTGATGTCACAGAGGGTTTGTTGGTCTGGGTATCAAAGTATAATCCATTTTCCAATTAAATATCGAAAAAAAAACAAACAAGAAAACAGGTCTTTTCGTTGAGCCATTAAATGTAACAAAATGGAAAACAGCTCATTTTTGGTTTGGTGTAATCCCATTTTTCACTCTTCAGTTTCAACCAAACACTACAAAAACCATCAACCAACGAAGGGGGTGGACAGGAAGTAACATTAAACCGTCAAAGTAAAAGTGTCAAGTCTGAGAATGTTTCTTAAGCTAAAGTTAGCTTGTTGCTATGACATTTAGTGATAATATTTTAGTTGAGACTATGGGAAATGTTACACCTGTTCCAACATAAAGCGGAACACACTGTCCCAACATGCCTCTGCTGTATTTTATACATCAGGCTGGTGCTGGATATTCTAGTTGCATTGTGTTGACTGGACCTGAACACTCAACTTAGGGTCCAATAATGGTGTTTTCATGACATACCAGTAGCCATATTTTGTCAGTTACTTTACTGATAACAGAGGAGTCATAATCTATAGTTAGGGGACAGTGGGAATGGAAAAAAGGGCTTTTTTGGTTTAAAACAAACCAACACAAAAATAAAAACAAAATGTTTTATTGTTTTTTGATGCAATAATGGATTATACTTTAGCAGCCAGACCATTGTCAAGTTCATTTTTATAAACAGTCAGTGGTCTAAACATGACCCCATGCAGCAGTTTCTTCGAGTGTCAGTGTTCTGCTTTGTAACTATGATTGCTGAAAGTCATTCAGAATCACAATATCAGTTCGACTCACCAACAGTGCTGGACGGGTGCACGGATGCAGCTTTATCCAGAGACTTCTGCTTCTTGTCTTTGTCCCGGCGTCGATGGCAGCGGTGGTGGTGGTGATGGTGGTGGGTTCGGTCCTGTCCCGGCCCTGCTGAGGACTGAGCCTGACCGGGCCGCTCCAGGTCGTACTCGTTCAGCCCGGCCTCCTGTTGGTGGCGCTGTGGCGTCAGCGAGGACGCCGAGCGCTTTATAGGACTGAGGTCAACAATCGGCTGGAAGGGGAGGACAAACGTGGAGAAGCGTGATGAGGAAGCAGAGCGCAGAGCAGGAAGCTGAGGTCTCACCCAAATCACTTGTACTGGAAAATATTCACGACACACAAATGACACAACCAGTGGACGGAAACCTTTAGTCTAAAGACCAACGTTGAACCCGTTCTTCTCCAGGCACAGATGTTAGAAGAGTTTGAGAAGAATGAACACAGGTCTGTGACAGAACTCGGATACTTACTGATACTGAACTCACACAGTTTGGAAGCTAGCAGACGTCTCTGCTAGAGAACAGAGAGGAGGTGGGGTGTGACACTGGCCTTACAGCATTTCATTCCTCTTTAAATGGCCCATTATAACTTTACAAAGAATTATACATTTGTGCAAAAAGCTAGGCAACATATCATGTTCTGTTCAAAGGAATACTCCACTGAAACTGTTATGTTCCTATGTAAGCATGAAGCAGTACTTATTAGGCTTAAAAAAGGCTTGAGGTTTTTGTCAATTTACATCCATCTAACACAGTTTTTGTTGCTATATTTTCAATCTTATCAAGAGAATTGTTTAGCATACAGTAAATATACTCTTGTAAAATTAATCTCCTACTTTCTTAAATGGCTAAAATGTTCAGTAAAAGTCATTAAACCTAAAATTTAGTATCTTGTTCCTTTGCAGATGAAGACAACTGTTTTTAGCTTGGATTCGCAATTCAACAATTCATTTTCTCAGGTAGATTTCACAGCAGAAAAATAAAGCATCATAAGCTAACTCACTACTGTCTCCTCATGTTTGACGCCTAAAAACATGGCTAATTGTCATCTTTTATCTACTGCATGGTTAGCTGTTGGCACATTCAGCTATGCTTTTTGCTGTTTTGACTGTATTTAAAAGATGAACACAGTCAATGCTCAGAAATGTGAAGTCAATGTAGAATTGCCTTAAACCTGCATTCTTTCTGACAGCCAGCAGGGGGCGACTCCTCTGGTTGAAAAAAGTTAGCTTGCGCAGAAGCCTATGAGAAAATGACCCGACTTCCCACTTGATTTGTCCCATCAGTAAATATATTCCTGATGAGTTTATGGACTCAACTGCTAGCTTCAAGTCTCCGTTAATAAAACATGATGTTCATTTTGTAAATTATGGTCGGATTTAGAGGAAAACTGATGATACAGCGGGACTGCCTTGTAATGGATAGATTCCAGTCGTATCATTATGCATAGTGTCCTCAAGCTCTCGCTCATTGCGTCTGGTTGAAAGACCAAGATGGCAACTGCTAAATGCTAAACTTGAGGCTTCACAATGATAGATTACAAACCAATGGGTGACATCATCAGGGCTACATCCATCTTTTATATACAGTCTATGGTTTGGCTGCAAAAACTAGCAACTCATTTTCTTACTGTTACGGCCACTGGGATCAGTGGGCCGTATTTCTTTTGGTGGTGGCCGTTTTAAATCCGTCTGTCCAAGCCCAGCTGAAGCCGAGTTGGCAGATTGCTCCAGAGCCCAGCTGAACACCATCTCAGCTGATTAGCTGAGCTGAAGACCAGCTCTGAAGCAGCCAGTCTCCCCGCCTCCGGACCCGCTGGATTGGACCACCACCTGGCACCCTCCACCTTCAGCCAATCCGCTGCAGCCACTCCACACCTGAGCAGCTGAAAAGCTCCAGCCATCCCTCAGTCATGGCGCGGCAGGGATTTGATGTGAACTGCCCGCCCTGGTGCCTCTTGTCTGTGCTTGTGTAATTTACTACGTGAGTAGTGCTTCGGCAGTTTCGCTGACTTTTAGAGAGGCATTCGTGTAGGTCTTGGTGAAGACCATTCTGTGGCCTCAGTTAGCAAACTGCAATTCGATTAGTATTTTGCTGTGTGATCAAAATGCTAATGCTAGTGTATGTGTTCCGTAGCCACTGTGTGTGGTGATTCGCGTCCTGTGCCATGTCCTATGTTATGTGTTTAGAGGCACCAGTTTTGGTTTAGTTTTGAGCACTGGGCACTTGTTTGTAATTTCTGTTTGGTGTGGTGTTGCTACTGTGTGTGTTTGGCTAGGGAGTTTTAGTTGTGTTTTGTTTCAGTAAGATTTTGTAAACTCTTAGCCTTCGTTCAGTTTTATTCAGTTCTTTGATTTTAGCAACACCCACCTGGTTCTGTTATTTTGTGTATCACCTGTTCTGTTAAGTTCGTCACTAAGCAATAAACTGCCTTGCCTGACCAATTACATCTGGTTTTCTTTTGTTGCACCCAGCTACCCCTAGAGGCTGGGTCGTAACACTTACTAAATCTGGCAGTGGAAACAAGCTGTAAATGCAACACTTGTATACTGTCACCTTTTAAATAGTACCTTCTAATTTTAATGCATTTACCAACAGCAACATTAGCATTACTTCTGTTTGCGTCAGCCTGATGAATGTAATTCCAACAATGACTTTCCTTTTTGCTCTGTTTTTGGTCTCTACCAGCTCCTGGGGGAAATATGAGGTTCTTTAGCAACTAAGTGCTTCACGGTGATCAGCAGCAAGTTTAATTTGTCATTACTAGTGACAGTAGCCATGTGATCCATTGTTAATCCAAAAGAAAATGATTATAGCAGAGGTGTACAGTGGTGTATTCCTTTAATATCTTACATTTATCTTTATTATCTTCATGGATTAGTACTTTGATAAATGCTTTAAGGACAATGACACTCACCCCACCTGGTTCTTACCTTGCTGACCGGTACAGCTACCAGGCAACAAACTGGTGTGTCAGGGAACTGGAACAGCAGCTAACTTACCACCCCACCTGCTGGTGACTGAGTAATGATTCCAGTTAACATGTTGTGGAGATTCAAAATACAACAGTCTTTATATGTTTAAGCACACTGACAATAAAGTGTTTGACTCCCACTGGGGTCCACTAGTGCTACAAATATGAATTGTAAGGTTTGCATGTAACAGATAACATGCTGTTGGAGTACTTTGCACGCTGATTGCTGCTTTTACAGTCTGGAATAAGGTGGCTGTGCTGTTCCTCTTGTTCCTACCTCACAGTTTAGCCTGTAGCTACAGTCAGAGACACCAATATCACAACACTGCAAAAAGATATTAATATTACCGAGTCATTTTATCTACTGTGCAGTCTTAAAATCTTATCTTTAAGCGGTATAATGTGATAAAATCCCATTTAAAATACCGTATATGTTTTCTGTTCGCATCACTAAAAGGAATAGTGATGTGAAAGAAGTACTTTCTTGGTTTATTTTTGCATTTTATTTGTGGAAAAATGAGATTTTAAGACTGAACATGTCAAGAAATGACAGATAAGGTTGGGTGTTTTTTGTTTTTTTTTTAGTGTGGAAGAAAATATTAATTTCAAAGCAGAAAAAGCAGCAGTACTGTCTCTACCTTTATCACAATCACACACTAACTTACATAAAAACTACACACTACTACGTTTACAACACTCACATACAGACAACCACGTTTTACCAAAGCGTAGTACTGTACTGCTGTAACTAATGGCTGGAAAGCAGTGCTTGAAGTACCCTGGATACACATACAAATACTTCTCCAGGTATGGAATCTGGGTATGTTTGATGGATAATGCAAATTGGTATGTAGGAAGTATCGTGTCTATGATCAATTTCATGGAATGGCTAGTGTGGAAGGTTCACTGTGTCCATGATGGTTGGAGGACGTGAACTCGTGATGATATTAGCACATGGAGGCAAACACAGACATGAGAGGAGGAGGAGGAGGAGAAGAGGGATAAGACAAGAGGAGGAAAAGGGGGGGAAAGAGAAAGAGGTGGCACAACAGGTGGTACATACTGCCAGGTGGGTCCCGGGGGCGTGGCGAGGGTGGCTCCGCTATCAGACGGCACACACAAGAGGAGGTGGGCAGAACATTAGCAGTGAGCATCGAAAATCAGGAGAAAAGGGAGGACAGAAGAGGAGAGGCTCAGCAGGGATGAGGCTGGTGGTGTTCTGTGTGTTCTTGTGGTCAACGAATCCCAAGAAAAGGCCAAAACCAACAGTGTGCTCGGCCTATAAACGGCCTACGTCTTTTTCCTCAGCACTAATGTATTAAAACATGAAAAACATGTTAGCTCTGGTGTCCTGTCTTGTTTTCTGAAGCTCAGGAGACCCTTTAAGTTCAGCTTAGTTTCATCCAGTAGAAATCTTGAGGCAGTCATACATGCTTTAATTTCATAGAATTCGGACTATTGTAGTCTTATACAGAGCCTAAGAAATATTCTCCCCCTCTTGAAAGTTTTCCCCTTTGATTGCTTTTCAACACTGAATAAATCACGGACAAGTTAATTAGTTTTTTTTGACAAGAGATTACAAGAAAGACTCTTTCATGTCAAAGTGAAAACTAATTTTTGCAAAGTAATGTCAATTCTTTAAAAATATAAAATGCAAAGTAAGGGATTGCATAAGTATACACCCTCTGTAGCCCTTTGACGCCTGAATTTATTTACAATTATATAAAAACAATAATTTATGTGTTTTTGATTTGAAGTTGATGTTAAATTAAGTGGAGATTGTTAATTTGTCTACAGCACATATAGTAGATATAAAGATGTAATGCAACAGGCATTAATGGTAATTTTTTTTTTATTGATGCCGCAAATGCCATTCAAACCAGTCCCAAGAGAAACCAGTGATTGCAAAAGGTTCCTAGGTATGTATTGAATACGCACGAACCAGCATTGGGGGAATGTATACGCTATCTCGGCTGCAGCGGTACGTTGCAAATTTGCGACAACCAGCGGGTTAAAGATACTCTGTGCTAGATGCCACCAAAATTTAGAGAAATTGGGATCATCTGAGTGCTTTGAATGTGTCCCAAGTAACTGTAGTATAAAGACACCTGTATCTGGAAGGTCCGGTCACTGGTGAATCAGAACTGCTGGCTGTAACAACACCATGAAGACATAAGAACACCCCAAGCAACACTATGATAAGGTAATTGAAAAGCACAAGTCTGGAGATGATACAAGAAAAGTCCATTCATTTCCAAGTCCATTAAGAAATGGATATTACTGTCCTCAAAAACGGAGACTAGTGAGGGAGGCCACCAAGACACCTATGACTCCTTTGAAGGAGTTAAAAGCTTCAGTTGCTGAGATGGGAGAAAGTATTTACACAACAACTGCTGCCTGTTCTTCACCAGTCAAAGCTTTATGGGAGAGTGGCAAAGAGAAAGACACTGTTGAACAAAGCTCACAATAAATCTCGACTAGAGTTCTCCAGAAAGCATGTGGGAGACTTTGAAGTCAACTGGAAGAAGGTTATTTTGAGCTTTTTGGCCTCCAGACTGGACGCTACACTGCACATCCTCACAAACACACTATCCCACTGTGAAGCATGGTGGTGGCAGCATCATAATGTAAAGCATGGTGGTGGCAGCATCATTATGTGAGGATGCGTCTCAACAGCAGGTCCTGGAAGGTTTGTAAAGGTAATATGAATGCAGCAAAGTACAGGTAAATCCAAACCTATCTTAACAGACGTCTGTAAGAACCTCTGCTCTCTGGAACATTAATTATTATTAATTATTTTACCAATACTGTACTAACTTCATTGGTTTCCTTATTTTATTCCTTTCATGTTGCTGTTTTTGCTTAATGTTGTATAATTTTAAAACTGCTAAAGTGCTATATAAATAAAGTTTATTATTATTATTATTACAGTGAACACGTTATTGGAGTGTATTTTAACTGAATCTCTTGTGATGTAAATTCAATGACGCTACAACAACTAGTGCAAGTAGAATTTTAAATAAGTCGCCTATTTTAAAACGCATTAAAGCTTAGAGTTATACATAAATAAGTGAATGGCCTTATGGTAAACACCTGCTTTACACCTTATCACACTGCATATAATAGGGCCCAAAATGTGCATTCATGTGCAGCTGAAAACTAAACATGCAGTCAAATCTGCTGTTTAATAACGTCATTTAGCCATTGCTGGGTTCGGTCTTTCATGGAATTTCTTGACAAAAAGAAAAAACACAGAATAACTCCAGCCTGATCTTTTAAAGAGAGAGAGAGAAGAGGGAGTGTGAGAGATCAAAAAGCAACATAAACATAAGGAAAGCACATGTTCAGTGTTGTGGGAGAGAGCAGGGCAACAGAGAGACACAAAAAAAACACACAGAGAAACAGACAAACAGCAAAGCTAAACAGACAGCATCAGACAGGTGGAAACAATCCAGAAACAGGGAGATGACGGACAGAAAAATCATCTTAACATGACGTCCAGACGCAGCAGACGAGAGCGGCAACCGCAGCTCACGAAAGGAAGGTAATTAAAAATGACTGATAAAAAGCGAAATTCAAAAAAAAAAAAAAGAGAATTACTGCAGGCATGCAAAATAAACTTCTTATCATAGGTGAACATGAAGTATAGTGAAGAAAATTACTGTACAAAATACAAAAAGATGAACAAAATTAAGCTTCATAACTGCTGCACTGATGAGGTAAATCAAACATATCAAACATTTTTTAAATAATATACCTAGAAATTAACCTTCTGTTGTATTTACATCACCAGATCAGTACATTAAAGACCCCACAGTAGCTTTACACGTGCTGTAATCTGTTTATATTCCAATGCAAAATGCGAAGGGACAAGAGGAATTGCATCATTTCAACTGCAGAAGAACGAAGGACTGCAGACAGAATAAACACCGGGGGTTTCAGCTGTCGAGCAATAATGTGGCACCACGTGATTATTTCTCGCTTTCTTCTGAGGCACTTTTTGCACTTGATTTGTGTGATATTGTCTAGTCTAGTCAGTTTTGAGTCGTTATTTGTCTCCTAAATGGATATTAATTATGTTCTTTTAAATATCTCAGTCATTGGGTTGAAAGAGGCGACTGGTCATTTCCTTGGCAACTAACACTTCTTTTGTAAATTAGTAAACACTGGCTCAATCTTTAATGAGCAAATGATACTAGTAGTGGCAGAAATGTTTGGTTTTGCACTGGATGGATTCCTGATAATGATGTTAGTAATAACCAATGATGGCCAAAGTAAATAAAACACAAAGAAACAAGCAGATTATTATAGTTACAGATAATTAAGTCCCAGTCTGACAGCTTTTGCATGCATCCATTATTGACTAACTAGTGCATATTAACTGTACGCTGCCCTCCTCACTGTGCACATCTCTATCCTGGAATTCCTCCTCGGTGAAAATATGTGAAACAGTCAGACTGTAGAGGTCGGGGTCAGCAGGATGAACTGATGCGCTCTGACAGACAGCGGCTCGGCTTCGGTTTGCTCTCGGCTGCTTTCGCTAACCGGCTCCTATTAGCCTTTTCCAGCCCTGTCCAGTGTTTCCTAGATCAGCCTTCTGTTGGACTATTTTACATCTAAGGTATTCTCAGTTTCTGCATTTAAAAAAAAAAAAAACTAATATCACAAGAAGAAAGTAGCGCAAAACAGCAACTGTGGAGAGAGGGGAAACAAGAAGCAAGGCGTCGTCATGAACACAGCAGAGCTTACGTAGTACTCAGCATTGAGTCGGGGCAGAGATGCTGCTCTGCCGTGGCCGTCCAGGCTCGGATATCCCTCGGCGTCTGAAACGTTCTCCACCTGCTTCATTTCAACCTGTTCCTGAAGCAAACACAGCGTATGGAGACAACACAGGCATCAGTGCAAGTTACCAAACACTAAGGCAGTAAAATATCATGTAGACGAAGGTGTTCTTGTACCTGAGGTCTTGTGGAGTATTGCACATCCTCTGATTGGCCTCTCTGCAGCTTCCTCCGGCCTTTGGGCCTCTGTGTGGCCTGAGAAACGTCTCCAGACTGGGAATGTTTGATGGCGCTCCTCTGGTTTAGACTATATATGAACACACAAGAGCTCAGACTGTAATATTAGAGGTTACTGATGTTGTGGGATCAGGAAGCGGCCTCACATAGAGAGTCTAGGTCAGGTTTGTAGCATTAAAGCAATCTTCGTTCTATCCTTAGACGAGTCCAATGCATGTTTGATAGATTCTGGAAAAACTTCTGCAATTTGTGCTTTGCTGAAAATGGTTCTCAGTAAGAAATGAGACGGGAAGGAGTTTGGGGAATGGTGCAGTAACCTTTCAGAGGGCATTGTCAGTTGTGTCAAAGTTAATTATCTGCCGTCCGACTGAAGAGTGAGCAGCAGAGTTCGGCTACATTAAGCGAGTTGCAGCATCTGAGCCTTTAGCTGAGACTTTTGGCTCCTGAAGGGTTTTATAAAATGTAATTTCTGAATTCGTCCAGAGGGATAACAGTTTCTCCTTAAGCGACAGGAGCTGATTGATGTGGCCAGTCAGCGGTGCCTTTAAGGATGGAAAACATCATAGTTTACCCCAAATTTGTGGAATATTAGTACCACTATAACTTGTCTGACTTTGAGTTAGATCTGAGGAAAGACTACTACAATAGTTGCCTCACACTTTTCACTCCTTAACTTAGGTATTTACTTGATTTATTGGCTGAAACATTTAAAATCAGTATCAAGGTCTTTGGCCAGAAAGTTAAAGCTGCATTTGTGATGCTGTTTTCGTTTTTAGTGTTTATATCGTGCCTATCTCCAACAACATAAAACATTTTCTGAAATTAGGAGCATTTAAGATATTCAGCTGTGTAATTTCTGATTTCAAAGAGCATAATTAGCTGTCAAAATAAAAGAAGACAGAAGAAAGAACACATCTGACTGCCCAATATGCATCAACATGCCGCCACCTAAGAGAGAGTAAATAACATGGAGACACACAGGACATGAAGGCATCTACACACACATGCTTACAATTACTGTACAATTTAATGTTGTATTAGTGTTTAAATTACTGTTATTGTGTCCTGTCCACATATTTTGACAATCTGCAAATTAATGATTTGGCACTCTGTTTTTAGACACTTTGACGCCCCTCTGAATTGAACTAAATTGAAACGCCAACACCTCTATGCTGATGACTCCCTGCTATTCTTGTCTGTTCCTACGTCTAACACTTACTGAGCCCTGCATCACTGATTAGCTGGCTGCCCTCTTGGAGTGGATGTTTAGATTCTCAGCCATACAGATGAAGGTAATACTAACACATTCAGTGAAAAACCAAGCAGTGATTTCTCTTCGAGGTTCTTGTGGATGTTTCACCTGTCATCCAAGAGGCTTCTAAAGAAAGTACTGAATCAATCTCTTGGATGAGAGGTGAAACATTCTCAAGAACCTAAAAGAAAAGTCCAAGCTCCTAGGTTCAAGGTATAATCTAACCATCAACCTGGACAAGACCCGGCTTCTGTCAGGGGAATGGATGCATACTGATAATACTGTGCAGTGACCCTGGTGTGTCCCTGGACAGCAATCTAATGTAACCCACTCCTGTAGATCCTCCCTGCACAAGAACATCAGAAGGATGTGTTCCTTCTTTCCTGCAGAGGCCTCCAGGTGGCTGTCATTTCCCAAATGGGTTACTACAACTCTCTTGTAGCCAAGCCCTTGTCTCTAGTCTAGCAGCACTAATCCTGAATGCTGCTGCCACATGAGATTTGAGTGTTTTTAGACCCTAAACTCTGGCCTGACAATTGCACTACTCCAAAAAAATCACCCCAAAAAACACTCCCCATCATCTGATCTTCTGAACCATGTACTAATACCTCATTTACTTTAAAAGAGAAGGCTGAAGGACTAACAATGCTCATTGTTGCCTGGTTGGAAGAAAATGACCCAAGTTTCAGGTAACACCTACCTCTGATCCCCATAGAGGTGGAAAAGCGTCAACTAATTATATGCAAAGTTGTGTTTTAAATCATGGAGCTCTTGAGTTTCTACTGTTTTCTGTACGTCGGTCTCTTACATGATGTCCCTGCTCATGGTGCTGCTGGTGAGGGCGGTGGTCGGCGGGAGCTCTGGCTTTTTTTCTGGCTCCGGCTGGGGTGTAATCGGCTGTCTGAGGCTCGGGAACGGCGGTTCTACTTCCTGGATCTGAGTGAGGGGCAGCACAGGACGGAACAACGCTCCCAGTTTACTCTGCAGGACGGAACAACAGGAAGCATCAGTAACAGTGGAACAGAAACTAATACAGCTAAAACACTTCTAGTACAGTGCTGACATGACGCCTGTTAGGTTGGTTAATTACATCCAACGGACACAAAGCAATACTGTCTTTAACTTTGAGTCATGTTTCTGGCCTCAAGGTGAATGTAAATCCAACATTCACTCCTCTTTTAGCTCTGTTTTGGTCACTATCACCTCTTAAAGGAAATAAATATATCTCTACAGCTTATAAATAATAGTCCGCTTTGTTCACCAGCTAGTCACAAACTGAATCTGACTTACATTTGGTGTTCCTTAGTGGGTTTATTGATTTCTTTTGTTTAAAATAACTACCCACAACAGCTAGAAACTAGGCTGATTATGACAGAAACCAAATTTCATCTCCTAAAACTAGTAAAACCAATGCAAGAGGAGTGAAACTGCAGAACTTTGTGATAATGGGAGGCATTTTCCCAGTACCCTACTTACTGATTCATTGTGAAAACACTGACTATATAACTTTAAATTTATCAGCAATTACTTGGAACTTGATTATAAATGTTCTGCTATAACAATTTGTATTATTTTTAGTGTCATATCCACGGCTTGTTGGCTTAAATTCGATTTCCATATTTTCTATGATTGATATCATGTTGTTGACACACTTCTCAATCATTTCATCCCTAAATATTCAAAATGTTCGAGAGATTTTTCCTAAATTGTGATGGTTTCCTGAAGAAAAAAAAAACTAAAAACATTAAACTCCGTAGCTTTGGATGGATGTAAGGAACGAAACTTCTTACTCCTCCTCACTTGGCCTACAAATAAATCTACTAAGCCACCAAAACTAGACTCCACTCACTGAGGTGCATTCAGTTTCCTGCCTGTCTGTCTACCGTCGCTTCAGCTCTTCACATTCTCTTCTTGTTAATATACTGTACCTGAGGTGCCCCCGAAGGATTCTGCTGCTGGAGCTTCTTGGCCCGATTCTGCTTGTAGTAGTCAAAGATCATTAGAGCCGCATAGACTTTCCCCACAGTCAGCTCATTATCTGCGAGATCAGAGGGAAGAGCGAGAGACAGTTAGTGCATGTGGACAGTAGATGGCGCCAGATAAGCAACAAAGTAGAACTCAGAGAGAGGAAGAGATAGGACGTGATTACTAGGAAACACTATGTAAAGAACCAAACTGCAAAAAAAATGATCTTATCAAGTAATTAGTGCATTTTCTGTGACTGAGTCATGAAGTTTGGGGTAGTTTACAGCCTATTCCAGTCATTTTTCTCCAGAATCTCTTGTACAATCCAGAAAATCATGGAACTTTGTGTTGGGAAGTCGTTGCAGTTTCCTCACCACACTGACTTTTTGACTCGTTCTGAGAAGCTAAGACTTGCACGGCTCGAGAACGGACAAAAATAAGGAAAAAAAATTGATCTTAGAAGCCGTTTTTCAGTCATTATTGCCTCTTGAATGTCTTTCTCAACCCTCTGAACCTCAAAACCCACTGGTGTGTTTTCTGTTTTGGTTGTGCGAGTTATCTCTTTTTAAAAAAACCCCAAAAGAAATCATTTCAAAGACTCAAAAAGCATCGGATGTTCAACTTTCCAACAGTCCCTGAACTGTTCCTCTGTGATGAGCAGTTTCAACTAAATCTGACCTTAATACTGTGATATTACATTAAAATCACTTTATCCTACATGTCTCATTTAAAAGCATGGCAATAATAAAGTGTTTGCACCAGATCCTGTAAAAAATAAAATTAAAATTGTTTTTAAAAAGCGCTTCTCAGCACAAGTACAATGAGAAGCATTAGAACAGAATAGAATATTTTTTAATTCACTTGCAACAGCAGCATCCAAAAAATGTAAGAAGAAATACAAGAAAGAAACTGATAATTAAGCAATAAAATAAATGTTTACCCAAAAAATAGAACATAAATAAATATTTTAAAAAAACAGTGCAAGTTTGCTTGTTGCTTGGATGAGTCCAGTTTTGTTTACATCAAACAGTGATGCTGATGTTGTAAAGTCTTACTGCAGTTGGGAGGAGTGACCTGCGGTGGAGCTCCTTCTTCCAGGAGTAAGTGGCTCAGCTGCAACAGTCGCATGTGGCTGAACTGCAGGCAGTGTGTACAAGGCATGGGAATTGGTAAGATTTTTATGATTCAGATTCCATTTTCGATTCTGCTTAACGATTCGGTTCTTTATCAATTCTGATTGACGTGGTAATGTTGTCGCTGCTGCCGGGTTCAGATTCACTCTGGAGCCAATAGAAAACGCGACATTCATTCAAAGTTATCTCTGCTGTGTGAGCAAATGTTTCTCCATATTGGTCGTATTTCCTCCCTTTGATTAAATATCCACTTTGAAATTACTGCAAGTTGCCCTGTCGTCATCCTTTCTCGTGAAATGCAACCAAACCTTCGAGCGTTTGTGCCGTTTGGCCGCCATGTTTCCTGCTGGCTGCACCGGTGAATGACGTCACCACCCACGTTGCGTAGCTTGCGTAAGCTACTCAACATGCGTGGTGACGTCATTCCAGTCCCTCCAGGAATTCACGATGTCGCAACAATTAACGCTAATTCAACCAATCTCCATAAATTCTGTGCGACCTTGCAACTTTGTCCAATCACCGCGACTTTTCCGCAATTTTGTCCTGCCCAATCACAGCAGTCCCCAGCGCAAACGTAATGCACGTACGTCACCAAATTCACTTCCTTGTTTATGGTTTGAAGATACAGATACGTATGCAACAAAAACTACTGCAAAACATTTCCCTGATGTTCTTCACCAAAGTGGAGCTAAACTGTTTTGCACCCCGTGGAATATTGAGGTGGAACACAAACCAAAATCATCCACTGACAAACACTTTTCTACCGTAAACATATCAGGAGAATGGGTGAAACCAGCGGACCACAGACCAGACAAACCACCGTGATGAAGCTGCTGCATCCAGATCTGTGGCAGCACTGAAACAATGAAGGTCAGTTAGATTCATTAACTGACGTGACGAGCTGTGAGTGTGTGTGTGAACACGCGTGTGCCAGGATGTGGAATTAACTTTTTAAACTTTTAAAATGTTTAATGAATTATACAAAACAAAGAAAAAAATGCAACTTTTTAACATTTTTTTTAATGTCTCCTGCAATTTTATCGCTACAAATACACTTAAAACATCGCAACTTACATCGCAATTTTTTAGAAAAGCTCCCGCGAATTCAGGCATTTTAGGAGCAACAATCTGGAAAAACGCCCGCGAAATCCTGGAGGGACTGACAATGGCGCCCACTGGAATCAATAAGGGAATTGTCTGCAAAATTGGCAAATGATGCCAAGGAACTGAACTGGTTTTCGATTCCCATCCCTCGTGTTTACACACAGAAGATAGGAGACAAGTATAGAGACAAAGTAAGAAATGTAAAGTCCCTGTTTCTTCCCAGTATTGGTAACACCTGTGGGCACTCAGAGACAGAAGACAGTTCTCTCTCCTTCTAGCTATGGTTGCTCTGTTTCCATCTTGGTACAGGACTTTATCTTGCAGCGAAAAATGAGAAAACTGTGAGCAAAAATACCCAGAAACTACTTGGGTGAGTTAAACAAGTTAAAAGAGATGCCAGTGTAGTCTTTAAATTAGCTTTCCATTTAAGGAATCTCTATAGGGGAGGACAGATTAAAGCAAATCAATGAGCTATAATCAAGAAAATGTTCAATTTGACTTCAGAGCTCTGAAACTCGACATGGGTTGGTCACTGTTTAGAGAAAATAAGACATCTAGGACACAATAACACACTAAAATGACTATAAATGGGGAAATGTACGCAGCAAACAGCGACTTATGCAAGAAAGATTTAAGGATGAAGTTAGAAAATCAAACAGGAAGTGGTCAAGCAAACATCTGGTCAGTAGAATCCAATAGAACTTACATTTATGAGGAGTCACCAGCAGGTCCACAGTCTTCTGGGACAAGTTGGGCCAGACTCGGTTTATCTCCCTCTTCAGGTCGACGTCGCACAGCCGCTGAGCCAGAACCCCTGAGGACGAACCCACCAACATGTCACATCAGATCCCCGGCACAGCGATCAGCGGCGCTCACATCAGCATCAGAGCTGTCAGCGCAGCCGCCAGGGATTGTGGATTATGTGGTTTTGGTCTCTCACCAGATGCCAGTTTGATCTCCAGGGCGGTGCGAATCAGCGCCATCAGCGTGGAGGTGAACTGCACGGTGTTGTCATCCGCGATGGGCATGTTCATCCGGACCAGTCGCTGAGGGGAACGGAAGCAACAAGAGGAGGAGCCATGAACCAGAAACACATGAGCAAGAGCTCGAGGAAAAGATGGAGCTACACCATGAATGAAAGGAGAGGTCATCAAAACTAGATCGAATCCTCTATTTATTGTATTTTGTGTACAGTTTGTTCACGCTGAGTTTAATTTTTTATATAGTTTCAGTCCAGCACCAAGAGGAACTCAACAATGAGGGGTCAATTTAAAAGTTACACCAAGGTCCTTAAAGACAAAAACATCCATTACAAAACCAATGCCAAAAAATGTCATATATTAACATTATTTTTCACTTTCAGTCATTTACTTCTTTTAATCTACATCAGTCCTGATCATAATTACCAAATAGCTATTAATTTGACAGGATTTACCCTTTAAATGCCAGTTTGTTTACATGATGCCACAGATGGTTTTTTGTTTTTTTTTTATGAAAAGACAGACAGTAAAAAGGATTTATTTTCCATGTAGTGAATGTTAAGTGGAAAATTCTTCTGTTAATTAAAACAATGTAGCATGTGTCAATCATTAACAACAACACTGATCCTGGTGCATTTTTTTTTTAATGCAGTGTAACATTTTAAGAGAAAAACTCACAGTCAGGTCCTTAAAGACAAAAATGTCCACATCAAAACCAATGCAAATAAAATTACACATTAATATTATTTTCACTTTCAGTTACTTATTTCATTTAATCTACATCAGTCCTGATCATAATTACTAAATATTAATTAATTTTCAGGACTTTAACCCTTTAAATGCCAGATTGTTTACATGATGCCACAGTTGTTTTAATTAATAAAAAATGTTTTAAAAAATAGTTCTTTTCTAGATAGTAAATGCTAAGTGGAAAATTCTTCTTTTTTGATCATCACTATCTGGCATGTGGCAGTGATTAACAACGACATTGCATTAGTATTTTTTATGCGGTATAACATAAAAAAACCCTCACAGTCAGGTCCTTAAAGACAAAAATGTCCACATCAAAACCAATGCACAAAAATTATACATTAAAATTATTTTTCACTTTCAGTTACTTATTTTTATTTAATATACATCAGTCCTGATCATAATTACTAAATAATAATTAGTTTTCAGGATTTTAACCCTTTAAATGCCAGTTTGTTTACATGATGCCACAGTTGTTGTTTTTTTTAATTGTATGATTTATTTTCCATATATTAAATATGAAGTGAAATTTATTCATTTTTTGATCATGACTATCTGGTATATGTCAATGATTAACAACAACACTGGTTCTGATGCTTCATTATTATTTTTTATGCAGTGTAACATTTAAAAAAAAAACCTCACAGTCAGGTCCTTAAAGACAAAAATGTCCACGTCAAAAATAATGCCAGAAAAAATTGTATATATTAATATTATTTTTCACCTTCAATGACTTATTTCTTTTAATTTACATCGGTCCTTTAATTTAATCATTAAATATTCCTTCATTATTAAGATTTTAACCCTTTAAATGCCAGTTTGTTTACATGGTGCCAGTCGAAAAAAACAGGATTGGATTTTTATTTTTGGGATTTTCACAGCCTGACATGTGTCAGTGATTAACAGCAACATTGATTCTGATGCAGTATTATTTTTTTATGCAGTGTAACATTTAAAGAAAAGGACCTTAAAGACAAAAATGTCCTCACTGGTGCATGAAGGTGAAGCAGCGACATTAAACAGCTGGCAGAGTAGATCTACAACCACATGCTAGGGCACCAGTTTATCAGTATGAGGTCACCTGTGAATCATTTTTCTGATATTAGTTTGTATTAAAATGATCAGAAAATGTTTTAGTGATGTCCACTACAACAGATAAAACAGAGAAATGCAGCAAATCCCGTTGGAGAACCTGTAACCAGTAAGTATTTAGCGTGTTTGCTAGTAAAGACTTCACAGACTGACCAATATTGCTTCAAGGAATCTTTATAAGTGAAGACAGAATACGACAAATCAGCGACCTATAACCAAGATAAAGTTCGATTTGATCTTATAAAAGTTCCAAAACTGCACCTGGGGGTGAAATTATGCAACTACAATCTTGATTTAATTCATATTTTTCAGAAAATGAGACATCTAGGACACAATAACAGGAAAAATGACCAGACAGGAAGGAAGGAAATGTACGCAGGGAACAGCTGTTTATCTAAGTCTGACATGTTTGCTAGAAAAAAGACTTGAGACTATTGTTGGTTAATTGTCTGTGAGCAACTTGTCGGTCTAATGGTTGAAGCTCAACACCTAACCTGCTGCATCGACTGTCAAATTAAAGCTAAATCCTTCCAGTCCTTCCAAATCCATCCTCTCTGTCCCCGTTTTTACTGCAGGCTCTCGTCACTGAACAGCCGAACTGAGCCGTGTGCTGTTTGCGGCCGCTGCTGCTGTTGCTATGAGACTAATGCACAGCACACGCCTGCTAACTCATGAAGCTCGGACATGTGAGCTCTGAGAACACGCTAAGCCCTCGGTCATGCTGGGAACACGCAGCAGCTTGTCCTTCACTCTGAAATACTGACTTTGGGAGGCCTGAGGAGACGAGAGAAGTGGCACAGCTCTGGAATCTGCAGTTAAGACACCGCAAAAGGTTAAAATAAAGGCTCTGTATGGGGGTTTATTCCTACTATTGTGTCCTAAAAACAACTTCTGAAGCTTCATATTAGCTTCAGCTCAACTTTCAAACGCGTTTCTGCACTAATTAAGGCTGTTAATTTGGTCCGCCATTGCAAAAAGTCCAAATCACTTGGCGAGTACAAAGAGAAGGAATAATTACAGTGTAATAACTAGTAATTATTCCAATTCAGACATGAGTTTGTGAGTATAATATCACATTAAACTCCGAATTTAACTTTTAATAGGCAATTTCTTTCTATAATAGAGTTCAGACAACCTCATCAAGCAACCAACAACCGCCGTCAAGCATTCGTAATCAGCTTGTTTATGGAAATAAGGGCAAAAAAAAGAAAGAACTGGCACAAGAATCAAGAAACATTAACCCTGATCTGATTTTAGAATCCTAGATAAAAACCAGTTACTCAGCGAGTCGGGAAACTAACTCTACTGGTCGTTTATCAAACAAAAACACCAAACATCTGCAGCTTCTGGCTTCTCCGACTTGAGGTTTTGCTGCTTTTCTCTGTTTTACATCCCTATAAATCGAATGTCGTTGGAATTTGGACTGTTTCGTTGGACAAATAAGGCAATTTATAACGTGCTGTTGAGCTCTACTTTCATTCTTTTCTGACACTGGAACACTGATCACATGATTAATCGGTTAATCAGCCTCACATTGCTGCTTGGTGCTGGAATTATTAGCAACAGGCTCCATTTTCAACACATGAAGCAGCCTTTTTTTTAACATTAGATCACTTTAAATTCACCAGGCGTTGATTGTAAAAGGCATAAATCCATGACATGCACAGCCTCTGGATCAATGCAATGATTCATGCGTGTTGGAATTAGTAGAAACATGAATGCGCTACATATAGAATCAATGATTACACCGAGAAACATCAGTGAAGACAAAACGATGGTTGCTTCAAGCCAAGTGAAGGCGAGAGAGATCGAAGGAGAAAGAGAAAGTATATTCTCTGTTGGAGCGTCGCAGATGAAGAGATGGAGACATGAGAGGACGAGGACGATGGGGAGAAAACGTGAAGACTTAAATCTAGTTCCCAAAGACACAAAGATGGCAGACAAGGGGTGAATGTGGAGGACACAGTGAAGCTACACTTGAGGGGAAGCTACAGCGAAGAAGAAAAGGATTCAAACCCCCCAGAGAGGGTGAAAGAAAGATCACTGGGAAGAGACGGTGAAGCCGAGCCTGGAGACAGAACATAAAAGTGGAGGGTGGCGGGGACAGCTGTGACGATCAGGGGAAGACGTGTTCATTAGCAACGCAGGGAGGTTAACAAGGAGCAAAGTGATGGGAGGGAAAACAGAGTGATGGGGGGAAATAAAACAGCTAGCCTTGCTCTCAAGTGCTGCTCTCTCTCTCTCTCTGTGTTCTCCGTCGATCTGCAGGAAACCGAGGGTTATATTTGGAGATGCGGCCGCGTCAGACGGAGACGTTTTTAACTGGGGCGAGGGCAGCGCTGCTTTAACTGTGATTCATGTGGACAGCTGTGCTCGTACAGGAGCCACTCACATTAAGTCTGCATGCTAAGAGGTGAAGCAGCTGGCAGAGGAGCTACCTGAGGATCGCCGAGGTGTGTTCACACGGCAAAGGTTCGCTTTCACTCAGCACAGGAGCTGATTAGAAGATCGTGAATATAATCTAAAACGCTTCATCTTGCAGGGAAGAAAAATCCCTCAATAAATCCTTATTAGCATCTGAATCTAGACTTGATTTGGCACTAAAATCACTTGTTCCTTTGAAATAATTTACTCTAATTTTACTTTAAACCTGCAAATAAGCTTTTAGGACATCTTGGTGTAGTGGATATTATCATCTTTTGGCCACTATGGAGCAGATAAACTCTACAGTCCAGTTATTCAGAAGTAATTTGATTGGATTTTGGTCATCAGATTGGATCAAATCTTGAATATGGGTTGTTAAAAAGAAAACAAGAGTCTGAAATAAGAGCTAGTCTCGGCTTTAATCTGGGTCAAACCACCAGTTTATGTGGTTTGGGATGATCCAAAGAGATCAGGCTCATTCTGATTAACAGCAGAAGGCTGGATTCAGTTAACTATAATTAAAAAAAATGTGCTAAAACCTTAAAAACTGGTCAACAGTCAAATTTCACGTAGCAGGATGACATATATATGTATACTTTTGCTACTGACAGGCTTAATAGGTACCCCAACGTCTACTTTAACTACATTATCACTGCAATCAGGTGCAAATACACATAAAAAATTTTATTGCACATAAAAATACACATAGTAATGTGTATTTTGCACCTGATTACAGTGATAAAGTAGACACTGAGGTATCTATTAAGCCTGTCAGTACAGCAAAAAAGGGATCTGTCATCATAAAATAATCCCCCAAACAGCTGTCAGTATAAAAATAAAATAATATACACTTTATTTAAACCGTTTATCGCTGTATATTAATGAAACTGATGACTGCGTTGTTGTGCCGTCTAAAAACAGAGCATAAAAAGCTAAGACTTGTCAAAGTTCTTTATTTTCTAAACTATTGAACATTTGAAAAACTGGCACTAAGGATGGACGGCCTGATCCCAGACTCAGATTTTTAAACTGAGCGAAAATGTTACCGGACTAGTAAATGTGAATTTTCTATATTTATAAATTATTATTATTGTTATTAAACATGCGCTGTACAGACAGACCTACATTTTTGGTCTACATTTTAACCCATAACTCCTTTTACTCTGCTTTTACCTCTGGTTTTGGTCTCCACCAGCCTCATTTGCAGCTTGGTTCCTTTGTACCTTTTGCCATGATGGCGTCCCATAGCGCTCCCTGAAGCTAGCACCATGCTAACGTCATATTAACTTGCTTGAATCGGCTGGAGCAACACAGTGGACAGGACACCCTACTGTGGTTGGCCTTTAGGGTTGGTTGAGCTCATCCAGTCTAGTGCAAACCGTTTACATCCACATCCGTCCAGATTTAACCTTAAACCTTCTGAATCATTTCGTCTTCTTAGATGTTTGAGTGAAATTTAGCTATAACTACTATGAATTCTTAAGTCACCTTTAGCCACTTAGATCCAGTCAGTTCATCCTCGAGTTTGAGGGAACACTCTAAAACTCTCTCTAGCCATTTCAGAGATATTATATTTACCAGAATGGGACGGATGTAGACGGACAATCCTTAAACATAATGCTTTCAGCCATGGAGGCACAAAGCTGATGCCCCTAGATATCAGGTTCCACCCTCTGGGGACAACGAATGTCAGAATCAAGCATCAGTTCATCTGGATGTCGCCTCCCTGAAGCCCCGCAGGCTGTCGGACAAACCAAACCACTGCTTTTTTACCAGTCATCCAGCCGGGCGCTTCTTCAAAGATGGCTGTTAAAAATAAAACAACTGCCTGCATTTAAACCTACCGGAATATACTGTTGGACAGCAGCTGAGAACACATTTGCTCACTCTACGGCTCTAAGCAGAGATTCCTGAGGAAGACTGAGGAGAATGTCTGGCTCCAACCACTAGATGCTCCTCTTCCTTCACCGTCTAGCTGCCGTCTTCGCCTGCTCGTGCGCTAATGGCCGCTGGGCAGATGGCGTTGGATGGATTTATCAGAGCTTGTTTGCTGAAAACAGCCACCTGCTGCTGTTGGAAACGAGAGTTGCTGAGGCTGCCGGAAAACCAAAACAGTAAGCAAAAACAGGCTGCAAAGCCGCACAGAGCCGCAGAGATGGGGATGATTTACTGTAGGTGAGACGAACGACTCCTTAAACGTCACGCATGGCAGTTTTATTACCGCAGATTTAACTAAGAAACATGCCAACGCAGTAAAAGCACGTCATTACTGGCTAGGTTTTTTGTTTATTTCAGCTCCTGTTGTCATTTTAACGCCTTTTCCTCGTGGATGTTTTTTATCTACATTGCAGAAGAACAGAGCAGGACAAGGCTTCACAGGTAAACAGAAAGAACACCACAGCAGCAGCAGCAGGCCAGGAGACACCGACCGACCGCGACAGAAGCCTGAAGATGTTTGACAGGTGGGAGGCGGGAAACCAGCAGGGGAGGAGGAGGAGGAAGACGAAGGAGTGGTTCTACCTTATAGGCGACTCGGGGTGGACATTTCTTCCCCAAGCCGAGCGGAGGGGACATGTCGCGGAGCATCTCGTACATATTGCGGTAAGTCATGCGGCCGCTTCGGTGGGAGAACAGGGACGGAGGTTTTCCAGGGTGAGGAGGTGGAGTTAGAAGGGGAAGGGAGGGGGGAGTTAGATGGACAGAAAGAATGGGAGAATGGGGAGAGGAGGGGGGGGGAGGGAAACACAGAAATCCTTGTTAATAAGGTTTCCGGGATATAATGATGCGGATCCGGATTGAATTTACAGATTCAGGAGAGGATCCCAGAGGAGGAAGGAGGAGGGGAGGAAGATGCTCCGGAGGATTCCTGCTCAGAGATGCTGGATGGGAGGATCCTGGTGGAAGATATGCAGCTATGAATGAGAGTTAATCTTGAGTTAAAGGAATAATCCGCCACAAATTCTGCTTTTTGAGGAACATTCACTGCTGGAAAGGTGACCCTAAAAGGTTTGTAGATGGGATTTATAGCAGCTGAAATGAGAAGCTGTTCTATCTTCTGGTTTTCTGCAGCTTTCAGGTGCTGCAGCAGGATTTTAATGTCTTTAAATAACTTTAAATGAGTTTTTTTGCTCTTCTCAAATCTGCAAAATTCAATAAAAACTGAAAATAATGAGCCACAATTAACAAGAAACAGCAGCATAAAGAAAAACATCATACTTTAGTCACAATTTTCATTTTAGTGGCTAAATCTATGAATTTGTTGGGGCTAATTTTGAATATTTTTTATGTTTTTCTAGAAGTTTTAGTTGATATTTCCCAATAAAATCTCCTGTTTTTGGCCAAAAATCCATGGAAGATGCTCTTTTTTGCAGCTTTTATATGTTGCTGCAGGAGAATTTTGAGAAATTTGAAGTCTTTTGCGTGCAAACTGAGGTTTTTGCTCTTCTCAAATCTGTGAAATCCAATAAAAACTGATAATAATGATCCTTATAAACACACTCGTTCCTGCAAACTGATAATCTGCAATCAGGAATTAACAAGAAGCAGCATCGAAAAGAAAAACATCAACTAGTTTTCATTTTTGTGGCTAAAACTGGGGATTTGTTGGGGCTTATTTAGAATATTTTATTTGCTTTTCTAGAAGTTTTAGCTTTTATTTCCCAACATGAAGCTCTAACTGTCATCTACAACTGTTTTTTTTTACTAACAATGCCTCTAATATACCCTAAAACCAACAACATTCCCCACTGTGGTAATTTTCATTTTGCAGCACGCAATAATGTTTTATTTCCCAACAAAATCTCCCTTTTTTGACCACAAATCCGTGGAAAATACCCCAAAACCCGCCAAAAATTCTGCTGTTCGAGTAACATTTATGACCTGCGCGCTTGAAATGTGACTCTAAAAGGTCTGTAGATTAGATTTATAGCAGCTTTTCTGTATTTTTGCGGCTTTTAGGCGTGCTGCATTTTGAGAATCTGTGGTAGTCTGGTATCTGGAATCACCAAGAAGCAGCATCAAAAAGAAAAACATGACACTGGTTTTCATTTTTGTGGCTAAATCTGGGAATTTGTTGGAGCTTTTTTTAAAATATTTTAGATGTTTTTCTAGAAGTTTTAGTTTTTATTTCAAACCATGAAGCTCTAACTGTCCTCTACTACTACTTTTTTGGCCAACAATGCCTCTAATTACCCTAAAACCCCCTAATATTACCCCCTGTGGTGACGTTCCTTTCCAACTTTTTGCAAACAAAATTATTTAAACGCACTCGTCTAACAAGAAGCAGCAGCATAAAGATCGACTTTTACTCAGTTTTCATTTCAGTGATGAAATCTGTGAATTTGTTGAAGCTTATTTTGAATTTTTTAGGTGTTTTTCTAGAAGTTTTAGCAACAAAATCTCCCTTTTTTTGGCCAAAAATCCATGGAATATACCCTAAAACCCGGCAAACGTTCTGCCTTTTGAGTAACATTCACTGGACGTGTGCTTAAAAGGCGACTCTGAAGTGTTTTAGATCAGATCTCATAGCAGCTACAGTGGAAAGCTTCTCTGCTCTTTGGTTTTCTGCAGCTTTCTGGCGTGCTGCATGCGAATTTAGAGATCTTTGACGTCTTCACTGCAGTCTGAAGGAACGGCTTCAGCCTTTGCAAAGCCCCCTCTCCAGCGGCTGAGTACTTCCAACTCAAAAACCGGATTTCAAGCGGAGTATTCCTTTAAGATGCCCTCTGCTTGTGCAGAGACATCAGCAGTAACCAAGGTGGAAACAAAGCACACAATGCTCTCTCGTCACTACCCGCTCCTCTGCTTCCACTCCCGTGTTCAGAAGCAGCGAAACACCCTAAGACATCGCATCCGATGCCTTTTGCTCGAGGCTGACTTGCCGCATTGTTTCCTGCATTCGCCATGGTTACCTGCCGGCTGGTTAGTGGAGGATCGGATGTATGCATGTGTGTGTGTTGGGGTCATCCTCCGACACCGCAGGAGAATGAGGGCAGACATTCACAGTCCGACAAACCATCACAGCCCCTTTAAAAACAAAAAGAGGACTGTGTGGGAGTGCAAACCTTATAAGCCACCCTGCTGGGGCACTTCTTCCCCAGGCCCAGGGGAGGCGAGATAAAACGCAACAATTTGTACATATCCTGATAGCAAATCCTCCCGCTGCAACAGATGAGACACGTTCAACAGGTTAGATCACTTCATTACATCTATCCACGACAATCTGGCATCAGTTAGCAGGAATTAACAAGAAAGCAGAGGCATGAAGGAAAACACGACGCCCGCGGCTCCTTTTCCAGTTTCCTTTTTTGTGATGAAATCTGCAAATTTGTCGGTGCTTATTTTGATTATTTCAGATGTTTTTTGTAGGAGTTTTTCCCAAAAAATACCCCTTTTTTGGCCAAAAATTATTCTAATATACCCAAAACAACGATCTGTGGTGACTGTCTTTTTGCAGCACACGAAAACTTTCTGTTTGAGCCAATTTGCTCTTTTCAAATCTGTTAAATTCCAATAAAAATTGAAAATGATGAGCCTTAAACGCACTTGCTCGAATTACCAAGAAGCAGCAGCATGAAGAAAAGCCTTACACCTGTGGCTCTTTTTTCAGTTTTCATTTTTGCGGCTAAATCTGTGAATTTCTTGGGGCTTATTTTGAATATTTCAGATGTTCTTCTAGAAGTTTAAGCTTTTATTTCCCAATTTGAAGCTCTAACTGCTCTCTACAACTACTTTTTGGCCAAAAATGGATCTATTATACCCTAAAACCTCCAACATTTCCCACTCTGTTAAGGTGAGGCAACTTTTGTATACAAAATCATCCATCCATCTATACACTGCTTAATCCCCTGTAGGGTCGCGGGGGGGCTGGAGTCTATCCCAGCCGGCTTGGGTGAAGGCAGGGGACACCCTCATTGACACAGAATGATCATTTAGAATAATCAGTTAACCTCAGCATGTTTTTGGACTGTGGGAGGAAGCTGGAGTACCCGGTGAAAACCCACGCTGCACAGGGAGAACATGCAAACTCCACACAGAAAGATCCCAGGCGTCCTAACCGGGACGCGAACCGGGGATCTTCTGGATGTGAGGCGACGATGCTAACCACCTAGCCACCGTGCAGCCTGTACAAAATCAGTTTAAGTCAATTTGCACTTCTCAAACCTGTGAAATACAAAGAAAAATTCATCCTAAATGCAGTAACATACCCTAAACCCCTCCAAAATCCAACTACAACTGTCTGTTCTATTTGCAGCAACCAATAACTTTTGTGTACAAAGTCAGTTTTAGCCAATTTGCTCCCTCAAATCACTGAAATCCAATAAAAACTGAAAATGATGAGCCTTAAATGTTCTCGTTCCTGCTAACTGATAATCAGGAATTAACAAGAAGCAGCAGCACAAAGAAAAACATTACACTTCGCCAGTTTTTGTGACTAAATCCTTGAATTTCTTGGGGCTTATTTTAAATATTTCAGATGTTTTCTAGAAGTTTTAGCTTTTATTTCCCAGCATGCAGCTCCAACTACTTGCAAATCTTCTACTACATTTAATTTTCAGGAAGAAAAAAATGCATGTACTGTACCCTGAAATCCCCACTCAGCTGTCTGCGGTAACTTTCTTTTTGCAGCACACATCGACTTTTTTGTCTACAAAATTAGTTTAAGCCAATTTGCTCTTTTCAAATCTGTGAAATCCGATAAAAACTGAAAACGATGAGCCTCAAACTCACTCGTCGCAGCCTCCTGACATAACGATGAGCTAAAGGGGTTGAGAAAATACTCCGGATGCTGCTGGAGGCTCTTCTGTCTCATTCATATTCAAAGGAGTAAATAATAATTCCTCCCCCGTAATGTCTGTCAGGTGACGGCAGTTTCATATTTCACATCTCACACACCTCTCCTGGAGTCCTGACTCACTGACGAGGCTTCGTTAAAACTTAATGAGTCTTATTTAATCTGAGACGGATTAGGCCTCACACGCTGGTATAGTGAAGGTAAACTGGTTGGTTAAAGGCCAGAGAGGCTGCTGACATAAACCTGTATTTCCCCCCAACTAGAGGGATAGAAACAGGCAGACACAGACAGACTGAGGAGCTTTGGATGCCGTCGGCTTATCGGCAAGGAGGGCTGAGTGGACGTCGAGCGTAACGCTGGATTTACATGCATCAGTCCAGCCGACAGGAGGCTTGATGGCTTAACGTCATTCACCCGTCGCCGCTAAGACGAGATTCCCCCCATCTCACATCGAGGAGTCACCCTGCTGGAACCTGGAAGTCAATCTACGAGGGGTTTCCTGCTCCCTGCTCTGCCTTTTCCTTCACAAACAAACACCGGAGCCGCAGCCGTCATCAGAGGAACCTACCAGGCTGCCGGGTCGTACTCGGCCCACACTCGGATGAACTCGTCGAGGTGATGAGGCCCCAGGATGGAGGCGTCTCTGGTCAGGTACTCAAAGTTGTCCATGATGACGGCGACAAACAGGTTCAACATCTGGGGGATGAAATCAGAAATAAAATGAACAAGGGAAGAAGGTTTCTGTTGATTCAAGCTATTTTCTGATAGTTCTACTCATTAAAATGGCTTACAGGCATTATGGAATCAATGTTTTCCTACTTATTTATTGAATTTTATTGATTATTTTGTGGGGATGGCATGCAGCTTTTCACATTTAAGGTTCTGATCAGATATTTCTGACTAATTCTGTAAATTTCTTGTTGTTTTTTTATGTTATTATAACACATTTTGTTGATTTTATTTTAATTTTCCCAACACAAAGCTGTAACTGCATTCACAAATCTTCTACTAAGGCATTTTTTTTCCGCCAAAAAGTAATCAAATTCTGCTTTAAGCCGTTGAATTGACGCTAAAATCCATAACTGTCCGTGGTAGCCGTCTTTTTGCGGCGTACTTTTGTGTATAAAATTAGTTTAAGCTGATCTGGGCCAGACAGAAAAAAGACAGCCACGGAACGATAATTACACTACAAAGAACAACACGACACGTAAAAGTCAATCTTGCTGGGAAATTTAACATGTACCACAAGTATGCTCACTTAATTCTCAATTTAAATGTCAGGATTGACTAAAATATTGTGAGATATAAACAAACTCTATTGTTTATACACAGAGCCAGGCCTGAATTAGCTGCCAGTCCGACGAATAAATACCACAGCATCATCTGCAAATGTGCAAACATTTAAGAAACCTAAATCGGTATTTTTACATGATGAAACCCCAAAATGCTAAATAAGTATTTTATATGGCTGATTTCTGTTTTACAAAGCTTGTAAATCACTTGACATGGAAATCCCAGGTGTAAATTAGAAATGATTCAGAATGATCCCTGCTTGCCCCACCAACAGGTAGCTATCAACAATTTATGTATTTAGTTGTAAATTAGGATGAACATCCTAAAACAGCAACTGATGGCAAACTGTCAGTGGATTTAATCAGTTGTGGAGGAAACAGTTACATCCTTTACTTAATTAAAGTACCAATGCAGCAATGCAAGTAAAACTCCTGCATGCTGCATCCAAAGGCCCAAAAGTATTGAAGTACTTAAATAAAACCAAGTCCGAAACGTATTTGCTGGTTTATCTTTAACCATGTGTTGTATTTTAAAAACTTATTTTGTTCACTGTATAAAACCATCATCTTAGAAGTAACCAAAGCTAAAACTAAAGTTTGTATATATTATTATATTTCCCTCTGAAATTCAGTGGAGTGGAAACACAAAACGGCATAAAGTGGGAAAACTCAAGTAACAGTAGAAGTACCTACACTCAGTTCTTGAGTATTTTGTTCATTGTCTGTCTTTACTTCTGATGTTTTTCTTCTGCTCTGCTTGACAGTTGCCACAAAGGGAGTTTTTGAAAGGGTTATACATTAAACCACAGAACATAATGACGGCATCACTTTGCTAATTTGGGCTACAATTAAGGCTTTTTGCTTTTCTTGGTTGGATCTGAGCATGTTAAATACACCAATGTGATTTTAATGTGTGCATAAAAAGACAAAAATCTGAATCAAAATTAAACTGGATATTCAAAAGAGATTTCATTTATGGAGCAAAGACTGTGTGGTTTAACGGACGGTCGCTCACTGTCACAACTCACAGTCTTTTTTGAGCCATGAAATAAAGTTTAAACTAATGATGGACTAAAACGTGCAAAACCACCAGTTTTATCCAAGTTTGGTCAATCAGAAGATTAGTCTAGATCCGTGGTTCTCAACTGGTCCAGCCTCAGGACCCACTATGTTTCTATAAATAACGGTTGCGACCCATATTTTTGAATTTGCTGTTTCTGTTAACAAATTGAGGTTTATTTGGGTGTAGTCTCAACGCATTTAGATACAACTTAGGAAAATTTTGGCTTATTTTTTGTTAATTTTGGTATATTTGGACACTTTTGCCAAGTTTTGGGCCCATTTTGACCCATTTTGACAGATTCTGAGCACATTTTGGTTTATTTTTGGCACGTTTTAGCATAAATTTCTCCAAAAAGCTGATAGAACCAAATCTAGAGGTTAATAGTGGGCAACTACTGGTGTCATCACCACTAAATATCCTGCTACTGAAAGCAAACTGTGTCATAACAGACACGTCCTTTAAAATAAAAGACTTTATACTGCTACTTTTTTGGGGGGCATGCTTCTGCGACCCTCTAAAATGGCTTCGCGACCCACTTTTGGGCCCCGACCCCCAGTTGCCGATGGACTAAAAAGTGCAAAACCACCAGTTTTATCCAAGTTTGGTCAATCAGAACATCAGTCTAGATGTTTTCCTGCAGCAGACACTGACCAGAAATGAACAGAGGAAGATGAAGGAGACAAAGTAGAAGTAGGCGAAGTCGCTGCCACATTCTTTTCCTGCAGTTCCTGAGAGTTTATCGCACGGTCGGTTACTGAGGCAGGACAGCATGATCTCATGCCACGCCTCTCCTGTTGCACTCCTGAAAAGACAGGCGAATACTAGATGTAAAGAATGAATATTTGAGCTGCGACGTCTTGTAGCGCAATGAAGCAGGATTACCTGAAAAGGAGGGTCAAGGCCTGGAAGAAGGTCTGGAAGTTGTTGTGGTGGTTGATGGCAGTTTCCTCATTCAGCTCGATGTTACCGAACACCTAAAGCAACAGGAGGACAGGTGGTGTTACACAGGATAAACACACATTTAAAGGCAAACGCTGCTGTTATAATGAACTGCTGCCGCAACAAGGACAAAAATAGTCCTCAGACTGAGATAAAAACACATCACAGCTTCTCTTTAAAGGTCCTGGAAACCATTTTTCTCAATCAGCTTCTTAGTTTGAGTGATGGGATCCAACATGGACGCTGTATTGTTTGTCCTCTTTTGAAAACTACAGTTATTTCACAGGATTTTTTTACATCTCACTGCTTTTGTTGTTGCTCTGAAGTCCCATTTGGAAATCACACAGTGTCGCATATGTCTGCAAATCAATCCAGATACGACAACATCACAGTCACAATCTGTGTTCGGTTACTGTCAGGGAAATCAGATTAGATCGCACTCACCCAGTTCAGGTGGTGAAAATTAGTTCGCAAATTAGTTTTTCACTCTTGCTAAACAATACCAAGAAGTTTTTCAACTTCAAACTTGTCTGCTGCATGTTTTAGCCATCGCTTGGAGGATTGCAAACCTTGTTTTGAGGGTTTGCTACCAAACAATACATAAAAAAATGGAAAAAAAATCATAAAATAACGACTCAAATGCAAATTATATCACATTTTGAGTTGAGGATTTGCGTTGAGGGAACAGAAACACACCATAACTTGACAGGTATCCAAAGGAACGTTCACATGAGTCTGATAAAAACACACATTTGCTCAAAAAATACGTCATATTATTCATTTTATTTGTAATTACAGTGATCCCTCGTCTATCAGGGACGTTAGTTAGGTTCCAGAACCCCCCACGATAGACGAAAATCCCCAAAGTAGCGACCTTATATTTATTTTATATATATATATATATATATATATATATATATATATATATATGTATCCATCCATCCATCCATCATCTATACACCGCTTATTCCTCTGTAGGGTCGCGGGGTGACTGGAGTCTATCCCAGTCGACTCGGGGCAAAGGCAGGGGACACCCTGGACAGGTCGCCAGCCAATCACAGGGCTACATATAGAGACAGACAACCACACTCTCATTCACACCTACGGACAATTTAGAATAATCAATTAACCTCAGCATGTTTTTGGACTGTGGGAGGAAGCCGGAGTACCCGGTGAGAACCCACGCTGCACAGGGAGAACATGGAAAACTCCATATATATATATATATATATATACACATACATATATATATTTTAAGGCTTTATAAACCCTCCCCACGCTTGGGTTTGGTGCCAGAAGCCTTAGAAGGCGCAGAACGTTTGGGCGACATCGTAGGGCTGGAAATAAATTCAATTCAAAAACACAACACTGCAGAGCAACACTACCCACAGGCATTAGACATCGATGTGAAATGGACAAGGTGGGATGCTGAACGCTGCTGTACATGGGAGACGGAGGAGACTGATGCTACGGTCGCTGAGCCAATCAGAGCCCAGGATACAGAACACAGTGCTCTGGTTGGTCGCCTCTCATCCATCAGCCAATAGCGTGCCTCGTACCATCTCACGTGGGCAAACTAGCTCAAGAAGAAGCGGCTGTAGCTGCGTTTTCCATACGTGCCAGTCTTTGTCTACTCATCTGCTGTATGCTACGTATTTTATTTCAATTTAATATTCTTCTTAATCTGTGATACAAAATTAGATATGTACAATTTAAAAATCCGCGATACAGTGAGGCTGTAAAATGTGAACCGTGATATGGTGAGGGACGACTGTATGGTACAAATAATAACGTCTATTCTCATTTTCAGCATTATTCTTCCTTCCCTGTATATACTAGCTATGTATGGTAAAGTATGGGATGCAAACAGTGATTTACAGTCCTGAATTGAAATTGAAATGTGTATTTTGTAGGGTCCGTGTACCTCGCGGCCATTGGTTTTCTTATTTTGAGATTTCAAAATAGAAGCGAAAAATAAACCGTTTCCCGTTTTTTTCAGTGATAATACAAAATGAAGAACAGAAAACGGGCCGTAATTCATTATCCATTATCCGTTATCCGATTTAATTAGATGTGTTTGTAAATTAAAATTAAAATACACCCGTCTGACTTCTGATGAGGAAGGATCTGGTATCTAAAGCTCCAGTGTTAGCTCACTGTTAGCAGACCTTGCTGTGTGCCGTGGCCTGATGAAGACCCACTGTGGGGTCCAAACGTTGCTTGGAACACATTGTTCACTATTTTACAGAGGACTTTTCACCAGCTAAAGTAACAGAAAACCTCCAAACCTCCCCAAAAACGTCCCGAAAAGCAGCCGAACGCTAGCAATATAGTGTTAGCGGTGGAGCTAGCGGCAGAGCTAGAAACGAATGGCCGCAACGTACACGGACCTTGTAGAGCGGTAAATGTTGAGCAAATTCCTGTTTTATGTGTTGCTGCTTTTTAGCATATTTATTCAGTATCTGTCTCAGCTGTTACTCGTCTGTGGTTTTGCTTTGTCAACACGGTTTTACTCCAAATGTCTTTCCAGCAAATCTCCATTTATCTGAGCGAAACTGAACGTTGCAGCACACAGACAGCGGCTAACTGCCACAGCTCATGATTGTCCTGCAGTGAGTCCAATCCAACAACCCAGAGGCCCCCTTTTTAAATATTAATCTGCCTCCCGGCGTGTCCGTCCTGCTGCCTATGAACACCGACTGCTGGACCGCAGAGACGTCTGACAGCAGTCAAATATGCATGTAGCGTCTTGACCCCGCACAGGAGCAGCAGCTGGTTCGTTTTCCAGCACAGACACTATGAAAGTGTTGCATCTGAGACTCAGAACTCAGAAAAATGGAGAATTATCCACTACAGAATCAGACACCACCACGTTTGTTATGCAATCCAGAGCAGTAGTGGTGCAATTTATACTTTGGTTTGCAGGTTTATAATATTCCACTTCCACTGAGGCTGAGATGATCCAGCTGTATAACGATGCAGGAGGCAGATGTTTTTGTGATGCTGCTGTTCAGGACGAAGCCTCGCAAGTATCAAACCCAACTGACAAAATCCCAAAGGATGGGAGTATTATGGGGGCTGTAAAGGTTGACCATCAGTCGGGTTGTTGTGTTGGACTGATGCTACTTTTATTGCTGTCTTCTGTTATCTGGCTCTAGAGGAGAACCTCAGTTTGTAAACGCTGCTGGTATATGACTGATGACAGATTTTGCAGCCTGCTAAAAGCCGCATCTGTTACATATAAGCTAACTTGAGCATAGCCTATTTAAAGGTGCAGTAGGCAAGTTTTTGAGCATAAATATAGCATTACTATGGCAGCAAAAATGATCTGTCATGGAAATATATAGAGGAGTAAACACTACATTTGCTGCTCTGTGGTTTCCTGCTCAAGTGAAATCATTTATTTATATGTCGATCATCTGTTTGTCTTCTATTAATGATCCCTTGCTCATATGTTTTGTCAGCTAAACTCACGTGTGTCCAGAGTTACAGGTTGACTGCTGCTGACGGTGATGTAAGACGTGTCGGTTGTGCAACGAGAGCCAAAAACAGAGATCTCAGGTCGTGTCAGGTTTCAGGTTTGAGTCTAAACAGGTTTCTTGGTCACGTTATGTAACGCAATCGAGGCCATGGGTCCAAGAAGGTGCTCTAGTCTCATACCTAGGAAGCTGTTCTGCCGAAGGAACGTAGGACTTTATGAAACAATACGGTTTAAACTTAGAACCAGTTTCCAAAAAGCCAACAGGGAAAGAGTTTGTTTTTACTGTCGTGTTATAAATAAGCTGCCATTCTTATTTTTCTTTGGGAGAGAAAAGCGCGAGGCATCTCTTCACCGTTGCAATGATGTAATTTTATTCTGTATAATATCAAATTTACTAACAACTCAACAGTGTGTTTGTTTTGTTATTTAAGGATCATTTTTGCCCCACAGTATTTGGAAGGTGGAGTAATATTTCCTTGTGCATGTGAGTCCCTCCCATTGAAACTGTTTTTCTTTTAATTGCTTTTCGAAACTTTATTGATGCATTTGACCCATCCTATTCATAGTTAACCTTAACTATACATAGGAGCAGCATCCAGGGATCAGTCAGGGGTTAAGGGCCTTGCTCAAGGGCCCACAGTGGTGGTGACTTAGACAAGTGGTCGCTCTCACTTTCCCACCTCAACCTCTTGCCAGTCCGGGGACTCGAACCGGCGACCCACCGGTTACAAGTTCGCTTCACAAACCACTACCCACCACTGCTTCCTTGCACTTACTAACACACCAAGAATTACCCCCTACGCTGGAAAACCGAAAGTGCAGTCATCGTTTTCAGCCAGTGCCCCTCCAGAAAGCATTTTTAAAAGTTATTTGCATTATTTAAGCGCATTTGTCTCATTTCAGCTCAGGTTCAGAGTGGTCAGAGTGGTTGCTTCTTTCCTCTGTTTCTCCATTTTTCTGCTCTGCTCTGGCCCATGTGTTAAATTCAGTGCATTTTACCACACTAATGTGAGCTTCTTTTTTGTTGTTTTAATGACTGAAAAAAGACATGCAAAAAGGGCGGTGTGGCTGAAGCACCCTTTGGTCTTCCTGAGAGTATACACAACATTTAAATGGCTGCAGGCTGGACAAAAGCTAACTTACTTAAACACTGTAGTTAGCTAGACTTATCGGCAGATTGCAGCCAGGACTGGACTAATAAGTGCCTGAAAAGTCCCAGATTCACTTCCTGTCATGTGGTTCTATTGGCTGGAAATTTGAACCACAGCTGAATATTAGCTACGTTGGCTCCTCAATCCTATAGCATGGTTTTGAGCTCATTTGTTGTAATTAGTAAAGAAAAACTCCGATACTGACGTTTTAATGCACAATAAAGGCACTGCAAGGCTGCAATCAACAATTCCGACTGTGTGAAGGTAAAAGAAAGAACTACAAATCAACCAAAACGCATGCACCACTGCTGCATTTAGGGTAAAAGCTGTCCTTGACAAACACATGTAACAAAATTAAGAGAACTGGTTGGTCATTAATTGAGCACATAGATGCCAATTAAGTAGAATCTGCAGTGTTGGTGGTTTCTATCACGACTCACCTGCATCCCGATGATGGCGTAGATGAAGAACAGCATGGCGATGAGCAGGCAGACGTACGGCAGAGCCTGAAAACAAACACATGAATGCAGGTTAGAGATGCAAACACATGTGTGTCACCAGCAGTTTCCACAAATACACTTTTCTAGCCCCCCGTACACAAACATGGAGCGCACAGTGGCTCTTTTGATCTCTTCTCCTTGTCTGCACACAAGCACAGACTCACAAGTGTGATTCTCCACAGAGGACGAGCCCCCATGTAGGATTTTACAGTCTTATTTAAGAGTCAACCCGACCTGCAGGGTTGATTCTTCTAACCAGCTATTTATATCTGCTGCTGGGAGGAGAAGACGAAGGAGGAAGAGGAGGAGGAGAACGTTTGTTATAATTAAATCGCCACCTTTTAACAATCTATAGCTACTGTCCATTTTCATTGGGCTTAAAAGCTTCCACCGCTGACATTAAACCTGCTATAAATTCCCTCAGCTGCAGCCCCGGCGCTCCACGTTTAACTCAACTTGTCCTGAGGGATTTGGAGAGCGAAGCGGCAGTGTGTGAAAATCAGAACTGCTGTCTGCTGAGAGCTATTTAGTTCAGTTTTAACGCGGACAGAGGGGCTCTGCAGCGTGTCTGGGCCTGTTTTTGAACCCCTTTTTTCCCTGCTATCTCTGAGTGATGTGCATTTATACGTCTGCAAATCAATCGAACCGATGCAACGTGCTTCACACATCTTTCCAGAGGCTCACGCTGCAAGTTTGTGCTTTCAGATTCCACTTTTGTTTCTCACCTTGAAGGACTGAACGAAGGTCCACAGCAGGATGCGGATGGTGTAGCCCTGTCGCAGCAGCTTGATGAGCCGAGCCGCTCTGAACAGCCTCAGGAAACTCAGGTTGATCATTTTGTCCTGAGAAAGGAAAACAAGAGTCTCAGTGAGGTGTTAGCAGAGATTTGAGGATTCAAGAAGCAGCACAGTTCTCTTCTTTAAAATGTTAAGTAGAATTCTGATGGAGTAAAACAAACATCTGCTCAAGTTGTTAGACTCAGGCTGTGTTGTTACACCAGCTATTTAAACTAAGATGAGGTCAAATCTCTGAGCTTTGCTGCACATCTAGTCCCCTCCGGAAATTTTTCAGGGCCTCCAGGAGTTGGAGCTTCTGTGGTGCAGCTGCATTGCTTACACCACCATGTTGGACAGTCTCTCCAGTCTTACTGTAGAGCACCATCATGTCTGTCCATTTACCTTGTTTGTTCAATTCGATAAATCCATCTCAAAAACGCAACATCCTAAAGGCTGAACCTCCTCAAGTTTAGCTTAAAGCTTTGGTGCATTTAGTCAATTTAATCCAGGTGTAGACTAAAAACCAAGCTGAGGTTTGAAGAGGATTTTAAATGTATTTTTTCGGTACTTTAAGTTGAAGTTTCATGCAGCGTGATTTAAACCTAAACCATGATTCAACAGTCATAAAGGAGATGTTTGTCGTGGAAATGCTGACGTTTTCTCTCAGGCTTTGTGCTGATAAATTTGATGAGTATTGGTCCAAATGGGTGGAGCACATGAACGCTGTATAAGAAGACCTTTTGTGTTAACATACGACGCAGCATTTTCTTTCTTTCTTTTAACAGTTACTTATTACTACACTTACTTCTTCTTACTACTTAATATTCCCTTTCTGATGTCAAGATAAATTCCATATGTGCTCAAGATTAATATGGACTAAGGATGATTTGGACTGAATCTAAATCACACCTGAGGCCCTGCTGATGCTTCCTTTCACCTTTAAGCTCTCTGGGACTGTTGAAAAACTACTCTGAACACAAGAAATCACTACAGAAAGACGAGCTGTATCGTTCTTCCCCTGGTGTCCTGCCTGTTCGTCAGTATGCACATTTGTGTTACTTGTAGAAACCAAAAATGAAACCATGATTTAATCACTGTTACGACCACAGGCGTATTGTTTTTGTGCTGTTCCGTTCTGTTGTCCTTTTGTTTCGTCCCGTGTTTTGTGTCCAAGTGTGTTTTCGTCTTTCTTTCATACGTAGACATTTCAGTCATATATACGTAGACGCCGCATTGACTGTGGAGGGACGTGCCTAAAGCTCCGCCATCTTGGTACAGGGCTAGCAGAGGCGGGAGTGAATGTGCGTCTATGGAGGTAAGAGGTACTCCACAATCTTAAAGTAGAATTATTCACTGAATTTTCGACCGATTTCCAAACGGTTTGGTTTGTTAAAAACGTCACACATTTAGCTTTGACACAGGATGCTTGGATGCTTTTGTTCTATTTATGTCTGCCTGTCCGTCCTCAATGTCTGACGTTTGTAACAAACAATATATGATGACAACTGATCGATTTATGATCACTTTTATAGTGCAGACATGTCATTCCTCTATAGACGTAATGCACTGTAGGGGCCAGTGGCACTGTACCAAGATGGCCGCCGCGTAGGTACGTCGGCTCCAATCGGCAGCGGCAGTCAACGCGGCGTCTACGTATATATGTCTATGCCTGTTGCAGCCTTCAGCCTTTTTAAATCCCAGGATGTCCCTCCACCGATGGGACTCGGCTTGATAGCAGTGACGTTTGGTTTCTGTGGTTTACCTTCTGAGAACTTGAGTATTTGTGGTAGAATTCGTGTTAGCGTTGTGGATTCGGTGGTGGTTTTTGATCTTTTCTGGTTATTTGTTTGTCGATAGCATCACTGTATATATGTAGCACTTCTTTTGTTTTATTCTGGCTTTAGCCCTTTTTCACCTGTACATCAAGCCTCCTTTTGTTATACAGTAATTTTATGATTGATCTTGGAAACTGGTTTGAGAGTGGTTTTGATTTGGGGACAAGGTTTGCCTGTTTCTTTTTTTTTTTACTCTTTTATGTTGCGTCCCTGCTCCCCTAGACTGGCTCGTAACAATCACACTTAAAAATGAATCCTTCAAGGTGCAACTCAGCATCTGTGTTGCACATTAGCAGCAGTAGTTATGCAGTAGCCGTGAAACTGGCATATTAAATTGCTCTTGTGGGCACAGTCTCACCTCCCCAGTAAAAGTTACATGAGCTCAGTTTAAACTCTAAATCATTGTCTTTATAATAAATCAAAGCGGATTTAAGGTGAATAAATACAAGAGGAAGACGGCATGGTGCGGCAATGGTTACACCATCACCTCAAAGCAGGAAAGCCCTGAGTTCCAACCATCGGGTCTTTCAGATCCTCCAACAGATCAAAGACACACATGTTTGGTTAATCTGAGATTCTAAATTGGCTGTCGGTGGAATTGGGATTGACTTTTCCAGGGTGTGCGCAGCTTCTCGCCCAAATACAATCAAAAATGTCACAAGAATACAATCATGCTGTTTGAAACAAGTGTTTTCATGCAAAAATCTCCCTTCTGACTCCCATCAGGCCCTTAAAATCCAAGCAACACTGATGACAGCAGCCGGATCACATGTTTGAAACTCTCTTTTTAAAGAGTTACTCACTTGTGCTGCAGCTTTCACCAGACTGAAGCCTTAAAATAGCTTCGCCAAGTGCAACAAATGTCGGAGGGGGTGAGATATTGTAATCTAGGAGAAATACCAACCAACTATTTTCTAGGATTTTGCAGAATCCGAGCCGTCGTTCCCTTTATGGCTCAAGATTTTGATGCAATCGACAGAAACTCTATGGGCTTCTTCTGACTAAATGACTCGTTGGGGTGAGCATTTCTTGCAGCAGAAGGCTGACACTAGATCTTATGCAGCTGTAATTGCTCTGGGTGGTCTTGTTACTGCTAAAAAACACAGTTTATTAGGTCTCTTTCTGCTGCATCGTCTCACGCTCAGGATTCTGCAGGTG
The DNA here is from genome assembly GCA_024666655.1 of Dascyllus trimaculatus. Classification (NCBI taxonomy): domain Eukaryota; kingdom Metazoa; phylum Chordata; class Actinopteri; family Pomacentridae; genus Dascyllus; species Dascyllus trimaculatus. The sequence goes on from CM045460.1 coordinate 25,904,568, forward strand.
GGTACTTTGAAACCGAGCCTGTGGGAGAAAACAACGCACCGACGGGGGAACCGACAAAACCAGCGGCCGACAAGAAAAGCCACTTACCGTCTAGAGGTGTCAGATGTGACAGAAGGGGCAGAGTGAGGGCACAGGCGCCAGGAAAGACACAGCAGAAGATGGAAACAGCGACGACAAACGAGAAAAAAAAAAGAAAAAACAGAGAAGGAGAAGCGAGAGAAAAGAGACAGAAAAGAAGACTAATGATCACATGAAGAGAAAGAAGTCACACAAAGACTTTGCAACACAGAAAGCTACAATAACCTGCCTCAGTCCTCAACAAACTCCACAATTAAACGCTCTCTTTTTTAAATTATTTCTCATTTTCTGTGATTCAAAAGAGGAAACGACATGTTCAGGTCTGTAACAGCAGCAGCTCTCCTCCTGAACTGTGGCTTTCTTTTGGTTCATGTGTTGATTTGAATGATTTTTCCTGCTCGGCTGAGCTTCTGAATCGAGGACTGAGACTATGAGAGCACAGCAAAGCATGATTTCTACATCCAGGATTTTGAAGCTGGGAAATATCAGAAAAAGACCCATCGACAACGAGAACAATTGCATGCAAATTAGCGCGAACAGTTTTGATAATCAGAAAATCAAGTTGGCAGGATTCGCTGATATCTTTGGCTTTCAAACTGCTAGACAAAATAAATCATTTGCAAACGACAAGCCTTGGATGCAATGGGTGTTTTTCATCATTTTCTAGCTGTTCATACACAAAAACATCAAAAATGGAGGATAGATTAAACACTAACGACAATAATCAGCACTTAAAGTAAACTGCAACCCCTCTACATGTAATATATTGCACACAAACTGCTCTCCAGCTTCTGCTTGTCCGTTATCACAGCTCCACTAATTGGACTAAACCCGCGCAGCATGCCGCTCCGCCGCAGCGAACCTGCAGCTGTGAACATGCACGAGGCTTGATACTCATGTAGGAAGCGACCCGCGGGGGGCCGGTCGCCGCAACGACACTTTGGGTGGGAGGAAACCAGCGGCGGCTGCAGCGCTTACATTTATCTCCGTGACCAAAATGTCTGTGATGCTTCCGATCACAGTCACAAAGTCAAACACGTTCCAGGGCTCCTTCAGGTAGTTCTGAAAGAGGAAGAAGACACAGAGAATCGCAGGTTTATTGATTCTGTTTTTTGTGCCCTTTATACTTCATGCAAAGAAAACTGGACAGCTCAATTCAAACCTAGCGCTTGTTTAACCCTCTGAACCCTGAAACGCCACATTTAGAGGTCAGTTTACCAAAAAAATCGCCTAAATTACACCATTTATCAGAGCTACAAACTGTTAAACCTTAAAAAAAAATCACTAAATTAGCAATTTTCAACAGTTCTTAAACTATTCATGTGTGACCTGCTGCTCCATCAGGAAAAAATAACCAAAAATAAGCTTAAAACCTCAAAATCAATGCAATCTCTCATTTAAAAATCCACCAAAAATCAACTTTTTGAATCGGGTTCTGTCAAAAACTAAGAAATGACGCAGCTGCTTTTCAACAGAGCAGAGAGAGAAGAAAATGTGACACAACAGCATCGACACCTGTAACAGAGTAAATATAATGTATAAAAGAACACTTAATCAAATATTAAAAGGCAGGAAAACACCAAACTTTAACCTGAAACATTCGTTCAACTGTGCAACTGTTAGTGTATTTGGCTACTTTCACAGCTTAAAAACTAAAAAGTAAAGGTGTTAGCATGCAAAAAGTGTACTTGAATGTAAAACATATAACAAAAAACTCCACAAATCTGCAAATATACAACAAACACTGACACAATCTCATGCATAAATGATGAGCTGCTGCTTCTGCTGCTGGATGCCTTCAGACTGGTCAATCATGCAGCTCCTACAGGCAGAAGGCTGCTGCCAGACCCTGCAGCTGCACACTGAAGAGAAGCAGCATCAGCAGCAGCAGCAGCAGGACGTTTATAAAGGCAGATGTGCGCTCAGTCGTCTGGGCTTAACAGCTAAACAGGTGGAGGTAAGTGGGGTGTGAGAAAAGCTATTTAATAAATGGGCCTCGTAAATGGAACAGAGCCAGAGATGAAACGCCTCGCTGCAGGCCAGGAGGCGCCACGTTGGGAGGAGATTTATTCTTTCTGTTCATCCCCTGTTTTTTGTTATTAGCTCACACTTCCCCTGAACCTGTGAAATATTTAATAGCTTCGCCCGGCTTTTTTTTTTTTTTTTTTTTTTTTTTGCGCAAGTAAAATCATCAATGCATCAAGAAATAAATCCATACGAGCTTCTCCAAGAGTCGCTAAATGATGCAACTTCAGGCCGCATCTCGGAAATCAGTCGAACAGTCACATAAACAGAAACACGTGATGGCAGCGAATGAGTGTTTGCAAAGAGCAGCATCTGGTCTGAGCGGCTCACCAGCGGGTTGAAGGCGATGATCTTGAGGATGCACTCCAGCGTGAAGAGGCTCGTGAAGACGATGTTTAGGTATTTCAGCATGGCCTCGTACAGGTCCGGAGCTCCGTAGAACTAAAGGGAGAATGAGAAAACGCATGGCCGGTTAAAAATAAGTGTACAGACGACCTCATTTACTGTAACTGTCCTGTGTTAGACAGATCTGACAGCTACTGGGAAGTGTAAATGCGCACAGGAAGCGCTGCAGACCACTTGCATCGGATAAACTCACACCCACTATGAGATGTTTACAGGGTGAAAACGCATCTGTCAGGTGATATTTAAATTTTAATCCTCTCAAGTGTCTCAATAAACGCAGGTGATAATGATACTGGAATTATCTGGGGCTGTATGTGCGAGCTAGTTTCTTTAAATAAGAATTTACTGACATATAGACTAGAAAGGGTTGTGTAATCTAAATGCTTCTCATTTACCGAGCTCCTCTCTGGCATCAGTCTGCAAAACTGGCTGCTTCATCGCTCCAGAGATTTTCTCCTCTGAGTAAATAATCAGCAAAGGAACATGCCAAGACACATGGTGCGCTAACTGTTGACCATCGCTCGGTTTCCATATAACTGTCAAGCCATTTTGAAGCGAACTTTTGAAATGTTGCAAAAGAAAATGTAAACTGGGCTTGTTTCCGTTAACAGCTTTGAAGCGAATGAGCTCGGCTGCATGGTGTCACCAGAAGGTGGCGATAGAGGCTGCATGTCTGTAATAGACAGAGTAGAAGAAGCTGGAAACAAAACCAGGGGTGTACTCCTACATCCATACTACTAGAAGTACGCCAGATAAAGATTTAGTGTGTCCCAATAAGTGGTGCGCCAAAAGCAGAAAGCAAAAAATACCCGGATGTCCAATTACATCAAGTCAAATTGTGCAGCATGTAAGCTAGCATGCTGTTGTGACCTTTCTGAACCACCTCTGCATGGTTACGCCACATATACAACAGTTCCTCGCACGACTATAAACAAGCATAAAACTCAAAGCTTACGTTGCAATATTATAACAAAGCAGTATGACCAAATTATACATTACTACAACTACCACTACTAATACTGCATGAAACAGTTCATACCCTGTACATGCTTAAATACATGCTTAAACTAAAGAGTGAAAATGTGTGATTGGGAATGCCCAGTTGTTTGCCAACCACTAAAACAGGAAGAAGAACAAGAACAAGAACAAGAAGAACAAGAACAAGAAGAACAACAACAAGAACAAGAAGAAGAAGAAGAAGAAGAAGAAGAAGAACAAGAAGAAGAACAACAAGAACAACAAGAAGAAGAACAAGAACAAGAAGAACAACAACAAGAACAAAAAGAACAACAAGAACAAGAAGAAGAACAAGAACAAGAACGAGAAGAATGAGAAGAACAAGAACAAGAAGAACAAGAACAAGAAGAACAAGAACATGAACAAGAACAAGAACAAGAAAAACAATAACAAGAACAAGAAGAACAAGAAGAACAAGAACAAGAAGAACAAGAACAAGAAGAACAAGAACATGAACAAGAACAAGAAGAACAAGAAAAACAAGAACAAGAACAAGAAGAACAACAAGAAGAACAAGAACAAGAAGAACAACAACAAGAACAAGAAGAACAAGAACAAGAACAAGAACAAGAAGAACAAGAACAAGAAGAACAAGAACATGAACAAGAACAAGAAGAACAAGAAAAACAAGAACAAGAACAAGAAGAACAACAAGAACAAGAAGAACAAGAACAAGAACAAGAACAAGAAGAACAAGAACAAGAAGAACAAGAACATGAACAAGAACAAGAAGAACAAGAAAAACAAGAACAAGAACAAAAAGAACAACAAGAACAAGAAGAACAAGAACAAGAAGAACAACAACAAGAAGAACAAGAACAGGAAGACGAAGAACAAGAAGAACAAGAAGAAGAGGAACCAAGCAAAACTTTGGCCATTTCTGAGAAAAATTGAGCTTCAGGAATTGTTTTCAGTCAGGGAAGTTCTAATTAATCTTTTATGTCAGCTCGTCTTGCCCTAAATGTTAAAAGTTAAATGTTCCCAATGCCAGAATGTTCCATCCCCCAGGAAGCGCATTAAATCTTTTTGAAAAAGTCAATACCACCCCAAGGGCAGTTCTTTTCAAAAATAAAAGACAATATTTCTAAATGTGCATAAAAAGACAGGATGAAAACATGTCATATATGTTTTAGGCAAGTCTTGTCACTTGGCAGCCATCTTGGTAACACCCCCTGGGCACCTATTTCAGGCTAACAAGATCAGGTCGCCATTTAAATGAATGGAGATTGAGCCATAACTTCAATCTCAGCTGTCACAAATACACTAGTCTCCCTTTTCCAGCCTATTTTATTGAGCATAATGGTTTGTCTTCACCAATATATATAATAATGGCTTGTTTACATTTCTTCAACCAATCACAGTCACTGGGGGCGGGGCTAAAGTAAAAGAAGTGGTTTCGATGTTCCCCTCAAAATAGTGACAGGTAGGATAGGTTTGGTGGAAGATAATCATTAAAATCGACAATCCGATTCAAATCCTCTGCAAAATTTGAAATGTTTAGTTATGGTAGGCTGCTTCTCGGAGGTTGTTGTCGTCGTTTCCCGTAGTGAAGAAAACAGTTGAAGGACAACACTGAATAAAATGATCGGTGGCTCATATTCTCATTATTAGACTACTGGGACACAAAAACTACGTGTATAGAATCACCAGTTACAGTATATTCAATAAAATATGTGATAAAGTTTGCAGACTTTCCCCCTAAAATAAGAGTTGGAAAGCATTTTTCTCCCACAGGTTATACCTCCATGCACACGCTGTTACTGCACCAAGCAACACGACTGGCTGCATATTGTTTGGTTCAACAAGCAGATGGTATAAAACCTCCGTCTTTGGTGCTGCAGAATCCCTCCATAGATTTCTATTCAGTGGAGAATCTCTGCCCTTAAAAAATCTCTGCCTGCGTCTCAAGGCCAGTCCAGTGTTGTCGTATCTTTGTCTTAAAAACTAAATAATTTAATTTATAGAAGCATCCTCTGTAGCCCTTGTTAATATTTCACCAGTGTGTTGTTTCATTTTGGGAGCTGCACAAGTGTCACAGAGCCGACGCAGGGCTTTTTTTCTTTCTGGCTGCGAGGCATCTGAGAGGAACTGGCGCTGAGCCTCATTAGCAGGAGGAATGACTGACCTTCATCATCAGCACGACCGTGTTGAGGGCGATTAAAGTCATGATGGCGTACTCGAAGGGAGGCGACACCACGAACTTCCACATCTTGTACTGGAAGGACTGCTTGTTCTCTGGCATGTATCTCGTCAGCGGCCTGGCGTTGATGGCGAAGTCGATGCAGGCCCTCTGTTTGTGGGGAAGACAAAGCCCAGAGCAGACTGTGTGTGAGCGCTCTCCGATACATGGACCTTCACATCTTTCATCAGAGGAGAAAGTGCTGGAATCCAAATTAAAAATGAAAGACAGCTGGCGTGCCACGAGAGAATTTTCTAAGTGTTTTGTAATATCAAAAGATGAGGCTACAAATTGGAGCTCTCTGATCGCAAGCCAATACTTCACAGACCCAAAAAAACCCCAAAAAACACACAACACGATTTTTATGAAGTCCCTGTGAAGTGGAGATGAAGACAGCGAGGAGATAAAACGTGCCTTTGTTCTTTTGGAGAGGTTTACTCTGTTTTAGGGGATGTTAGATTTAGTTTGCTTCGTAATGATACTACAAGAGATGAACTTCTGCAGAGACTGACGGGTGCGTCGTTTGTTTTCCCGCCAGAAAAACTAAGACGGCGCATCATTTCAAACTCTCCCACCTCGTTCTTCTCCAGGCTGCACTCCGACATGGCCTTGTCTCCCTGCTCCTGGAAGGTGATGATGATCAAAGCCACGAATATGTTGACGAAGAAGAAGGGAAACACCACGAAGTAGACGACGTAAAAGATGGAAGTCTCCATGCGGAAGCCCGGGCTGGGACCCTGGTCCTCGTATGTGGCGTCCACAGAGTGCTTCAGGACCCTGAAAAGAAGGAAAAAATGAACTGATCAGAGATTTCCAACCTTGTAGAAACACACAACATGCAGTAAAGTGCTGTAATGCCTTGAAAAATATCTGTATATTCTATAACTGCATGTCCCTCAACCTGTATCCACCAGAAACTCCCTATTCAACCTTTAAAATCTCCTGCTAAACCCCCAAAATTGCATCCATCTGATGAGAACCATCAAATCCCACCCGGGGATGACAGCTCACCTCCACTGTTACCTCACTTCACCCTTCAGCTCACTAAAACAAATCCTGTGGAATCGAGCGAGGTTGATAAAATAATAATGGAATCAATCTTTCCCAAAAAATCCAATCAGCCTGTCTGTGGAGGTTTCTGACGGCTCTGTGTTTCGGCTTTCTCAGAGACTTTTTTGAGACGCTCTGCAAACTTTATAATAGCTGTTATGTCAGTTGTTGCTTCATGAAATTGTTTATACATGTGTTTACTTTGAAGTGGCAAAGCCCTTTTGTTGTTGCAGCAATTATAGAAAAGAGTAAGTCCGTTTAAACCATTATAGAGCACAAATTCTGCATTGAGAGGAGGTCGGGGTGGATGGATGGGTCAACAAAACATCAGATTTAAACACAGGAGATTGCTGCTTGTTCTTCTTTTACAACTGAGTTAACATTGTTGGTTTGTTTAACTTAATCATTGCATTGTAACGTACGCCAATCAGCCACAACATCATGACCACTGACAGGTGAAGTGAATAACATGGATCATATTGGTACTATGTGCTGTTCTGATGGACAACCTTGGATTTTAACATCCATGTTGATCAGACTTAGACACCCAAATAAACATTGTCCCACAACAAACACACTCCCTCATACAAATGGAAATCCCAAATGTCACTGGATGAAAATGCACCCCACCACATGGAAACAACATCAACCAATCAGGAACATCTTGAGGAACATGACAATGGTCCAACATGGTGATTTGACCTCCAAACTTCCTACACCCCATTCTGATCAAGCATCAACAGGATGCAGTGGAACAAGTTGGATTGACAGAGGCCCCACTGCACAAGCCAGAGTACCCAAAGGATCCAGTGGCAACGTCCTGGTTCAAGACCCCATAGGACACCCTGAGAGGTCCTCTGGTCCATGTCCAGTGGTTCAGGGCATTTTGGACCACATAAGGGGGACCAACACAATATTAGGCAGGTGGTCATGATGTTATGCCTGATCGGTGTATATTATTGTAATTATTGAGCATCTGCACTCTTGGCTAATAGGCTAATATGCTGGCTCTCACTACTATGAATGTAATCTAACATACTTCTGTGATTAGTTGGTGAGCTTGAATAGTAGGAGGTACAATACTTCATACAAAGCAACAACTGCAGTCAGTATGTTTGTCTCGACATTCAAGTTGTACAACTGGGAGACTATGGTTATTCTAAAAGCTTACATATACATTAGTCCCTCGCCATATCGTGGTTCACTTGTCGCGTTCTCACTGTATTGCAGATTTTTAAATTGTATATAAAATACGTAGAGTACAGCAGATGAGTAGACGCACGTATGGAGAACGCAGCTACAGTCGCTTCTGCTTGAGCTAGTCGGTTGCTGATAGATCGGTGATGGAAGCCAATGTTTGTAAGAATGTGGGGAGGGTTTATAAAGCCTTAAAATATAAATAAATAATAAAATAAATGTAAAGTTGCTACTTTGCGGATTTCGTCTATCGTGGGGGGGTTCTAGAACCTAACCCTTACCGTATCCAACTTGGTGTGTACAGTCGCAATGCCTTGAGAACACGAACATGAATGCCTTATGTGAGTCTCTGTTATTTGATTAAACCCATCCACCATCTCCTCAGTTCAACAGACTTCATTTTGCTCCTGTTTCTTTCACTTCTTTTACTTCTGTCACTGCCCCAGTAACTTGTTTCACTTTGTTTGCAGATTTGCATATGGAAGAACCCCTGCATCTGATTGAGGCCTTCATCGCCCCACCTGGTCCTCCAGCGATTCGAAGCCTGATTGGACCGGCATCCACACCACAGACCTCCAATAAAGTCACTTGAGTTACCATGCAGCTGTGATTCACTGGCAGCTTTGATGTATTGTGCAGCTTGTCCATGTGTCCAATATTGAGATTTCTCAGAAGTTAAAGTTTGGGGTTCATCTGCAGAAGCTACTGTCAACTTGTGGTTAGTTGTAAAAATGTTGGACACTAGACTGGGGTACTACTTCCTGTATATTTTTTTTTGCTTGGATTGCACAGGTAAGTTAAGTTTTGGTTTAAAAGCTTTTATGTTTAAAACTTCCTGTAAAAGTCCTCCTTTTGTTATATTTAGTTAATTCTATTGAGTAGCATCCTCCGCCCTTTTGTCCTTCGTTCCTCCTTTTCTTTTGCGGTCTTGTGATCGATGTTATTTACCTATTTTCAATAAAGACACCAATTTAAACTCTGGTTAACCAGCACCCATCTGACTGTCTGTGTTACTTCCATTACCCCCTAGATAAATGGGTTTTAACGCTGCAGTAGCCGAGCATCTGCACTGTTTTGGGGTTGGATTTTTGTTGCCTTTGTTAGTCAAAGTGAAGAAAGAATGCAAATATGGGGAAAAGAGCAGGGGACTAACGCGCCGAATGTTCCAGGGCTACTGTTATTATGTGGCAGGAACCTCAACTACTCATCTATCGGCTTCAAAATGCTACCTTTAGCAGAAACGCTTGATATCTAATAACAGGAAAGTTGCACAGTGGTAACTCTGGTACTCAGGCAGCAGTGTCAGTGGTGTAATTTCTTAGGCATCCCAATCATAAATCCAACTGAGAGTCCTTCCTTGTGGTCACTGTGCTATTAAACTGTCACCGTTTGTTCAAAGTGTGTGATTTCAGACGATTGTGACTCGTTCGCTTTGCTAAATACAATGAATGGAACAAGCAAGCGGCTGATCACAGAGATGATGACAGTTCTTGTGGTGCTTCAGCTCAATAGCCGTCTAAAGCTTCTGTCCAATGAGCTGTGATTGCATCTTTAGTGAACACGCAGTAATTAAGCCGGGGAGGAATCAGGAGGGTTCGATCTGCTGCTGTAGCTTTACCTCCAGGTGTGTTGAGGACAAATCATTAAAGAAAATTCTAGCATGAAAGACAAAAGAAAGCTTCCGATACTCAAACACAATTTATTCATTTCATATTTACAGTAAAATCCACCATGTCCAGCTAATTTAAGTTTAATCTATGTACAGAAAATGAATGTCCTGACTTACACTGGCCAGCCCTCTCCGGTGGAGACGGTGAAGAGGGTTAAAAAGGCCCAGAGGACGTTATCGTAGTGAAACTCGTACTTCTTCCACTCTCTGGGCTGAGCGGCAACGTCGTCCCTGTCGTAGTCCAGAAACTGACCCCTGAGGTGGAGAGAGGAGGAGAAAGAGAATCAGGAAATGAGAGGAAAAATGTAAAAAAAAGGTGTTCAGAACGTCGGTGTAAACTCAGATTATAACCATCAAGGGTGGAAGTGAAAGGGAATATCTAGAAGCGGACTAAAATCTCTGTTGCAAGACATTTTCTTTAGATATTTACGACCTTCGAAGCTTGAGGAAGAGTCTGTTTGCTACGTACCTGCAGTCCTTCTCCAGGCCTTTGGATTCGTCGGTGCAGTAGAAGAATTTGCCCTTAAACAGCTGCACAGCGATGACGGCGAAGATGAACATGAAGAGGATGTAGACGATGAGGATGTTGAGGACGTTCTTCAGAGAGTTCACAACGCAGTCGAACACGGCCTGAAACATAACACAGACACAAACACACATCAGAACAACACATGTAAGGCTTTGCGGCGCGCCTACACTCAAGAGCCAGTTCGTTATTGTTGGTTGCAAGTGGCAATGCTTAATTTATGAGTGATGCTAGCTTAAAAACCATAAAGGGAACAACGAATGCCGAGTTATCGCTTTTACAGTGTGTGCTTTAAACATAACCAAAGCATTTTTATTCCAACCATTTGTAGTTAAAAGTCTGTCTGTTATAGGTTTCACATTCTGAACTTTTCACACGACAAGATAAACCTGAAAATCTGATTCATTAGCATCTAAATCTGCACTTTAACCACAATCATTATCATTAAATCTGTAATCATTAAAAGAAAAAGCCCAATCACCTGTAACGCTTTAAAAAAGTTCTCCAAATACAGATGCATACTTTGTTCATGCCTATCCACACTGTAAAAAAAGATAACTCGGCTTTCGTTGTTCCCTTTAGTGTTTTTAACTCATAAATTAAGCATTGCCACTTGCAACCAACAATAATGAACCAGCACAGCAAACTTCTCACTATCGTTGCCTCTACTGGAGTTCTGATGAGACAATAACAAGAATTTATTTGTTGAGATTACTTGAAGTTGCATTTCCCTGGATGGAAACCAAGCAGAAGAGCACAGCGTCCGTGCGTGAGGTTCAGGCAGGGGGCTGGTCTGCCGTTTAGCTCACTTAGCTAAGGCGATGCTACACGGGCTCAATCCCTTAGCAGCGGTCATGAGTTCGAGTCCGACTCAAGACCATTTGCTGTGTGTCACCCTCCCCTCTACCCCCACGGAAAAACTCTCCCACCCAACCAAAAATAAAACAAAAAAGTTTTACTTGGAACATCTAGTTGGGTGCACAAGAAAATCCTAGTTGGCAGAACTCTTGTCCAAACTTATTAAACTTAGTAGACTTAGACTTAGACAGACAGACTTTATTCATCCACAAGGGAAATTTTGTTGTCACAGTAGCTCAGAACAGTAATAAAAGAGGAAAAGGACAGCACTAGTAAGATATAAAATAAAGTAATAGAGTACACAGTATAATAATAATAATAATAATAATTATAATAATAATAATAATAATAATAATTAAAAAAAAGTACTATCCCTAAAGCGATCAAAAAGTAATATTAGCAACATGAAATTTAGAAATTTACAATATATACAACATGTAACAAGTGAAAAAGAGTCAACTTTGGTAGTCAAAAGTTGAGACAACTTAAAAATCTCTTGCATCATGTTGCCTTGATATTTTAAATTTGACGGCTTTGATTTTTTTTTTACAGTGCAGTGAACAGGCTGTTGAAGCGGTGGTCATATGTAATCAGAACATCTAAAAACACTTTTTTCAGGCAAACCCAGTCAGACATTAAACATCTTTCGACCTGCAGACGACCAGATCAGTTCATCTGAGTACAAGCTGCCATGTCTGCTCGAGTCCTGCAGCTGCATCTCCGTCAGTCTGAGCTCTGAGCTCTCAGTGAGATGAAGTGCTCCGTCGATGCATCCTGACACGTATGCAATCTAACCAATGAACGCGCGGCTGTGTGAGTGATCAGCATCGAGTTTTTTTTTCTTTATTTTACTCCAGAGCGAGAGGACGGAGCATATTGTCTTTCCGCTACTTTCTGCTGCCAGCCTGTCAGTCAAACTGCTCCGTCCGAGTATCGGAGAGGAGTTGTGGACGGGCGTCAGTCTGCCAGCTCCCATCTGTCTCAATCGACTCGCTTTTATTACTCCAATCAAATCCCTCATCTTTTGTCAGATCCATTACTTTCGGATGATCAGCTGCCTTCACGCACCAGAGGGAGGCTGTCACTTCTGCGTCGGAGGAAACAGTTGAGGCTGTTGCCCTGATGAAGGTCACAGCAGCAGCAGCAGTGGTTTTTGTTTGTTTGTTCACTGCACAGATTCTTCATATCACAGGGTTTTAGCTGCACCTCAGATACTTTGGCACCTTGAATTTGAACGTTTTAAACTGTGGCATCCTCTGAGATTGTCTGATTTATCTCTCACCTGAAAATCAAACATGCTATAATTGTATATTTAAAAAAAACATGAGTGGCTTCAGTAAATTAGTAAATATCTTCAGTTCTGCTGCTGTGACCAACTTGCCTGAACCAGAGCAATCAAATTTGCATACTGCTTCCAAGTTTTGCCCATTAACATCACCATACTTGGTTTGTTCTACAGTAAGTGGTTTTGCACATGCACATAAGTTTAACATATTTTCAATAAGATGGAAGACAAACTAACTGAAACACATCCACATCTCCAGGAACAGACTCTGCAGTAACCTAATTGCAGCTACAAAACAAGACAAAGAGGTTTATATCGAAATGGCTGCCAATTTGGAACCAACAAAAACTGGAATCATTATGATTTGACAACCAGCTGAGGCCCAAATAGGCCAAACAATTGCAGGTGCAATTAGCAATCAAGTCCACATTGCAGGTTTCAAAACATTATCAAAATTAGTATATCAAGAATAATTGGAAAAGTCGTGACAACATCTGCGGAAACAACCAAACATCATCTGCATATATGGAGTACCTCTGTTTGCCTCATGTTTGTCGTCTCGTTAACACGTCTACATGGTGTCTGCATGCGACATGTAAACCACTGACAGGTGAGGACCACTGGTCATGTTCTTACAAACCACCGCTCTGCTGGGAAACCTTGGATCCTGCTACACGACACTTATTCAGTCCCCCCTTTTCCAATCTGTGTAACCTAATCGCCTCCCGCTCAATCCAGAGGTCGACCAGATCAGGTCTTACATGAATAGATTTATATCAGCTTTAAAACATGGCAGCTGTAAATCCTCCCTCATACACTGTAAATGCATTTAGCGGTCAGCTGCAGCTTCGTTCGTTTCCTGCCTCCTGATGAGCTGACAGATTGGATTTGTGTACCTTCAGCTTGGGCAGCCTCTTGATGGTCTTGAGCGGCCGCAGGACTCGGAGGACCCTCAGAGACTTGATGGTGTTGATGTCTTTGCCTTTGGTCCCTCTGCAGGTTGAAGGAGCAGTTAGAACTGAGGAACATGTAAAACCTTTCAGCTGCAGCTCCACTGTAACATGTGACGGTCGGACTCCGGTTTCTATGCTGTTAGTAGGGGACATGCATGTGGATGTTATTCTGCAGAAACATGCTGCCATGTGCTCGTTCTTGTTGTCTCACACCCTCATACTGACTTCGTTGGACTTTTTTCTTTCTTTCAACATGTTCTTTCATTTTGTTCCCTCCGTTGTCCATCCTTCATTCCTTTCACTCCATACCTTTACCTTTTCATTCTTTCTTTCTTTCTAGGTCTGACCTTTTGCTTGTTTGTTTGTTTGTTTGTTTGTTTCTTTGCTTCTTTCTTTTTTCTTTCTAGGTCTGACCTTTTGCCTTTTGTTTGTTTGTTTCTAGGTCTGACCTTATGTTTGTTTGTTTGTTTCTAGATCTGCACATTTGTTTGTTTGTTTCTAGGTCTGACCTTTTGCTTGCTTGTTTGTTTGTTTGTTTGTTTCTTTCTTTCTTTCTTTGCTTCTTTCTTTTTTCTTTCTAGGTCTGACCTTTTGCCTTTTGTTTGTTTGTTTCTAGGTCTGACCTTTTGTTTGTTTGTTTCTTGGTCTGCATATTTGCTTGTTGGTTTCTAGGTCTGACCTTTTGCTTGCTTGTTTGTTTGTTTGTTTCTTTCTTTCTTTCTTTCTTTGCTTCTTTCTTTTTTCTTTCTAGGTCTGACCTTTTGCCTTTTGTTTGTTTGTTTCTAGGTCTGACCTTTTGCTTGTTTGTTTGTTTCTTGGTCTGCATATTTGTTTGTTTGTTTCTAGGTCTGACCTTTTGTTTGTTTGTTTGTTTCTTGGTCTGCATATTTGCTTGTTGGTTTCTAAGTCTGACTTTTTGTTTGTTTTTTCTAGGTCTGACCTTTTGTTTGTTTGTTTCTTTTTCAAGGTCTGACCCTTTGTTTGTTTGTTTGTTTCTTTTTCAAGGTCTGACCCTTTGTTTGTTTGTTTCTTTTTTCAAGGTCTGACCTTTTGTTTGTTTGTTTGTTTTTAGGTCTGCATATTTGTTTGTTTCTAGGTCTGATCTTTTGTTTTTTTTATTTTGTTTGTTTCTTTCTAGGTCTGACCTTTTGTTTGTTTCTTTTGTCGAAGTGACCTTTTGTCGGTTTGTTTATTTGTTTGTTTGTTTCTAGGTCTGACCTTTTGTTTGTTTGTTTATTTCTAGATCTGCACATGTGTTTGTTTGTTTCTAGGTCTGACCTTTTGTTTCTTTGTTTCTTGGTCTGCATATTTGCTTGTTGGTTTCTAGGTCTGACTTTTTGTTTGTTTTTTCTAAGTCTGACCTTTTGCTTGTTTTTTTGTTGGTTTCTAGGTCAGACTTTTTGTTTCTTGGTTCCTTTTTTTATTTTACCTCCCTCATTTTTATTCCTGTCTTTCATTCCAAACTTTTCTCTCTTTTTTTTCTTCTTTTTCATACAAATTAATTTGTTTCCGTTGCTTCCTGTTCAAATTTACTAATCTGCATGATTTATGATCAGACATTTTCACACAACAGTGGACTTAAACACTTCACTTCAGTCCAATTAAATAGCTTCCAGTGTGGTTGTTGCCTCTTTCAGCTCTCATTCCACCACACACAGCCGTTTCTGTTGAATAACACACAAATATCTCGTAGTTTTCACAGTAAAAGCACAAAGAATCCGCCCCTGGTGCAGGAGGCAGTTTTCTTTGCAGGAACCACTGACGTTTTGTTATCTGGTCACTGGAGTGGGAGGACGGCGTGGGGGTTTAAGAACTAGTTGTTATGTTAATAACACACAGCCGAGCAGTCACTCAGCCAGAGAGTGACATTGGCCAAGGACGGCGGGAGACAGTGAGGTTTTTAATTAATCAGTGACACAGACGCACAATGCTGCTGTCACTCTCCATAGCTTGCTTTTTTCTTGACTTCATTAAAAAACCCTGAATACCAAAGCAAGTGTGTGTCTGAATCTGTGTGTGTACAGCTAATACTTAATATGTGAAGGACACGGGCACATAAGAACAAGGGTCTAACAGTCTTGTTGGTTTCCTCCAGAGGCCCTGCTGCTACTGATACGGCATGTTACTGATGTTTTAATTAAAGCTACAGTACTGGAAAAAGAACGTTTTTTCACTCACGCTAACAACTGCAAACGGTAAAAATGCACCAACAGGCCATTAAGCTCGGATTAGAAGAGCAAAGGCAGCTTTTAGTCAATTTGGTCACCTTTCCAAAGCCAGAAACGCAGAATAAGAAGTGTGTTTATCTGCTCTAGCATCAGCTGTGAATGTTAGCATGCTAGGCTAACTGTAGGGTACTGATAACGCTATTTGGAATATGTAAACACTGTAAAAATCAAAATATTAGTGTCAAAATTTAGAAAAACTTCACTGACACGCCGTTATATTATATATGTTTTATATATGTTTAATTAAAATGACCTTTTTAACATTTATCCTTCAGAGTGTTGCTGATAGGATGTTACTTGGGATGCATAGCCAATGAGATTGTGGCGTGGGCGGGATTTTATTGGAAACTGGTCAGAAAATAAGTTGAAAATCAGCTCAAATGATCAGATCTTCCTAATTTAAGGGGCAGGTCTTCTCTATATTATCCAGAATTGGTTTTAAATGAAAAACAAATAAAAAACGATGCAGAAAATCTGAAAAATGTTGAGTGTTGGATCAGATTTTTGGCCAGCCTGATAATCAGTCAAGTCCTTTAACTGTTTTAAATATCAAGGATCAAGTCCTGACTATACCATTTTGCACGACTGCAGATTACACTGAATGCACCAGTGAGTCTTATTTATTCATTTACATGCATGTCTTCTAGATCAGTGGTTCTCAACTGGTGGGTCGGGACCCAAAAGTGGGTCGTGAAGCCATTTTTAGAGGGTCGCAGAAGCAAAAAGTAGTGGTATAAAGTCTTTTATTTTAAAGGACGTGTCTCTTATGACACAGTTTGCTTTCAATAGTAGGATATTTAGTGGTGGTGATACCAGTAGTTGCCCACTGTTAACCTCTAGATTTGGTTCTGTCAGCTTATTGAAGAAATTGATGCTAAAACGTCCCAAAAATGAACCAAAATGTGCTCAGAATCTGTCAAAATGGGCCAAAATATGCCCAAAACTTGGCAAAAGCGTTCAAATAAACCAAAATTAGCAAAAAAATAAGCCAAAATTTTCCCAAGCTGTATCAAAATGCGCTGAGACTACATCCAAATAAACGTTAATTTGCTAACAGGAACAGCAAACTTCAAAAATCTGGGTCGCGACCGTTATTAATAGAGACATAGTGGGTCCTGAGGCTGGACCAGTTGAGAACCACTTTTCTAGATGAACCAACAACTGGATGCTGACTTTCTATCTGCAGCACTGGTCTCAGTATTTTACAAGTAAATAAATCTCATGCACGCTTCACTGTAACATTAAAATCTCTACCTCTACTTTACTTATTGTGATTTTTCTTCCACATTTTGTATTGTTTTTAAATAATTGTCCTTTTTATAACGTCTTATTGTTGTTGCACAGCCTCGAGAACAGTCACTTTGCATTTCAGTGCACAGGCTGTATGAGCGTTTGACAAGCAAAAGCCTTGAATATTGAATGTCAGCTCCTCTCGAGGAAAATCTGGTAAAGAAGGGACGTTTTATTTACCACTGCCTTCTCCAATCTCTTCCTCTCTTTTCATATTCTGATTTAAACATCATAATGTGACACACTCTCGCATTCACACCGGCTGGCAGTGCTGCAGAGACTCTCATTTAAAGACACCACTCATAAAAAACCACCAGGAAACCAACCCTCAAACCATTACCGGTAACTAAGCAGTTAGGACAATGAAGCTTATCTATCTTTCAGCATGTAGTACAAGAAGGACGGAGCTCAAACTGGAAAAAGAAGCATGTTGGTTCCAGATATTTCAGGCTCAGGGGTCTTTTTTTAAAACTTTCTCAGTGAAAAATTCCCAAACGGCATGCGGCTCTCATGCGTGGGTAACCTGAATAACCTGGCATGCAGTCTGCACAGTCAATGCCAGTCCTGCTATTCGAGGACCTCGACACATTGAGACGGCAAAGAGACAGTCTCCCAATAGCTTTCAGAAGCGCCGCGGGCAGCGAGGGCGTCACATGTGTGCGTGTCGGTGGCGTGTTTGTTCACGTCATTGCAACGTCCACAGCAGCAGCCGTGTGAGGTCGTCTTCAGCGACTCTGGTCCTCCTGAGAGCACTTCCTGTTTGGATCCGACATCTAATCAGGGGCACTTTACTGCCTCAGCAAAACAGGAAGCACAACAATCCAATTACTGCAGGACTTTTTCATAATAAATGCGCCTACACATTTGAATATACTCCAAACAAACTCTTTTTTTTGGTGGTAATTTGTAAGAGTTTACTTCAATTGCTACAAAAAACATTTCAAAAAGCAGGTTAAACTCAGTCATAGCTTTTTTTTAATGCTCATTTAGAGCATCTGGTGCATAATCAGCAGCTCATTTGCATTTTTTTTCTCCATTTTACTCCCTGAACTGTAAACACAGCAAGAGGACATCCCAATCTAGCTGCTTAGAAAAATAAAATAAAACCTAAATTCAGGTAGGATGTGGGCTTAATTGCCGCCCTCTAAGTGTCTCTACGTTTTTTAACACAAGCGTCCATTATTTTCCTCACATCCAGGCTCTTAATGTTCGATAAAAAAGCCAGTCAAGGTGAGTTCAGGTGAGAAGCTATAATCCTTTATCGACTTTCCTCATAGTCCTCTGCATAAAGGAGGCGAAGGCTATAATCGCTTGGCAATTTGACCGATTAAACCCACTTTGGTTGTGGTTTAAAGAGTTTTAGATGGTGTGAAATGATTCAGCGAAAGCTCACACTAGCGCTTGATAGCAGCTACACGTTGGTCTTCTGAAAGCTATGAGGGTAATTCCCAATATTGTCAGTTTTTTTTATGCTTTAATGCCCCAATATTGGGACAGGAGGGCCATTTTCTAACAGGGAAGAGGGCAAGGAAGGAGGGGAGTCGTGTCTTATCCCAAGCAGCTTGGGATGGAGGTCGACAGAGTTAATCAGGACGTTGATAAGATCTGTGTTTCACATGTGGAGGGGAAATAAAGGGGGTAAAGGTAAGCAAAAGGTAGAGAGGGACAGTTCCCACCTGGCCACGCTTTGTTGCGATCTGATGAGAAAAAGCAATGATAAGCAAGCAGACAAATAACGCCAAAACACACACCAGCATTTAAAGAAAGCAGATATCACACAGGCATGAAGATACAGAGACAGCACCGACTTCAACACAGAGACACTTAAAGTAATCACCCTTTGGAGGAGGGGAAGCAATAGACAAGTCTGATAAAATATGAGGAGAGGACAGTGTTTGTGCTGCTGAACATGGGAATAAATCACATTTATAGCCAGAGGATGACGCCACGGATGGTTTTTCAATGTGGGGGGAAGCAAAGATGAGAGACTCTGCTGATGAGAACAATCTGCTGTACGGCTGCGTTCACGCTGCAAGTGAGAAAATAAAATCACACTTTACCCCTCAGTCCAAAACCAAGTATGTGGTCCTAAATCTGTTACATACGGCGTCACAGAACTCAAGTCCTGACTTCATGTTTGGCTGTCAGAGCAGCTTCTGGAACTCAATACAATCTACCTCTTATTCAAATAGGTCCAGTGTAGAGGTTTTCATGGGTCCATTAGAGAGATAAGACCTCACCTGAGACCATAGGCTCTATACAAAAATGACAGTTTGGCATTTTGGCCATTTGCCTTCTTGGTTTCTTGAAAACTGCTGTGTCAATTGAGGGCGGCTCTGACTGAGAACTAGAGGACATGATGCACTCCTTTAAGCCTCCCTTGCTTGATCGCCTTTTTTACTCTAAATGGGACCATAATTTACAAAATAAACATCATGCTATATTAAAGGAGACTTAAAAGTAGAGATTGAGACCATAAACTTGATAGGAAAATGTTTAAAGAGACAGCAAATCGAGTGAGAAGTCGGTTAACTTTCTCGTAAATTTCTATACAATCAGGCTTCTGTTCAAAACCAGAGGAGTCGCCCCCTGCTGGTTGTTACAAAGAATGCAGGTTCTCTTTTCAGACCCGGAGGCTACATCCACATGTGGTCTGTGACCGAGACTCAAACTGGATCGATTCTTGGTTGACTTTACAAATCTCATTAGATCTGACCGCATTCAAGCATATCCTGAAGTCCTGAAGTTATTCCTAAGCAATTTGACAGACTGATAAGTCATTGGTTTGAAATTAAGCTAGCCAGAGCATGTTTTATCGCTGGTGAAGGATCAAAGCAACATAACTTTTAACGGTTTCCTATAACAATTCTTTAAATGTATAACTAGACAAACAACAAGTTTTTATTACTTGTTTTCGATGACATACACAGAGGCTTATATTTATACTTTTGGACGTGGCTATGTTGTGGATCTAATTACCTTAAGCATTTCAAAGATGAATTGATGCATGTTGGGTGCGGGTGAGTTTCCACAGGTCAGTTTTACCTCACGTCTAATGTTCTGGACACATAAGACCTCTAGCCTGGTGTTGTCCTCATTGTTCAATATTTCACTGATTCATCATTGAGACAAATGAGAGTTTTCTTTTAGGTGGAATTAAGAAGGAGATGAATGAATAAGTAGAAGGCCACACGTACGCTACTCGTTTGGTTTACTCTGTGGACGTCTAACTTATTGTAAAACTCATTTCCTGTGCACATGTGTGACCTCTGCGCTGATTTATCAAAAAGTCGATGCTTTGGTCACAAGGATGTTCCTCCAGTCTTATCAATCATAAAGTGACACAGTGCTTAACTACAGCCCATAATACTCTCATAACTTCACGGGTCCACAGCTGTGTTGAAGGGTGTCCTTTTTTTTCATACTTTGTTGCGGTAAATACACTGAACAAAAATATAAAGGCCCCATGTGAAATATTGATGCCACATGAAGTGCACCACCCAAAGTGAGCGTATACTGTCTGGTACTTGTACTAAATGGATGTTTCTCTTGATTTGTTGGTGTGATGCGTCTGTTGTCAGACCAAAGGTTTCATCTGCTGTACGTGTCGCTGGTCTGAGACCATCCCACAAGTGAACAAGCCAGATGTGTCCATCCTGTGCTGGGGTGGTCACACGTGGCCGACGTGGATGAGGTGGATTTGCAGTACTGCCCGTCTGTTGGAAACCAACTCTAAAATGTCCTATCGTCCCATAGTGAACATTCAGCTGCACAGCGACCGCTCTGGTGGACATTCCTGCTTCCAACATGCCAATGACACGTTCTCTCATGACCGGAGTCATCTGAGGCGTTGCTGCTTTGGTCAACATGTGACATGTTGGGGTGGCCTTTTATTGTCCCCAGTATAAGGAGTGTCTGAGTGCTGCTCATTGTGTTGGAGCAGCGTCTGGATATGCCACACCCATGTACTGAATGGAATTAATACATCACTGAGGCAGTGGTGGACTCAGATTTGGGACACTAATCAAGAGAAATATCCATTTAGTACAAGTACCAGACAGTATACGCTCACTTTGGGTGGTGCACTTCATGTGGCATCAATATTTCACATGGGGCATTTATATTTTTGCTCAGTGTATGTATTTGATGCTGATGGGACCCCATGAGGAATTCCCATTGTGGATTTTTGCTATATCTTACATGTCTGAGAGATGCGACTCCCTGCATTACAAAAGGAGATCAACTGAAATGCTGAATTTTTATACAAAGATGGTACGCGTGTGCAGGATAAAAAAAAATGTGTACATCTAAAAATACCAACAGAAAAGTCAGTGTGTGACCGATCAGTGCAGGTACTAAGATGGTTTTAACAACTATTAAACCCTTTTACAGTTCTTCAGTCAGCATCAATCAAAGTATCAATCAAAACAAACTTTCATGTCAAGAAAACAAGATTTCCAATGGTTTAGCCAGAATATCTTAATTCTTTCATTAAGAGAAAAATCCTAAAGCAATAACTTAGTTTCTACACTGTGATGGATATTTAACATAGACTGCTTGGCTCGTAAGTTTAAAGTTTTCTCCTAATTTTCCTTGTTTTGTTGCTGCGTCCAGCTTCTTATAAGCAACACACAGTAAGTTATATTCTGTTAGGTATTTTCTAACAACCAACAGAAGCCAAAACTATGAAAATAAGATTTATATCCAAGTAATATCTGGCTTATAAGTAGCCAGAATGATCCTTTAAGCCTTGCAGTGTGAATGCAGCCTGTTACAAACTTGTGTTACACGATGTGAGATGATGAGGAAGTTGATTAGACTGAAAAAACGCTGGTGAGGAAGTGGATGTGGGATGGAGGGATAAAGGGGAAGCAGTTAACTCGGATGACTTCGAAACGAGTGGATCTCAGTTTTCTGCTGGTGTCAGGACGAGGCCAGAGCAAACCGGGCTTCGCTGACGCTGTGGCATGTGTTTGTAAATCAACTGTGCATTAGCGGTGGAGAATCTTGACAGCTATCATTGCACTTGAATTCTTTGCGTCTGAAAGCTACGGCTGCCATTCAGCCCGTCTAATAGTTTTCAATTAGCATCTTTTCTATTTGCGCTCTTGTTGTGCACAGCGGCACTCGGATCCATTGTGTTCGTAAATATTTAGAAAACCTTTAGAGAGCTTGAACCGTTGAAACTGTCGAAACGGCTCTCACAGTGCAGTATTCTGTTCAATTACCCCGCTGTGCATTATGTACATCACCCCCCCTTAACACATGAAATACAGCCGATAAATAGGAAAACAGGTAATTGCACTTATGTAACCTAAATGCAGAGGTAACGCAAACATGGTTACACAACACAAACAGAGTAAATGCCAGTGTCTTTAATCGAGACTGTGGCGGCGAAGATAAGAATGGCAAATTACGAAATATGACATTTGTGGTGAGAGGGGGAGGGGGCTGAGGGACATAAACGTAAACTGTGGCTGAGATGGACGAGAAGGAAAACAGAGGACACAAACAGGAAGAGATGAGCGAGGACAGATAAGACGGACAAGGCTGAAAGAGCAGACGTTACCCCATGAGGCTCCTGAAAGCAAGTCCAAGCCAGAAAACAAAGAAGAAAGAGAAGGGGGGGGGGAAGTGACAGAGAGAAGACAGAGACAACAGATAAAACACAGAGAGAAGCATCAATCCACAGCTGGCGGAAGACGGGGAAAAAAAAATCAGAGTGACAGGAAGCGTTACAAAGAAAAATACGCAGGCGACAAACTGTTGGGAGCAGCGGCGAATAAACTGACAAATGCTGGTTCAAACAAAACATATAAACACCGTCTTCCTCCAGAGATCCATAATACAGGCCTGTAAACCTTCAATAACTCCTCGAGCTATGACATTTACTTCAAATTGGCTGGAAGGTACTGAGATCATGCATTCTTTTTTTGTTAAAATACTTACTGAAGAGCAAAAGCGCTAGATTTCCTGCTCAAAATAGAGCTAGACCACAACATGTGGTCTAGCTCAGTAGACTTCTGCTATGGTCCCCAAAATCCTGCATAAAAACTTGCATGGATAGAAGACATACTGTATGAAGGATTCATTGCAAAGCTGCTTTTAAGGGGCAACTGGAGCCTGGCATTTACAAGACAATCCAATACTCCTGAACCTTATCAGCCAAACTGAGCGTAGCCCATTAGCTGACTAGCAGGGAGGGGTTGTGGAGACTTTATGTAACAATGACAGAGGACTTTGACATAATTATGTTGGAAAAATAACGTAAAATAATTGGACGAGCAGATTAAAGTTGTTTGTTAGAGCAAAAGACACCTATACAAGCCTGATCCGGTGATGTGATAGTGGAGAGAACATCAGTGAAAAACGGTTAAATACAACACAACCGGCGATTCGTTAGCTGCAGCGTGGTTGGACTACATTATGTTTAGACACTTGCCGTGATTAGAAAGTAGGCAAATTTGACTTACGAGCAGGCGAAGGCCACCAGAGCTCCACTGACCACAATGAAGTCAAGAATGTTCCACAGGTCCCGGAAATACGAGCCAGGATGGAGCAGCAGTCCCAGGTCAATCATCTAGAGACACACCATGAACAGTAACACAGTAATATAGGAAGTTAGACATCATTATGTCAGCACCAAGTGGGATTTCACTGTCAATTCCTAGTTGAGAACTAGGTAATATATTGGTGTAGAGTTCCACCTATCTCGGTTATAAGATCTTCAGCAGAAGGCAACTGGACTTTTGATCTCCAAACACAACATCCTGGTTCACCCTAAAGATACAACACCCAAACACAAGCCAGACAATGTTGCATATGCAATGCAGTGAGAAGCATATAGTGTATAGGGGAGACTAAAGAAGTTGGCTTGTTCAGGACTCTGAAGGATAAGGGACACTTCTTTAAGGACAGCAATGTTTACATTCTGGAAAGAGAAGGCAGATGGTTTGAGAGAGGAGTGAAGGAAGCCACCTCTCATCAGAGTAGCTGTACCACGAAACCACGAATCAAGTACTGACAAAGCAGTCCTGAGATCCCTCACCAGGCAGTTTCACAACCATCAACAACTCAAAACATGAGTCTTGCAAGTCAGTCTCCACTGACTTGCAACTAAACTGCATTCTCAGTTATTTTTCGGGGGAATCATATCTTCTACCAGATTATGCTTGTTGGTAATGCACCACAAATACATTTCTAATCAACATGTCGTCGTCATTTATGTTATTGCTTAACTGTCTCTGTTTTCAGCCAACTAATCCTACACCGATCAGCCACGACATCCTGACCACTGACAGGTGAAGTGAATAACATTGATCGTATTGGTACTATGTGGTGTTCTGATGGAAAACCTTGGATTTTAACATCCATGTTGATGAGACTTAGACACCCAAATAAACATTGTCCCACAACAAACACACTCCCTCATGCTAATGGAAATCCCAGATGTCACTGGATGAAAATGCACCCCACCACATGGAAACAACATCAACCAATCAGGAACATGTTGAGGAACATGACAATGGTCCAACATGTTGATTTGACCTCCAAACTTCTTACACCCCATTGTGATCAAGCATCAACAGGATGCAGTGGAACAAGTTGGATTGACAGAGGCCCCACTGGACAAGCCAGAGTACCCAAAGGATCCACTTCCAACGTCCTGGTTCCAGACCCCATAGGACACCCTGAGAGGTCCTCTGGTCCATGTCCAATGGTTCAGAGCATTTTGGACCACATAAGGGGGACCAACACAATATTAGGCAGGTGGTCATAATGTTATGTCTGATCAGTGTACATGCATTAAAGTGACAGTGCATTTACTGCTGTAACATGCATGTACAAATATTTAGGGGATACAGCTTCAACTACTCTGATGGTAGAATGATTCTGCTGCCCTTTCAATAAAAGCAGTACAGCCCTGTTGTTGTTAGGTAGGTTCTAGATTATTATTACTATTATTTGCAAATTACAGCACGAAAAGTGCCACTAATGCAAATCCTGTTGAAATGTGGTCTAAATGCTAACATTCAAACAGCATCTTCAAACATGCAGTGAGTTCACTTTTGCTTTTTAACCCTGTTTTGAATGTCTTTTCAGCAGTGACCACAACCGTTATTTTAAATGTCTTTTCCGTGGAAAAATGCTAACTGTGGATAAATGCAACCACAAGCCAATTAGAGGGGTACTAGCCTCGTCACTGAGCTAAAGTCTGGATCAAACCCAACAAAATTTGGCTGAAAATGACCACAGCTTATCATGAAGCAAGTCCTAATTAGATGAAAACCCATCTAAACGTTGTTAGTATGTGTCACCTAAACATCCAATACCTAAATACCTAATATCCTCAATGTTTTTTGAACCAGTAAATCACTAAAATCTTGCATGGCAGGTTTGTCGGAGCTCAAATCAAAAAGTCTCTTGATTTTTTACATCTTCCTCACCTTAATCACCATCTCAAACGTGAAGACTCCAGTGAAGACATAATCCAGATACTTGAGAACCTGCAAAAGCAGAGCAAAGAAAACATCCTGTGAGCAGACTCATCAGCAGAATCGGCGACAGATGTTTTCAGTTTAACACTCAGTGTCTTCAACAGAAATGCACAACATGTTCCCGTGTCCCGTCAGAGGTCTCAAGCTCTGTCGGCTCTGCACAAACACCCACTGCCTGCACATCCAAACGAATAAACAACACACAAATGCACGCACACAGCATCACCTCAGTTTCCCTCTGTGCCCCTGACTAGAATACTAATTAGCTGTGCTTGTCTGTCAAAATGAAAAAAGCTCCAGTCACATGTCTGCGAGCATGTATTTCATCCCTGCTCCCAACATGGGCTAAGTTGTCACGCAGGGAGATGCACGAACGCTTTGCCAAACTGGACACGCGCCACGTTTTGGCACTGTATTAAAAACTCCCAGCGCTCAGAGTCACTTTAGAATCAACCAAAAAAAGAAATTAAGAAGCTTGTTTTGTGCTGGTTCCCCATCATGCACAAACTGTCAAACCCTGTAAGGAAGAACTTCTCAATCAGTCCGAACAAATTAGCATTTATAGTGTTTATACGTGGATCCCAATTAAGTTCTGTACTTCTATGCAAATCTGTTCATCTGTGTGACAACCAGTGTGTTTGTTGTGTACTTCCAGATGTTTATTAATGAAGCCCGGACGTCAGCGTGACTCACGTTGTTCCGAGGTGCGTTCGCCTGCACCGGGTCCTCGGCTGCCAGGGCGATGCTGCTCATGGTGATGACCATCAGGATGCACATCTCAAAGTAGCGGAGGTTGACGACATAGTGACACAGCCGACGCACACTGCAAGACCACACACAGATTCACACATAGACATGTTCACAAACACACTACACACTGGGTGGACAATGCCCACAAGGTGCATTTAGGTGACATCCTATCATAACAAGTGATGGACGAATGCTTATACTTCCTTGTCAAAAAATGCACAAAGGTGGACGTCCATCATCCTGTGGGGTTTTCAGGGTCATCTGGCGTCACCATGTCTTTGACTACACTTAATACACAACAACAGCTCTTTCTGTATGAGAAATCTCCCCTACTCTACTCTCTGTCTTTCTTCTATACACCATTACATGGCACTAACTTTGTGTCTTCCATGTACTTTGTGTTTTATCATCTCTGCAGGTATATTTGGTGCTACATGTGTCTGATCTGCAGTTTCTGGCCTTACCGACCTCCAGAATGTTCTCTTATGTAATGTTTGTCTGTTCTCCATCTGCTATTAAAGCTTCTACTATTTCAGTTTTTCGCTGAAATTGTCAAAAAGATAGCTTAAAGATGCTGCTGTCTCCACCCTCTCATCCCCATCCTCACCCCAACAGGTCGAGGCAGATGGCCGCCCTCCCTGAGCCTGGTTCTGCCGGAGGTTTTTTGTTCCTTTCCATTGTCATCAAGTGCTTGCTCAAAGGGAATCTAAAGGAAACTTTGGATTTGTTGGGTTTCTCTGTTTTAAATCTGAAAGGCATTCATCTTACTACGAGATGGCATATGTTGTGACTTGTAAATAAAACTGAATTGAACTGAATTATTTCATTCATACTGTTTGTTTCTGTAAGTATAACAGTTGATATGCTAACCAAACTATAGTCGACTTCTTTTTTCTGTACATCCTGGTATTAAAGAGCCCATAATGTGCACATTTATGGCTTCCTAATTTGTATTTTTGAGGTCTATTTGAATATTTTTACATGCTTTGATTTTCAAAACACTAATTTCTCACACTGTGCATTAATGCAGCACCTCTTCTTACCCTTTTAGTCCCTGACGCTTTAAGGCCCGCCTACCAAAAAGCCCAGTTTGCTCTGATTGGTCAGCTGAACTGGAAAAGGCAAGGCATTGTGGGTAACTTACAGGGATGTAGCCCGAGCTGAAGAGGTTCTAGAACTATTGAGATTACATACAAACGACTTTCTTCATCTACTTTTCTTTGTAATCCCTTTCTTATTGAACGACTTATTGAGCAACTCACGGGTTTGTTTGCCCGAAGACGAACATGGAGCTGTAGGGAAGGATCTGCCGAGGCCCATTAGCAGCTTCGTCCTCTTCCAGGTCTTTCTTCTCCTCGCTGAGCTGGAAGTTGTCACAGTCGATGTTGTTCACTGGTGTGGAAAAACAGAAATACGCTCATTTAGCTCAAAGAAGCACAGACAGCAACCAGTGAGGTATTCTCTATGGATATAAACTGCAGGATTTGGGTTTATGTGGTTGTTTAGTGGCCGCATTTACGCTGCATCCTTCAAAATATATAATCCATCACTTGAGTAATTAGACGTTTCTCATAAGGCGGCGGTTGGAGGGTCAAGACTGAGCGTGACGGCTGGGTAATGAAGACTGGTTGTTTATGCAGAGATAAATAGCACAAAAACAAGCTGCAGCACGTGCTTTAATAAAAAGAAAGAGCTGGAGGAGTTCTACAAAACTGGGCAGAATGTTAAAAGTGTTCTTTTTCTTCTTCAAATTACCTGGAGCGTGTGCAGAAAACTGCCAAAACAATCCAAATTCAACTGCTGTGGCGCCATCGACTGACTGGTTTTTACACAGCGTGAATTCTTCATCATCCATTAAAGCAGAATTCTGTTGTTTGACAGTTATTAAAATTAAAGTTTAGAGCTTTTGTGTTGTTTGACAAAACCTTACTCAGTGGTTTCTTTGTCGAGATTCTGGGATGTGGTGACTGTCTTAATTACCCTTAATGAGCTCGAATAGTGGAAATGTTGTGAAGAAAATCAAACTGCAGCCTTCCCATCCTTCTCCAGTTGATGTGTCTCTAACAATTCCATCAATCCATGTTCACCCTGGACTTCATACTGTGTGTAAACTGCATGTGTCGTCATCTGTAACCCCTTTTTTACAGTTATAATATAATGTTCATACTGTGTATTTACTGCATATATGCTCCATCTCATATCCCATTTGTTGTTCATACTGTTAATTCTGTATATACGGTACACCGATCATGACCACTGACAGGTGAAGTGAATAACATGGATCATATTCGTTCTATGTGATGTTCTGCTGGAAAACTTTGGATGTTAACATCTGTGTTGACGAGACTTAGACACCCAAATAAACATTGTCCCACAACAAACACACTCCCTCATGCTAATGGAAATCCCAAATGTCACTGGAGGAAAATGCACCCCACCACATGGAAACAACATCAACCAATCAGGAACATGTTGAGGAACATGACAATGGTCCAACATGTTGATTTGACCTCCAAACTTCCTACACCCCATTCTGATCAAGCATCAACAGGATGCAGTGGAACAAGTTGGATTGACAGAGGCCCCACTGCACAAGCCAGAGTACCCAAAGGATCCAGTGCCAACGTCCTGGTTCCAGACCCCATAGGACACCCTGAGAGGTCCTCTAGTCCATGTCCAATGGTTCAGAGCATTTTGGACCACATAAGGGGACCAACACAATATCAGGCAGGTGGTCATAATGTTATGGCTGATTGGTGTATACTGCTTATATCTCACAGTATAATTAACGTTTACATTGTTCATACCACTATTTAGCTCTACTGTGTCCATATATATAAATATTAAACTTAATATATTACTGTGTTCATAGCGATCTGTCCATACTGTTTATACTGTGACGTACTGTTTGCTGTTTTTGCACTTCTGGTTAGACGCTAAACTGCTCTTCCTTGTCTTAGTACTTGTACTCTGCAATAACAGCAAAGTCGAATCTAATCTAACCTAATGTGTCCCTGTCGTGCTGCACTCACTGGGTATGATGGTGGTTTCTCCAGGCGGTGCGGTGATGGTAACGGGGATGTGGATGGCGTTGCTGTTGAGGCCGGCCTGGCTGGCCCTGGTCGAGTTCTTCTGGTTGTCGGCATCCTCCTGCTTTTCTCCCAGACTCAGGCTGCTCCTCATCGGCTGCAGAGGGCTGCAGACGAGTCCGTCCTCCTCGGCGTCCGGCTGCCTCTCCCTGTGGAGGAAGACGAATCGTGTCACAGGCATCATTATACTTTGCTCTCGGGTTGCTTCAAGCTTTTTCTACCAAATTAGATCCAGAAACATCCATTTAAGTTTGTCTGCCCTCTTCAGAGAAAAACAACATGAGTGGCAACAAACTGGACAAACCTTTACTACCTTGCTGTCAAGATACACAGTTAGATGGTGTTTAACTGCAAACCATTAGTGACAGCTTATTATTCTTGTTATGTCTTAGAGGTAAGCCCAAAGTCATTCTTATATCTGCAAGCAATTTTGATTTCTAGTAAATTTTATTTGACCAATAGGCTTCTTCTGGCTGGAAATGACACAAGCAAGTGACAAAAAACAATAACACACTGTACTAGAGATGGTAATGATGCATTTTTAACTATTTAGAGTTAGAATTATACTGTGTCTTTTGAATAAAGATGCCATGTCGAAAGTTATTCACACCCTTCATCAGTAATCAACCTTTATCTGCCATCACAGCAAACAACTCTTCCAGTTGCTAACGGTCTTTGTTGCATGTCTCCACTGGGATTTTGTTCCACTCCTCTTTTGTGATGATCTCCGGGTCTTTGAGGTTGAAGGCTTTCTTGCCATCACTCTGGTCTTCAGTTCCCTCCATAGATTCTTGATTAAACTCAGGTCTGGACTGGCTGGTCTGCTCCAGCATGGTAATATTGGTCTCTATTAACCACTTTAACGGCTTGTTGGAACATCCAATGGGTGCCCAAGGTCAAGCTGTTCTGCAGACTGTTTCCTCCAGAATCTGAATGTTGTCTTCTTTTCTCATGATGCAGTTTACTTTGATGAGGTTGTGTCCCATCAGCTGAAAAACACCTCCAACCCATTGCGTTCTCACCATATTGGACTGGAGAGATGGTGCTTAGGGGTTGAAAGCGTCTCTTTTATTTTGCCAGTAGAAAGCCACGTCTCCGTGTCCAAACAACGCCATTTTAGTCTCATTCAACCACAGAACTGTTGACCAAAAGCTTTCTTCTTTGTCCAGGTTGTAGCTTTTGCAAAGGCTGGACAAGCTTTTGTGCTCCTGTCGTGGAGAAGTGAGACCCTCCTTGGTTGGTGTCCATCAAGACCAATCTTGTTAGTTTCTACTGAAGAGTCTCACTTGAAATGCTGCTACCAGAGTTGCCCAGATTCATTTGGATGGTCTTTGTAATGATCCTTGGATTCTTCTTGGCCTCTCTTACTACCATTCTTGCCAGTGCAGGAGTCACATTTGGCTTCCTACCATGACCTTTGAGGTTTGTCACAACATGGAACTCCTTGTACTCTTTGAAGATGCTTTGCATTGCGGCCACTGGCACTTGAAAACAGTTGGATATGACCTTATAACCTTTCCCTACTCCCTTTATAGTGAGCTCATTAAGCTCTTTGGTTTTAGATATGGCTTAGAACTGACATAATAACTGACTTAAGAGCTACAGCACCAGCTGTTTTTAATTGATAGTTCATTAAAACGCTTTAGAACATGGTAGAAATCACCAGGACCACTTGGAGCAGTACAGAAGCTGCATTTCTTCAAACGTTTGCCGGAACTTCTGGAGGCATCATTAACTTCAAACATTGCAATTTGCCAAAAATGAAAAAAATAAAAGACAAAATTTATCATTAGCACCTCTTAAACAATGTCTTACTGTCTTTTGTCACTTGTTTATGTCATTTCCATCCAGAAGAAACCCACTGGTCAAATAAAAACCCACTACAAATCAAACTTTTGCACAACTGTTGATAATATTGGGCCTAACTATATGTATGGTGCCTTAAGATGTGGCATTCACACCCAGAAAATGTACTGCAGAATTAATTAAGTCAGAAAAACAGAAGGGCAGTGAAAGAGCTTTAGTGTTTTGATGCCAAGACAAACCGCTGCTACACCTGACCCATTCGATTTTTTTTAAAATGAAGATAGAAAATGCTGCTAAACTCTGCGGGGCTGTTTTCTCCAAGTTATTTATGAACCTCTGCTGGTGGAGCTAAGAGAAATGTTGCAGGTCAACCAGAAAATGCAAATCACAAGTAAAGGCCAGTAAGAGCACACAGAGTCCAGTCAGGTGGTTGTTGTGTGAAGAAACAGTCATATTACCTCTCCGGTTAACAAAGCTGCCCTTTCAGAATAAAATGTGATGGGAGCTCTCGGATCCAATAAGAAGAATGAAATACTAAGCGGAGGTATTACAAATGGTAAAATCTGTCTGAGTCATGCTGCGGTTTGTGGTCTGGTGGTGTAACGTTGAACTAAACATTGGGATGAAACACTCAAGAATAATAATATATTAATTTTAAAAGACAGTGCATCAGAAATACAACTGAAACAGAAAGTATGCTGTGTGGAATTCAAAAGAAATGAACGTGAGGAGAATATTTGCAGGATAGAATCACAACTTAAACCTGCAATAACTGAGAAACTAGCATCACCTTTTAAGCCGACTTGACTTACTCACATATCTGTCGTAGCATTAGCGCGCAAAATTGGCATTTTTTGATCGCTCTATGTAGGTTTGTTGCACAGTTTTCACTGACAATTTGCTAAATTAAAAAAAAATACTGATCAAGTGGAGAACTTTACATTTTTCAGTTGCACAGCTGGATAGAAATGATGTCAGTCATAAGTACAGATTCTATGTAAAAGTTGGACGTAGAGATTGTGATGGCATCGCGTGACCCAAATGCTGAGGCGTAGCGGCTATCCCTGGTTCGATTCCGACCTCGGGCATTTACCGCATGTCCTTCCCCACTCTCTCTCCCATTTCAACTCTATCCACTGTCCTATCCAATAAAGGCATAAAAGGCCAAAAATAAATCTTTAAATTTTTTTTTGGACACAATCTTGCTTTTTTGAAACCATATCAAGCGACAGAGGGTGACACCGTGCACGTCAAGGTAACTCAACATACTCTACTTTATCTTCTACTCTACTCTAAATGGGATCATAAATTACTAAATGACCATCATTCTATATTGAAAGAGACCTGAAACTAGCAAATGGAACCATAAAGTTATGAGGAAAATGTTTGCTGAGTTAATAAATCAAGTGAGAAGTCGGGTCAGTTTTATATACAGCTGGACTACTTTTTGCAACCAGAGACGTCGCCCCCTGCTGGACATCAGAAGGAACGCAGGTTGATGTTCATCTTTAAAGTAAACTCTGTGGTCTCAAGCTGATGCATCCATTGCTATGCCAAACCATAATTGGAGAAGCAAAACTATAAATTGTACCGAAGGGCTATGTCATGTATAACGCTCACTCATATATATTATTAACCTATATGTTACCATTCACTGTTATGCACTAAAAAAATCAAATCTCTTGTATGTGAAAACCTGCTTGACAATAAAACCATTGTGATTCTGATGTGAGAATCTGGTTGCTGTGCAGTGAGTTATGTAAGATATTCCAGTAAATTCATGCTCACAGCTGTGATTTAGCACAAAAGGATTCTCAGTAAGTGTCAACATTTATCAGATAATATCAACTGAAACTCTCTTTCTTCTTCGTTTTACTAAAATGACAGACAACAAGTGTTTATCTCACTCATTATTTAGCCCCAGCTTGTAAACACAAACAGCCTTTCGTAAAAAACGGCACTAAAGTGTGGTTCAAATCATTCTGAACAGGGTATCAGTCTAATATAAGTATAAAATAATGACCTCAGACTGTAGAATATAACATCTTCAGAGTCTCACCTGTAACCTTTGCTTCCATTCTTGCTCCTCTTGCAGTCGTCGCCCAGAGTCGACTGAGCTCTGGACATCCTAGAGCACCGAGCCTTCCTCTCGCCGTTACTCTCCCCTTCGCCTCCCCCTCTCCCCCTCCGTTCTGCCTGGGCTCCGTTGGCCAACATCCCATTCCCCTCTTTGGGCGGACGGTGGGAGTGATGGTGCCGATGCCCTCTTTCATCACCGGTCTCCTCCTCAGGTGATCCGGCCTGGTGGTGTCGGTGCCCCTGCCCTCCATTCCGGCTCCCGCTCCTCTCCCCTCTCCTCTCTTTGGTCTGATGGCCGTCTCCTCTGCTGTGATGGGTGTGGTGCCTCCCTCCCCGACCCTCGCCTCCGTCGCCGTTCCTCTCGCAGTGCCGGTGGTGCTTCCTGGAGTGGGTGCTGTCTCCCAGCCCTTCTCCTGCCTCCTCCCTGCCTCCCTCCGCTGGATGCCAGCTGGGCTTGTCTCCGTTCCGGGCCTCCACCATGAGCGGCCGGTCCAGGTGGGTTTTCATGTCGGGGTGCAGGTGGAGGGCGGTGGACATCCGGAGTCGCTCCTCGGGGTCGAGCTCGTTGAACAAGGCCTCGCTGCTCGCCCTCATGTTGTGCCTCCTCAGCTGGTTGGTCCTCTGCTCCCACACCGACATGGTTTTAGCCGAGCGCTGCTGCTCCTTGCTGCAAACATCAAATCCACAGAAAAGCATCTTATGATAGAGGAAAAACAATGATACAGACCAGTTTTATACTTCTTGTTGGATGAGGTTTGGGTGATTATCGCAATCCACACTTCCATCCATAGCCACACCATCTTTCCCACACATTTCTTCATTGGCAATACTCACCAAACCCCTAATGAGGTCAAATAAATAAGACAGAACCAGGTCTATGGATGCATCAGCACAAACGTCCACCATGGTAAAGCTTTCACTTACCATGAGTGACTAATACATGGAGAAACAGCTCAAATCCAGCATGAAATTACATCAACAGAGTTCTCAAGATGGTGAAATATCTTCCTGTTATGATATGACCTGGTCCTCAACACTGAAACCTCTCCACATGGCTTTAAAACAGGCGGACAATTCATCTAACTCAGTCTATAGGAAGATATTAAGGTGTGCAGACGATGGTGTCGGAAAAGAGCAAAACACCTGCAGTAAAGTAGTCATTTTTATCTCGTAAAGACGTATTACTCCTTTGTTTGGGTTGCAAAAAAGCAAAGGACGAAACCTCTCTGCAGAGTTTTCATCTATTCCAGTTCGAAGCTTCTTCCTTTGACGAATGTTTGGATTAATGGCGTAAAAGAGACGCACGCAACTTCCTCAAAACTTGTCCTACTTGCTCAAGGAAAACTTGTTTTGCAGACATAACAGCTCGACGTAACAAAGGTTTCTTTCAGTGTTACAAATGTTAAACTGTTGGGGCTTAATGGATGAAAATGACCAGAGAAAAGTCCTTCGAACAAACACATCTAATCCATCCATCCTAGAATCTCCTCACAGACACATTCCAGGCTTGAATCCACCACATATGTGTAGATCAAAGGCCCCTGATGCCCTTTGAGGCTCCTACTTGTAGAAATTATTGCAAAACTTGCGGAGAAAAAAGTTCAGTTGAGTGTTTTTTGATGGTGCAACCTATCAGTAATTCCCACTAAATCAGAAGATCAATACGTCTGTGAGGTTGTAGGTTTATGTCATCGTTCCTCCTGCAAAGAATCACGTCTTACACATGCAAATAAACTGAAAGCGACCGTGTAGGTCTTTCTTTAAATTCAGTGCGACTCAGGTCATATGGAAATGGGGCAAACAGGAAAAAACATGCTATGATTTATGATCGTTCTTCACATTCTGTAGAACTTCTAGAAGTAAGATGATTCCCTACTGAAGACAAAGGTGGTCTTAGACGTTCCATTAAAAAATATCTGCCAAAAATATACTAATTACACTTGATAAAATATGTAAAAACCAAAATATTCTGTGTTCCTCAACGCAGTGGAAAAGCCATTAATGACTCAGATGTGACCAACAGTCACTTAATAAAAATTCATAGACTATTCGGCTGAACTGCAGGCTGTGTTTACTACTTTTTCCAGTGGTGGCAACACCTGTGGACACTTGGAAAACATGTTTTCATGCTGATTCCAGGTTATTTTTTCTTATTGTTTTTGTAAATCAGAACAGGCAGGGAAGAACATGCTATGATTTATGACTACATTCCTCACATTCTGTAGAACTTCTCTAAAAAATAAAACCAACCAGATTCCTAATTTGAGATTCTGCGTCTGGAAAACTAAACAAATCTAAACAAATCACTGTGTGTCTCAATTAAAAATTTGCCAAAAATATACTAATTACACTTAATAAAATATGTAAAAAACAAAATATTCTGTGTTCCTCAATGCAGTGGAAAAGCCATTAATGACTCAGGTGTGAGCAACAGTCACTTAATTAAAATTCATAGACTATTCGGCTGAACTGCAGGCTGTGTTTACTACTTTTTCCAGTGGTGGCAACACCTGTGGACACTTGGAAAATATGTTATACATGCTGATTCCAGGTTGTTTTTTCATATTGTTTTTGTAAATCAGAACAGGCAGGGAAAACATGCTATGATTTATTACCACATTCCTCACATTCTGTAGAACTTCTCTAAAAAGAAAAACAACCAGATTCCTAATTTGAGATTCTGCGTCTGGAAAACTAAACAAATCTAAACAAATCATTGTATGTCTCAATTAAAATTTGCCAAAAATAGACTAATTACACTTGATAAAATATGTAAAAACCAAAATATTCTGTGTTCCTCAATGCAGTGGAGAAGCCATTAATGACTCAGGTGTGACCAACAGTCACTTAATTAAAATTCAGGGACTATTCGGCTGAACTGCAGGCTGTGTTTACTACTTTTTTTAGTGGTGGCAACACCTGTGGACACTTGGAAAAATGTTATACATGCTGATTCCAGGTTGTTTTTTCTTGTCATTTTTGTAAAATGGGGCAGGCAGGGAAAACATGCTATGATTTATGACCATTCCTCACATTCTGTATAACTTCTCTAAGCAGAACAACAACCAGATTCCTTATTTGAGATTCTGCATCTAGAAAATAAAACAAATCTAAACAAATCACTGTGTGTGTTGTCTTAAAAAATTGCCAAAAATATGCCAATTACACTTAACAGATTATGTAAAAACCAAAAAATTCTGTGTTCCTCGACGCAATGGAGAAGTCCTGAATGACTCAGCTGTGACCAACAGTCACTTAATTAAAATTCAGGGACTATTCAGCTGAACTGCAGGCTGTGCTATGGAAAAATGTTGTATATTTTTGTAAAATGGGGCAGGCAGGGAAAAACATGCTATGATTTATGACCATTCCTCACATTCTGTAGAACTTCTAAGAGCAGAACAACAAGCAGATTCCCTATTTGAGACAAAGATGGTCTTAGATGATGTTTCTTAACATCATCAGGAATGAAAAGAATCAAAAACTCCATCAAAACTCCTTTGATGTGTCCGTGTTTCCATTAATCACGCATGGAAGTTTCGCATACTGTTCCACGTTCGTGCACAGTATGACTCGTTTCTTTTTAACGTCACGGGTTAGTTAAGTTAGTTCCAATTGGTCAGCTGTACCTCAAGATACGTCGGGCGGGAGAGGAGTAGACAGAATAACACCTAAAAGACAGACAGACAGACAGACGGACACAGGACAGACATCCACAGGCAGACAGGTGAGCTACAGACAGACAGGCAGCGTTGGAAAGCGACACATGTTGCACTGAGGAGCGTTATTTTGTGATTAGCAGTGAAAAACACAGAAAAAGGGCAGTTCTAATCAGAAATTAGTGTTAATTCAAAGTCTACCAGTGGACATGAGTGAAGTCCGGGGGTCTACGATAGCAAACGGACTGTAAAATGTCAACGCTCAGAGGAATTAAACATTTACAGACAAATTATTCACATCAGAGAGCGAAAGATGGATAACTGCAGGCAGCAAACACAGATCAGCTGGTTGAAGCTGGAGGGAAACACGACTGTTTACTGATTCCACTCTAAATTACACCCACACCGGCCTCGCAGCTCCACATGTGATGGTGTTTTTCTGCTCTCTGGGGCAGTTTTGTTTAAAAATATAAGAATCATGAATACATTTCACTTCAGCAGCTATGAAGTTGTGACAGTTCATGGGAATCCAGAGGAGGAAAGAGAACAGAGAGGAGTCAGAATAGGATAAAAAGAAGTGGAGAGGAAAAGGGAGAAATCATGGAAAAAGACAAGAGGAAGGAGAGAAGAGGAGCGAAGACGGAGGAGGAGGAGGAGAATATTGTAACAGAGAGTGATAACTCACGGTGACTGAATGCTGCTGACGGACGACCTGCGAGAGAGTGCATCTCGATTTTGCTTTACAAAACTGTACATGCAGAACAAAAAACAAAAAGGAAATAATGAGACACAAATGTGGAGGGGACAGGTGGACGGTCGCTCTGTCCGTCTGGCCGTCCACCTGCCCCCTCCTGCTTCACAGTAAAGAACTCATCTGTGCAGCAACAAAAGCATGTCTGTCAGCAGGGACTTTATTATGACAAAAACGTGTTCAGGAGTTTCATTCCAAAACAAGAAATCATATTTTACTAGTAGAAATTAAGTTTGTAGAGGCTTATGCAGATTAAAAAATGATTTCTGATTGAGATTCTTCGAGTCATTTGGCAATGAAACCCCGAGTTTCTCCGAAACAGCGCACAGAATACACATAAGACAGTTATTTCAAAATAAAAGCAGCTGCTAATGAGCTTACTAGATAGGGTTTTACCACACTGTTCAAAAGCACAAATTAGAAATATCCAGAGAACACTGAAACATAATGCACACGGTCACATAATAACAGTGATAACAGTGAAAAGGGAGGGGGGGTGATATCCAGTGATTTATAGCTGATCGTTCCCTACTTTGTCAAATGAATCGAAGTCTTTGGGAAGCTGCAGAAACATTCAACTCAATTAGTCGAATCCCTTTTGTGTGAGCAGAATCCGCGCTCCATGTAAACAAAGCAGATAGCAATCAAGCATTAGCGCTGAGCTTTACGGCTATAAATCACTGCCGAGTTTGGGAAAGCTCCAGTTTCACACCACTCTTCTCAGCGCTCATCCAGCGTCTAGAAGGAGGCAGCAACACGTCTCCTGGTTAACACAGGAGCTGTCAGTCTCAGGCTGGTGGGCTGCTGCTGCTGCTGCTGGAGGAGGAGGCGGCCGGGCGAAGGTTTGAGCCTGACAGGAGCTTTCTATTCTTACGAAGACGTCACTGTCATTATCCTGTTAGAAAAAGTCTGAACTTCTGACAGCTGACGTTCAGTTTTCCTCTCATCTTGCTCGCGTCTTTCTCTGTTTAACTCTGATCTTTGTTCATTTGCTTCCTCTCTCTTTTTTAATATTAATTGCGGGAATGTAAAATATAAGCACAAATCATTGCTTTCTTAACTGGCAAATGTGCTGAGGTAGATGCAAAGTGGGGGTAGGGACAGAAATCCAATACAATTAAATAAAAAAAAAGATTACGGAGCTCATTTTAGCTGTTATTGTCAACAACCTGAGTCTGTTGCTCCAACATAATGAATTTATACCTGCTTTAACTGGTGTATTCTGCTTCTAAACTCTATTAAATAATGATAAAATGATATTCTGGCTGTTAGGCTGCTGTGTTCCTTCATGTCGTTGTGTTTATTTTAGGAGTCAGAGTTCTGAAGAGCTCGGGAGCCACTGTGTTACGAACCAAATGAACGGACTTTACATCAGATATCTAAAAGCCTGATGCAGGAATTGCCTGATGCTAACCTGTTTAATTTGCAGAGCTGGGAGCTTTTGCATTTTGTGGGAGACATTTCCAAAGCAGCTGAATAACTGGGCTGTTCAGACGTGCTGCAAGCGCTCTAAAAAATGAAAAGCCAATTTGCCAGCATGTAGCAAAGCTCAGGGACAAATAAATAAATAAATAAATAAAGCAAAGAAACCACTGGTGGAATCTCACAAGTGATGCTGACTGAAGCTTCCTTAACTGCCTGTAATACTGAGTAAACAAGGCAACGCCACAGGAGCGTCTCGTAATGGGAGGGGATGAGGAGGAATCCAGAAGATGCACGAACATCAACACAAACAGACACCTGGGAGGGAAGAACAACGCTGGACGATGGAGCGACGTTCGTCATTAGTGAGCTCTGAAACTTACGCAGCGATGGAGATGTTGGCTGCAGACATCGGGCTCACTTCCTTCACCTCCAGAGCTTTCTGCAGGGCGAGCTTCTTATTGGCTGCCTCCTCCTGCTCCTCTTCATCCTTTGACCAGTCAGAGCGAAGACATGAAACGCATCAGCATGACAACAGATGTTGCTTTTCTCAGTGATTCAGTGCAAAGAAGAAGCATCGGTGGTGCTAATGTGAGCAGGTGAGACCAAACCTACCTTAGTCAGCTCCTGTGCATTCGCAAGGTTGTCGACAGCGATAGCCAAGAAGACGTTCAGGAGGGTATCTGAGTAACGCTCAGGAGAAAACACAGCTGGACGGGATCCTGGGATAAAATATGCATCGTTTTTATTTCTACTGTAGCAGGAGAAGTGATTTGTAGTCCATCTGTCAGTTCACCTGTTGGGGTTTTCAGTCAAAGTGAACTTTATCGTCAATGTCTATCAATTAAAATGCAGTTTCTCAGAGTCCCACAGTGCACGAGGAAGAAAATATAAATACAGAATATAATAGTACAGGCTCTTAATGCAGCAGTGGCACCTTATGGCCTCTTTTAAAGTTTAAAAACTCATCTGTAACCGGGCAAAAAAAGTCAAAGTGGCACATTTCTGCGTCTACTTCTGAGATAAGGACTCTTATTCCAGCCAATATTTGGGATCTCAAGAGGTAGCCCAGCTAATGAGGAGCAGCCAGGCCCTCAGACGGAGATATTAACACACTTCATGGAGGAAAAATTAATTGATGTCAATGAGGTTCTTGAAAAATCTGCAAGAATTAAACTATTTTTTGTGCACGTTGCAAAAGAAGCCACATGCACCCTCTGAAACTCAGCAGCCAGGCCCTAAGACGGACACATGAACACACTTTTTGCAGGAAAAATGAAGTGTTGTCAGTAAGCTTCTTGACGCTTCTGCAAGAATTATTAACTATTTTTTACACATGATGCAAAAGGAGCCACATTCTGTCTTTGCAACTTGGTAAAATACAGCAGCCAGACCCTAAGATGGACACATGGACACACTGTCAAGTCTATTTATCACAATGAGCTTCTCGAAAAATCTGCAAGACTAAACTATTTTCTGTGCACGATGCAGAAAAAGAACACATGCTGCCTCTGCAACTCCATGAAATACAACAGCAAATCGTAAAAATGCAACAGCCAGGCCCTCAGTCAACGCACAAACAGATATCTCGCAGGAAAAAATAATGGATGTCAATGTGGCTCTAGAAAAATCTTCAAGAATTATCAACTACGCTTGATGCATGATGCTAAAAAAGCCACATGCTGCCTCTGCAACTCAGTAAAAATACAACAGCCAGGCCCTCAGATGACGTACACATACATTTTGTAGGAGAAGTCTATTTATGTCAATGAGCTTCTTGAAAAATCTGCAAGACTAATCTATTTTCTGTGCATGATGCAGATGAAGCCACATCCTGTCTCTGCAGCTCCATAAGATACAGCAGCCAGGAGCCCTCAGATGGACACATGAAGACACATTTTGCAGGAAAAAGCAGTTGATGCCAATGAGGTTCTGAAAAAATCAGCAAGAATTATGAACTATTTTTTTAAACGTGATGCAGAAGAAGCCACATGTTCTCTCTGCAACTCCATAAAATGAACACACATTCTGTAGGAGAAGTCGTTTATGAGAATGAGGTTCTTGAAAAATCTGCAAGAACTGAATATTTTTTTTCGCACTATGCAAAAAGAAGCCACATGCTGTCCCTGGAACACACTAAAATTCAACCGCCAGGAGCCCTGATGGACACATGAACACACATTTTGCAGGAAAAATTAATTAATGTCAATAAGCTTCATCAAAAAAACTCCTTTTTATGCATGACACAGAAGAAGCCACATGTTCTCTTTGCAGCTATGAAAAATCTGTCACTGCTAATCATGTACAAGTTTCCCTGACTCCAGTGTGCAGCTCGGGCCCAGAGCTCAATGTTGCTCAACGTCGGCATGCTATTGGCTGAATCCAAATGTTTGGGGCGGGGCTCAACGCTGCTTGTTGGCATGCTATTGGCTGAATCTAACATTTGACTCCGCCTACAGGGACACTGCCTGCATGTAAAAACGAGCGACGCCTTCTGCTCCTAGCATTGTCACAAACCTGTATTTGGTTCCACTCTGAATAGCATTAGATAAACACATTCCTGAAGGGTCATGTTTAGGGTGAGGGTTAGATTGTCACCAAACTGTTGCAAAATGAAGTAAAGTTGAACGCTCCACTCCGCCCTGAACTGCACACTGCAGTCAGCGGCTTCTCATCATTTCTGCAGCCATAACTCAAAGTTTAATGCAGCTCCTCAGATAAAGAGATTATGTTCGGAGTCTTGCGTGCACTGAAGAAACTGCACCTCAGAGTCTGAACTGAACACCTTCATGCTCACAGGAGGAAAACCTCTTTATACTAATGATGCCACACAGTTCCACCTCATCTCTCCCTCAAACAAAGAATAAACAGATAAAAATACTGATTCCGACTTCCAGTGTTTCATAACTTCCAACCAGTCCTGTGCAGAATGAGGCTTTCTGGATCATTATTCTTCTTCAGAGTCGGAAATACTCCAATATTGCAACTTGAGATTGAGTCAT
Organism: Dascyllus trimaculatus; assembly: GCA_024666655.1. Lineage (NCBI taxonomy): Eukaryota > Metazoa > Chordata > Actinopteri > Pomacentridae > Dascyllus > Dascyllus trimaculatus. The sequence goes on from CM045460.1 coordinate 25,946,384, forward strand.
GTAGAGGAGCTTTACAGTGTTGGTGAGCTGGTGTGCTCAGGCTGCAGCAGGAGCACAGTGTAGAGTTACATCTAAGCCATTTTAAGGCAAGACGGGGTTACTTTTATGGAAAACATCTTCGAGAGACACCGTATCTCGTAGTCTAAGCGGGACACATTCATGCTTACAGGAGGAAAACTCTCGCCTAATGCTAAACTAAACTGTGTTCTTTCTTTCTTTGTTGCAACACTGATAACTTTTCGGCGGTGCCCCAGTTAGACGCTGCGTTCGAATCAAGAGTCCCGCCCTCCACTCCTGCCTCCTCTGAGTCTGTCTGGGTCGCTGGCCCTGATTGCAGGAGTGGGAACAGATGTGTTGGATTCAGGCCACCAGCTGCCATTCATCTCCAGAACTCCACCAGCACATTCACATCATTCAGTCTGGCTCAGCTCCAAACCACAGACTGCTCCTTATTACTCTGAGTGCAGCAGTCGACTTTACAGACTTCATACTGTTGCATGCTTTCTAAATACAACCGCAGCGTACTAGTTGGTCTTAATGCTGCGCCTTAAGCTTGTCCATCACAGTCTATAGAGCAAAATGAGCTGCTATCCTGGCATTTGTTGCATCCTGCATTTGAACTACAGTCCATCTGCTCATGCTATCACCTTTTTCTGACTTTCTATCTATTATAGTACTATAGTATTTAAATGCATCTCCTGTTCCACCTTCCTAGTTACTTCTGTTTCCTGTCTCCCTCTGCCTGCAGCCTCCCCTGACCTGACCCCTGCCTCCATCGCTGGATCCATCAGCTTCCTCTGTTCCCTGGACTCCACTCCGCCTGGCTCAAGTGTCTTTTATTGGCCCTGCTCCCCAGGTAAAGCCTCCGGCCCGGTCACCTGCAGCCTGAACCTGCCTCAGCCTCTGCCAACCAACTCGGCTCAGCTCATTTCCTGCTTCAAATTATCTGTCTGCTAATAAGCCAGACGTTTTGTTCTCCAGCCTCTGTATTCTCAGTCCTCCTCCCCTCCTCTGTAGCTGTAACACCAAATGAATTCTGAGTGTTTAAGGAGTGAATATTAAAAGTGGAGAATGCTTTTTCCCCTCAGTGCAACTGAATAAAAGACAGAAACAAAGGAGGAGCTGCTGACACTCGCAAATCCAAAGACTCCATTAGGTGAAAATTAAGTTTTTTACCTTGTTAAAGCGTCCATATGGTGCTTATTTATGTTCTAAAAGACACAAAATGAGCAAAAAACACCTAAAACCTGCTGACGACTAGGGATGGGAATTGAAAACCAGTTCTTGTTGAGAACCGGTTCCCAGTGTTTCAGTTCCTTGGAATCATTTGCCAATTTTGCAAACGATGCCCAAGCAGCACAAATGTTTGCTTAAAAGTTTGGTTGCATTTCATGAGAAAGGATGACAACAGGGCAACTTGCAATCCTTGCAAAGTGGATATTTCATCAAAGGGAGGAAACACTGTGGTGCACAGGTTATGGAGCATCTCTCATCCATTGGACGTTGTGGTTTGAGGGGCGTGTCTTAGCCCCCTCGGTGATTGTTGGCACTGTGTTCCGCATTCAGTGTTGTGGCTCGAGAGCAATAAAGTTGGCTCACTAGCACCTAGCTTGTGTCTCCTTCTTCCTCGCCACAATACTACCAATATACAGAAACATCTGCAAACACAACATGAGATAACTTTGAATTAATGTTTTGATCCGCTCCAGAGTGAATCTCAACCCAGCAGCAGCGGCAACGTTAGCACGTCCTCTGCTGTTAATACTGCAGGTAACTAACAGTGCTTATCACGTTGGCGTCATTTGCCTCACTGTAAAACCTGCTACCACTAAGTGTTAACGTCAAACGAACGCCTTCTCATGCGTTACATTTAGACGACCATGACGAGACACAGAGTCTGACCGGCTCAGAGGCTGGCAGCACTCGCTCCAGTTCACGTCTACCTCTAGATTCTCCTTTCACAGGCGGGGAAATGAGAATCGATAAAGAACCGAATTGTTAAGCAGAATCAAAAATGGAATTGGAATCGTAAAAATCTTATCGATTTCCATCCCTATTGACGAGAGTCTCAAAAAGACAGATTCCAGAAACTCCAACTTGTAGATCAGAACTTATAAAAAGCATATAAATCTGTATATAAAGCAGATGAAACTAACTTAAGCAACCTCATCATACCATGTAATAATATATTAATCACTGGGACTGAAGTATGTCTTCTCATGCAGGACTTTCACATGTAACAGAGTATTTTTTACATCACTGTAGTGGTACTTTTACTTGAGTAAAGGATCTGAATATACAGATAAAACTACAGATTGAGGCTCCCACAGTTCGGTATCATTTCCGAGGCAGTGGTGGCGGAACGGTTAAGTCTCTGGGCTGCTGATCAGAAGGTCAGAGGATCGAACCCCAATGCAGCCATTGTTGGGCTCTTGAACAAGGCCCCTTAACCCTTCCTGCTCCAGGGGCACCATACCATGCGCTCTGACCCCAACTGGGATATGAAAACAACATTTCACAACGCTGTAAACATGCATTTGTGACAATAAAGGTTCCTTCCTCTTCAGAATCGGTTTCTGGTATAAGCATGTGTTGCTGAATTATCCCAATATTGCAACTTGCTATTGTGTAGATTAAAGAAGTTCACAGTGCTGGTGAGCTGGTGTGCTCAGGCTGCAGCAAAAGCTCAGTGTAGAGTTTAATTTAAGTCATTTTAAGGCCCTGAGGGATTGCCTATATGGAAAAATTCTTACAAATATTGCATTTTTAGGAGTTTTAAAACCATGTTCAGCCTCAAACGGTTCCTTCTGATTCAGCGCCGTGGTTTCAAAGAGGATACAGTTTCCAAAGAGCGTGAGGACGATGAAGTAGATGGAGGAGAACATGCCGCGGCGAACGCCCCCCTGAGACTCGATGCCGTGGTACATCACAGCGTTCCAGTCCTCACCGGTCAGAATCTAAAGGAAGGCGGAAGAGAAAGACGCTGAGAGACTCAGGCAGGTTGTAAAAGCGCCGCCCCAGAATTAAATCGCCTCACAGAGCGAAGGGTTATGAGCACAGACTAATTGAAGGATTATCAGCGAGCTCGTTAGGGCGCAGGAGCCACACAGAGCACACATTCCCTCTAATTAAAACCACCCATAACAAACTTTCTTTTTCCGTAACGTCAGTATTTGCCCAGAAAGCGCGTCTCACCTGGAACACAGTGAGGATGGCTGCTGGGAAGGTGTCAAAGTTCGTCGTAGGCGTCTCGTCTTCAAAGTTAAACCTAAAAGAAGCAGAAAAAAAACAACATCACAAAGAGTAAAACCATTTCAAAGTGAAGCTCCAGTCTGGTCCTAAAGGGATCGACCTGTTAAAGAAGAACATTTGGAGCAGTGAAGTTAAATCTGAGCAACAGAACATGTTTCTGGTCATGAGAAACATGACAGAACAACATTCATGGTTGAAGGCACAGCGGCTCCGTTTCTTCTTTTTCTTCTTTCCTGTGAAACTTTAACTGTCGATTCATCACACACCATTAAGACACACATGTACTTCTATACTTGTGAGGACGTTCACCGACATAATGCTTTAACTGACCCCGAATCTTAAAGAACAAATCCAGTTTATCAAAATTTAAACCACACTTTGGTTGTTTTAACATCTTCAATGGAGGTTAAATGACTAGAGCTCAGTAAAGACTGACTTTAAATGCTCCTTATACCACGAAACTTGAGCAGTTTTGCAACTTATCTGATAATATTTGTGAGTCTAGGTGCAAGTGATGGTTGTTCTGAGTGTTTTATTACTGCGACCTGCTGTGAATCTACTTTGTCCTTTGGCCTCTTCTGCAAAACAGATCTTGATCTCGGTGATATTAAATTAATTTATTTGGTCGTTTATTTGGTGGCTCAGCTGTTAGCAGAGTCGCCTCACGGCTAGAAGATCCCCGGTTCGCGTCCCGGTTAGGACGCCTGGGATCTCTCTGTGTGGAGTTTGCATGTTCTCCCTGTGCAGCGTGGGCTTTCACCGGGTTCCTCCCACAGTCCAAAACAATGCTGAAGTTAACTGATTGTTCTAAACTGTCCGTAAGAGAGTGGTTGTCTGTCTTTATGTGTAGTCCTGTGATAGACTGGCGACCTGTCCAGGGTGTCACCTGCCTTCGCCTGAGTTGGGAGTTGGGATAGACTCCAGCACCCCGCTCTACAGAGGATTAAGCAGTGTATAGATGATGGATGGATGGATTTAGAAATGACTGTTTATTATGAATCTACAACTTGTCTGATCATCTGACTGCTCGTTTTTCTCTCTTGATGGTCTTTTCCCAGATCAGATTGAGGCTCAAACACACAGAACAGAAACTAAAGACTATGCAGACGTTTGACGATATTTAACCTTGTAAACAGAATAACGAGCGGCTAACAGATAATGGACTGATGGATGGATGTGTATATGTAAGGGATGGGATGTTTGTGAATGAATAAATCACTGCTAGCAGCACCAGGGGCAGAAGTAAAGAAGTGCATTTACACTCATTACTGTTTTTTAAACTGTTATTTGTTTTTTTAATTAAGAAAAATCTGTCATTTCATTTTGATCTAGGTATTTTATATTCCAAGGTTTGTACTTCACGTGATATGTTAGAAGGTGTTGCATCTTCCTTCCTTGTGGTGGGCGTGTTCCAACACCTCAGTGCCGATGTTACCAAACTGTATAGTACACCAGAAAAACTGTATTTCCCACTGCATGGTGTATTAAATGCAGTATTGTAAAAAAAAACTGTCAAGCTTTACAACCAGCAGTGCTCCCAATGGTCCACACAGAAACACTGTTATATTTCATTCTGTTGCAACACAGTCAAACATGTGCATTATCTTTTTTTTCTGCATATAGAAGAGTCTGTGCAATATCATTATTTTCTATAGCGGCATTTTCTGCTCATGGGAGGCTCTGTGCAATCTCTTTTTTTCCTACTTATACAATAACTCTGTGCAAGATTATTGTTTGTCACATTCAGAGGAGTCTGTTCAATGCTTAGATGTTCTACATGTGGAAGACTCCACACTAGATCAACAGTACTTTTGTATTTTTCTTGTTTGTTTGGGCTGATGTTCCCTTACGTTTAGCACTGTCCCTTTGCTGCTGTACAACTGCAAATATCCTCACTGTCGGATCCATAATAGATTATTTTATCTTATCTTGCACCAGGACATCCCACTACATCTGGTCTTATCGTGCAGTTTGTCAGTCAGCATGTTTTCTTCTTACTCATAATCCTTTGCGAAATCTCGCGCGAGGATAAACAACTTCAGCTCATTTTGCATTATAGACTACGACAAATACAAGCAAATGGTCAAAATCTGGGGAGTAATATCAGTCGTATGCACGCTGTATGAAACAGTGCTGAGTTTCTAGGGGACGCCGTTGTATCTTTTAAAAGTATAAAGAAAAAATATTTGATTTAGAGCACTGTATGCAAATAAGACTGGTTCCTGTGAATTCTCCACATCCTCCATGTCATCCCGACTCTCTCCCCACCCATCCCTGTGACCGACTGCACCGCTGTCCTCTTCAATGCTCCAGTCAAGCTGCAGGAATCACCACGCCTGGTTTAAAAGGTTTAACCTGTCAGACTGAGGACTTGTGGTTTCATGTCAGCTGCTCACCTCCGTGCCTCTTACTGTCTATTTCTGCAACACTTTCTAGCAGTCTGGTGTTTTCCTGTCTTTTCTCAGAACTTTCTTGATTTGAGTAATGAGGCACACTGACTGTCTGGAGACTGGACAAGGTTGAGCTTTTCCATCACATCCTATAGAGTAAGGAGTTTTTCTGTTACTTACACTAGAAGCCCAGGTGTTGCTATTTCAGCTCAGGCAGGAAGTTTGTCTTCTTTTGCAGCCTCTTTAGGAAGTTTGAACAGTTAGTTTTACTTCTGTCACTGATCTAGCATCATCTACAGGCCCTTTTTTCCTTTGCTGTTTGCCTCTAGGTGCAGCCAGGGGCCGGAGGGGGTCCGGTTTGGGGACCACAGGATCTTGTCCCTGCTTTTTGTGGTTGATGTGGTCCTGTTGGCTTCATCGAACCTGGACCTCCAGCACGCACTGGGGCGGTTTACAGCCGTGTGTTAAGCGGCTGGGATGAGGATGAAGGGTGGCTTGCCCTCTCCGGATTGGTGGAGAGGTTCTGCCTCAAGTGGAGAAGTTTAAGTATCTCGACGTCTTGTTCACGAGTGAGGGGAGGATGGAGCGTGAGATTGACAGGAGGATCGGTGCAGCGTCTGCAGTCATGCGGTCGCTGTATCAGTCTGTCATAGTGAAGAAGGAGCTAAGCCAAAAGGGGAGGCTCTGTATTTACCGGTCAATCTACGTTCCGACTCTCACCTATGGCCATGAGCTTTTGGTTATGACGAAAAGAACAAGATCCCGGATACAAGCGGCTGAAATGAGTTTCCTCTGCAGGGTGGCTGGGTGCATCCTTAGAGATCGGGTGAGGAGCTCAGTCACCAGGGAGGAGCTCGGAGTAGAGCCACTACTTCTCCATGTCAAGAGGGGTCAGTTGAGGTTGCTTGGACATCTGTTCCGGATGCCTCCTGGACGCCTCCCTGTGAAGGTGTTCCAGGCATGTCCCACCGGGAGGAGGCCACGGGGTAGACCTAGGACACACTGGAGGGACTATGTCTCTGGGCTGGTCTGGGAACACCTCGGGGTCCCACTGGAAGAGCTGGAGGAGGTGTCTGGGGCGAAGGAAGTGTGGGCTTCTTTGCTTAGACTGCTGACCCCGCAACCCGGCCCCGGATAAGAAGTAGAAGATGGATGGATGGATGGGTGTTTACCTCATTTGTTCAAATATATTAGCAATAAACTTTACTAAACCAAGAGCAACTGGTTTTACGGTGCATCTCTTTACCCTACTAAAGTGAGAACCGATGTCCCATGAAAGAATCAGCATCTTTATATTCTGAGAAGCTTTCAGCTGATCACTCCTGATGACTCCTCAGATTCATCCGATGTCTCTGCGTATAAAACAGGATATAAAGTAAATAAAACCAACTGATGCTTCATTAAAAAAAACTAATGATGCCATATGTAATTACACATCAGTCAGAGGGACCAAATCAGTACCAAATCAGTTGACCTTTATTTTAAACCAAGTACTAATCGTTCCCCTAAATTCAAGTCTTAACCCTTTGTGGTCTTTGAAACCAGAACAGAACGTCTCCCATAAATGTCCTCGGTCCTCACAAAGATAGAAGCACAACACAAGTCCAGGTTGGGGTTTTTTTTTCAGATGTCCTTCAGGAAGTTTTTCTCACAGATGAAGGAGGTTGTTTTGTACTGACGATGGCCGGGACAGAAGAACATGCAACAGCGGGAAACACCAACCACCACAGAGCCACCAGCTCCAACTCACAGAGTCCAAAACACACTGACGCTGCTGTTCTGCATCGCGTGACACAACGATGCAGCGCGTCAACGAATCCACATGTCAGATTAACCATCTAATGCTTAGATCGTAGGATTTTCTTTACCTGTGGCCGCTGCAAAACCACAGAAGAAGACGGAGTGTAGATCACAAGAGAGGATATATCAAAGCAGCTTGGTTATGTCAAGTAAATCTGGGGTGTCCATCACCTCAGAACTGTAGTTACTGTTGAAGAAGCAGGTTTATGTAGAGTAAAAATGGCCGTCTTGACATGCATCCTACAGTTTCAGTCTGTTTTGGGCTCAACATGAAAGCACACCGATGAAAAAGTTCAACAGGGGGCAGAAACAATGATAGAAAACACAGACACTGTCAATGAATGGATGGATGGAGGGAGTCTTATCGTCTTTAAAACTTAACAATGCCACTGTATTGTCATTTTTCGTCTCTTTTGTTGCATGAAAACAATGTTCACCTTCAAAATCTATTCTTTGCTTCAAGTATCAGAGCATAAAAAGATATATATATATAATATTTGCATCCAAAGCACTACTGGGTTTACACAGAACTGAAGCACTGTGGGTGTTGAGATTGCAGGTTTATCTGTAGTGCTTCCGTACGAAAGTTAACCGTTTCCATCACACATGCAACACTTTCTACACAAAGAGTCTAAGTCTTTGCAGAAAGCCCCCAAATGACCCAACAAACCTGCCAAAACCTGAATCCGTGGTCTTGAAACTACAGAAGACAGTGAGAGAACGACACAGAGATGCATAAGGACGGTTTGTGGTCATTCAACTGAACAAACCTGCATTGTTGTACTGTCATCTTAAAATATATACGAGTATATAGAGAAATAAGGCAGGTGCAAGAAATATTGGGGGTTGGAGAGAAGAAGAAAGTAAAGGAAGGGAGGAACATTGTGAAATAAGTCAGTGAATGTAGAACATCCAGGTGAAAGGCCACTAAAGACGGTTACATTATCATAGATTTAAAGAGGATTGTTTTAGAAATAAGTGAATATAGATGCTGCTTTAAGTTCCTTGGGTTCTACAGGGTTCTATTAACGGGCTACACAAAGACCCATTTATATGTTTTGATACATATCGTATATCTGATTCTATGCAGATGATGCAGGACAATTCTATGTATGCCAGTCGCTAATCACAGATAAGATAAATGCAGATGTGTACGGTGTTTTATGGTATTTTAGTTGATTAAAAATATGTATTAATTTATCCTGGCAGCTCAGACCATCATTTAAAGCTCATGTTTAACATTTCATCTACATTTCAGCTCAGTGGTCACTATTGTAAAAGTTAATGTCTGTACTCGACTGCAGAGACATCATTTAACGGCGGCAGATTATTTTATCGTTTATGTCATCTTTTATATTTCTTATTGTTTTCCACTGAGGAGTTTAAGTTACTTAAAACAGTATTTGTAAGCGAGATAAAGGAAACTGTCAATGCCTAACAAGTACAAATACAAGAAATAACAAACAAGCATTTTTCTCATTTTTAAAGTTATTTCAGTCTCTAAACCTGCAGAACTTTTGTCTCCTCCTTCTGGCAGCGATAGCAACCTCACTATCTTTTTTATTTCTGTAATCCTTCCTCTGAATGCTGACTCTATATTTTATATGGAGCATTAAAAACTTCTCCTGGATGCCTCATAGATTTTTCCACTAAAAAGCTCCATGATGCTCCTAATCTCTGTCACCATAGAGCTTCCTTCTTCAGTTCTGACAAAGCAGTCGCTCCTGGTTCATCGCTGCAGTGAAACCAGAAACCAGATTTAAAACTCTGGTATATTGTTCAATACAAGCAGATTTAAGTGCACTTGATAAGTCATTCTGTAAAGTCTTGAACACAACAGATGTTGACTTGTATGGAAAAGTCACATATTTTGGCTTTAAATAAGAAATACTACAAACTAACGACTCTGTTGCCCATAAAGTTGGAATAATTGAGTTTCAGATTCCTCTTTTATTCCTATTTCTACACATCAGTATCACTTTTGACCAGGTTCAGTGATTACATACTGAGTCCATGGCTGTGTCGTCCTTTTCCTGCTTAAAATCTGTAGCAGTAAGTCTACATTTTCAGAATTGGCTGCATAACTTCCAACCAAATTTGACTCAGAAGTTCCCTATAGGATGTATGCCTCGTCCGACGCAACTGGCAATACTGCTCTCCTACAGGATGGACACAAACAAGCTAACACTGCTGATTTCCTTGGAATATCGCAGAGTGCGGTCTGTACAGTCCTCAAACGCCATCGAGAGGAGGGTCATTTGAGGCCACAAAAATCTCCAGGACGACCACGGCTAACTTTGTACCGGTGTGGCATAGAAAGTGTTTTAACCGATGCAGTCACTGTGTGGTTTGGGAACGCAACGGCCAAAGAAAAGAAAGTTTTAAACAGAGTGGTCCGCTCTGCCAGGAAGAGCATCGGCATTGAACTGTCCAACTTAGAGGACATTTACAAACAGAGACCTTTGTCCCGGGCATTAGCTATTGTAAATGACCCGCTACATCCATCGGGTCGGCGCTATCGTGCTATTAAATGTGGCTTTAAATCATGCATCTTGACAGGGCATTTCCCTTTTGCTCGATATTTGTCATATATTAGCATTTTTACTGTGACTTTTATCATATATTGATCACTGGCAGCTGTTTGTGAGTCTGTGTTTTGTATGGATGTTTTGACAGGACACTTGAGCTACTTGCACCTCTTTTCCAATGTGGTTTTTTTAACTGCAAACGGCAAATAAACTGAAACTGAAACGAGATGATCGTCCGTAGAAACACGCCACAGGAATCAGAAAATGCCAGCGAGCCACCCTCATCGTTTGTGGAGAAGACACAGAAGTAAAAAATATTTTATTCCAACTTTATGGGCAACAGTGTACGATGACTTCTTATCTTTTATTTCAAATCTTCAGTTTTTCTTGAACATGATGACAAACTAATGCTGCTTCCTTCTTGTTGTTTTTATGTCAAAGCTGCAGACGAGTTTGAAGGAGAGTGATGATATTTACAAAGCTGAAAAGTGCTTTTGTGTGCATTTACTGCCTGATAGCAATCAAAAAAAAAAACATCAAATATGAACATCCACCTTGGATATCTCTTGATATCAAGGTACATGAATACACATTTGATTTGAATACCAGAGTTCGACAGACAGAGTAATCCCAACAAAGTTTACATGCTACAATCAAACAAGACGCATGCTGGAGCTCAGGAATTATACAGCAAAGTTCAATCGGAAGTGTTCCTCAAATCATCACAAGAAAAACAAAATTACATGGGTCCAAATGCTATAATTTCATTACTTCTGCTGCAAGAACTGATTTAAGCGTCTTTTATAAGTAACTACCATATAATTCTGAGCATGCCGTATGTGGTGCAAACCAGCCCGAGGAACAGGACGGGAGAAAATGTGTTTAGGTCCAAAACCCACGGGGGTTGGAGGGAATGAGGGAAGAGATGATGAGGGACGAAGACAGGAGGTCTGGAAAAAGGAGGAGAGGATGTGGAGGATGCTGTTACCACGACGACCGTCTGCATGAACGACAGCTGGTTTCTCAGAGCAGATCCAGTGATATGTGCACGTGTGTGTGTACTGCATGAGTATGATGCATGTCTGCTTCATCCACAGTCATGGATCTTTGAGGTCGATACCGATATCAAAAACAAATTCCTCTGTGTCCTCTGGAAATATGACAAAATCTACTGGGTCAATAACATCCATACAGCAATGCTAATATTTGGTTAAACGTCTCACCTCAGCTAGGTGCTTTTGGTTTCCGTCCACAAGCTTCTGGTTGTATCTTTGACCCTCTTCTGGACAGAATTGGTGCAGTTCAACTAAATTTGTTGTCTTTCTGGCAAAGACTTGCTTCTTCATCACAGCCCACTGGTTCTTGACGGGGATTCAGAAAGAACTTTAAGGAGACCAGTGTAAAACCTTCATTCTAGCTTGATTTAACCATTTCATTTCCACTTTTGATGCGTTTGAGGTCACTGTCTTGTTGAAACACCCAACTGTGTCCAAGATCCAACCTTCTGACGGGTGATTTTAGGTTTTCCTGAATCACGAGGAGGTAATCCTCCTTCTTCATTATTCCATTTACTTTGTTTAAAAGCAAACAGGCCCAGAGCATGATACTGCCACCACCGTGCTTGACGTTAGATTTGGTGTTCTTTGTGGCCACATAGCTTAGTTTTTGTCTCACCATAGAACTTTCTTGTTTACTATTATTTCTCATCACGTCATTGATTCAAAATCTGCAATATTGGACAACTATATGAAATAATTTTGACTATGGGTGAGTTGAAATGTACAAAAAAAGTTGAAGCTTCAATGAAAAGACACCTCAAAAAAGACTTTAAGCCTCTCAGATTCGTTTCTACTTGAATTAGACTACCAATATTTTTATTTGGTATAACTTCTTTGGTCTATTGCAGATTCTAATTCAATGTCATGATTAGAAATAACAGCGGAAATTTCAGGCTTTTATCTTTAATAGTTTCTGAGATACAGTCTCAAACTTAATGTGCGAAAAAAGGTGCTGAAAATGGGTCGACGGGCGATTTTTTAAAACTGTTTATGTCACAAATCGTTTTAAATATCAAGCTAAAATTTTACAGATGTCCTTATGAGTATCTACGTTTTATGCGATAAAAATTTCAGGTGAATCAGAGACGGTCAAGCAGAAACTGTTGGAAAAATTTGATGGTTTCAGATGGAATGACCCTCTACCTGCCTACTGATACATACATAACGCACCTACATGTGTAACAGTGAACACATGATAAATAATTCCACTTGCTGTAATTTGGAGTTCATTTATTTTATTGTTGGCTCAATAGCGCCCTCTCGGGAGTTATAGTATAACACTGGCATCACTACCGCGCTGTCGAGAAGCCCCTGACTACAGTGTGCAGTTCAGGGCGGAGCTTAACCTTCAGGGCGGCGCTCAACGTTTGACTCCACCCATCTCAACGTTCCATAAACCAATCACGTTCAGTCTTATTACATACAACTTTACTTCATTTTGCAATAGTTCGGTGGCAATCTAACCCTCACCATAACCCTAACCCTTCAGGAACGTGTCTGTCTAATGCAATTCAGAGTGGAACCACATACAGAGCCAAATACAGGTTTGTAACAATGCTAGGAGCGTAAGACGACACTCGTTTTTACATGCAGGCAATGTCCCCGTGGGCGGAGTCAAATGTTAGATTCAGCCAATGGCATGCCGACATTGAGCAACGTTGAGCGCCGCCCCAAACTGTACGCTGCAGTCAGGGGTACTCGGCGCCGTCAGTTCCCAAGAGGCATGCACGAGGTTGGTTGTCGAGTGTTCCTGTGTTTATTTTTTGAGTCTAAGTGCAGCTTCAACTACTGCACTTGGATGTTCGTAAGAGTGTGTGGACGTATGTTTCACGTTATTTGTTTAAATATGTTTCTGACGAGTTTGAGATAAGCTAGCTACCTAGGGAGCATTAGCTTAAATGAACATGCTGCTCGTTTTTTATACGACGACGACGGAGTTCCTTTATTTACCAGGTACAACAAAAGGTACGAATACGACACTCCAGCTTCCTGACTTCTTTATAAAAATAACAAACACGACGCAGAGACGAGGGGTTTTGAACCAGCCAGTGACAGAGTGTGACTGAGCCTGGTTAAATATGCAGCATGGATAAAGGTTTTTTGGGCAGCAGTATCCACAGACTTTTAAATATTTGAACTTGACCTTTAAGCGCTAGTTAGCTACAGAAAACAGTTTCGAATACCATCTGTGCTCAATTTCAGGTCCGTAAAGAACTGGCTTTCCTAGTTTTCTGTGGAAACAACTTTGGTATTAACCTCATCCAACATGTTTGGGATGAACTGGAGCACAAATTGCAAAGCCGGATTCCAAACAGTGGAGTTATTCCAGCAGAGAGGAGGCTGTTACAGCTGCAGACGAGCTCCTCTGGTTCAGGAATGATCATTTATTAGTGTAAATATCAGGTAGATTCGGGCATAAATCAATAAAAACCCCAACATCAACCTGTAACATCAGCTGCTTCTGGCTCTAATATGGACTGTAGATGCAGGAGAGAAGGGGGAGGAAGGGGGTGAGGGCTGAGAGGAGATGGGGGAGGAGCCACTAATTCAATAAGCCTCCTCTCTCTCGGTATGCCATCATATTCTGCTTCTGCCTTCGTCCTTCTCCATCTCATTACGGCATCCTCCATCACTCTCTCCACCCTCACCCCCGCACTCCTCCCTCCTTCCCTCCCCCCTCCTGCCGCAGGGATTAGTGGACCCGGTGCAGGGGGGGGCCTCTGTTTACTCTGATAATGGGGATTGGAAGCGTGCTGCTCGGCTTCCACGCGCCGTCCGCCGAGACTTCATTAAATCAATCCAGGAAACCAGCAGCGCAGGAGGGTGAACTCCCCCCCCCAGCCCCCCGCTTTAAATCTAATCCCCAGAACAATAGCAGAGGTGGGCTTCGTACAGGTGACGGAAACACACTTCTACGAACACGTGGCTCGAAGATATTGAAGATGTAGCTTTTACTATGCGAACAGAGGCCGAATACAAAGACTATGTCGGCAGCTACTCAGAGGTTTTGTGATTTTTACAAGCGAGAATGACTGAAGCTGGGATCAACTTTTAAACATGTCAGCGCAAAACCAAACTCTTTAGGGTTATTTAATCTCAAATCATCAGGATCCTTCTGCTCGACCACCTCTGATTTGCTCGAAACTTTTCTTTAGCATAAACGACACATATTTAAAATGATATCTGCGAAATCTTGGATGATAAAAATTGCCTTTCAACCCACTTTCTGCAGTTTTTTTGCACATTTAAATTTGATGCAATGTTTGAATGACAACATCTCAGGAGCCTTTAAAGATAAAGTCTGTGAAGATCCTCAGTCATCCAGGTCATGGTTATCCTCTTGGTTTCAATCGTAGCATCTGGACTTAGCTTGAGTTTCTCCAAGACGTTCCACCTCTCACCCAAGAGGCTTCATCAGTTCTAAACTGACTGGTTGGGAGTTCCAGATGTTTATACTCTTCGGGAGGCATTAGCGCTATTGAGGCTTCAGTCTGCTGGGTTTGTGTTGAGTCGTTGGGTCCTTCCCTCTCTCATTGGGGTTCATTAGGGCCCTTTGTGGCCAGGTGGGTTCTGTTCTTCCTGGGTAGAGAATGTAATACTGCACTGAGGTGACGTCTCGGGCCTCCCCCTCTGTTTAATGAAGGTTTTTCCAGTTTATCATAGATGGCTTCCTTCAACCTCCCCCCCTCTCAAACCACATCTCACCTGTTTACAATGCAGTATTACATTCTCTACCCAGGAAGAACAGAACCCACCTGGCCACAAAGGGCCCTAATGAAGCCCAATGAGAGAGGGAAGGACCCAACGACTCAACACAAACCCAGCAGACTGAAGCCTCAATAGCATTAATGGCTTCTGAAGAGTATAAACATCTGGAACTCCCAACCAGTCAGTTTAGAACTGATGAAGCCTCTTGGATGAGAAGTGAAACGTCTTGGAGAAACTCAAACTAAGCCAAGATGCTACAATTGAACCCACGAGGATAACTTCAAAGATAAAAGCCTGAAATTTTGACTTATTTCTCACCATATCAATGATTCAATGAAGTAGATCAAATAGTCTGATTATGGGTGATTTGAAATATGAAATATACATATTTCTGTTGTGAAAAGTCCCATTTTTGAGCACAAATACACCAAAAATTTGCTAATGCAGAAGTCAGCTGGTGATATTTTCTGAACCATATGTAGCTGCATGTCACAATAATACAAAACTAAACATACAGAATACTTTTATTTTGAAATACTTGCTCACAAGTATGTAGAGGCTGCATAAAGTATGTTGGCAACTGCATTTTAGTGCAATTTACAAACATTTTTCTCAACATTATTGGGTTATTTTGCGATAAATCATTTAAAAATGTATCACAAAAAGCAAAGATGCAGCTGATTACCTGAGCAGTTAACTTGAAGTAATTAGAGTTTTTTGATTTGCACTGTCACAGCAGTGAAATGTTTAATTTTAGGTGTTAAATTAAGCAGCACTGTCTCCCAAACATTACATTCCTGTACAGCCAAACTGTATTCTCAGTTACACCTTGAGGGAAATGCACTTCCTGCTGTATTACTTCACTTAAATATGTTTCTAATCAACATATCATGTGTTCCAGTACCCACATTACCAAGCTGTATAGGCCAGAAAGCAATGCAGTACGTTCCAGTCTATTAAATGTTCCTAAAACATCGAGAGACATTAGGTCTCATGTTCTTCTGGCCGTTCTAACCCACAGTCCTCTGCGCATTTGAATGTAAATCACACACGTCACAGTTTTTCATCTCGAGTTGAGTCGAATTTGAGCGCTGAGAGCAGAAACAGGTGATTTCACGCTGCGGACTGAGACGGAAATATGAGCAAGACGGCCGAAGCTTAAGGCGCACAATTATGAAAAAGCAGCAGCATTATATGAACACTGCATGCAACAGTGGGGGCTTTTTAAGGGCAGCTGGACTAAAAGTAAAGAAGGTGCTTGGAATGCAGGGAAGCCAGTGCTTTTCACTGTAATGAAGACGGGTGGGATTCATCACCCTGGTAACCTAAAAACTAGAAAACAGGCTTCAAACGTGTTGTGAAAGGGTTGTATTTTAACTCCAACCCAGCCATTTTGGTGCCTAAACTTAAACAAAAAGTCAAAACAAAGAGAGAAAATTAAACCCAAGTGTCGAATTTATGGTCCCACACAGAAAACAAACTCCGGTCTTGAGGGTGAAGATCTTCTTGTCGACTTGTGTCCCCGTTCTCCTGATCTCGACCTTCAAACTAAAAGCCTTTCTATTACATCACAGTCTTAACTCCCAGTGGGAAAACACATCCATTAAAAAAAAAAAAACAAAGTTAGGTTTCATTCTAGAAGTAGAGGAGAGGCTTTTAAGTTAAATGTAATTTTTGGGTTGCATTCATGACATCTTTCATGTCCGTCTTTGTGTTTCGCTGCAGAACAATAAGAACTTCGAACGCTGTTCTCTGAGCTCCAGCTGCTGCATGATGGAGGAAAGTGTGTAAAGTCAACAGTTGACAGGCTTGGATGTAAGAAATATTACAATAAGTAAACTTTAACAAAGAAGGACAGACTTTGTTTTCATGTTTGAGAAGATTTAAGACTACAGTGTGAACCTTTCGGACATGAGAATGCTGTTTAATTGGACAGGAACTTAATTCTTGGGAGACAAACCTGAACTAGGAGTGGGTTTTATTTTGCTAAATGTAAAAATGAGCAACTGTAGACGCTTTGTCATAATGACACTGATCCTGGGAGCAACTTTAACCTGAGAAGACAAATTCTGGGGCAAAAAAAACCCTCTTTTCACTTTGGTTTGCAAGATTCTTACTGTTACTCGTTTAATTTGCACTGCATCTTTGCAAAATCATGATTTCCAGGAAACACTGACATCTGATTATTTCACTTACAGATGAATTTACCAGTTTTTCTCTTTTGTTGACTAAATGCCAAGTGTCAGAAATGTCAAAACAGAAGGTAAACTGGTTGAAACTCAGAGCAAACAGTTGTTGTTTGATGTGATTGTACAACACAAGGCTGTACAGTCGCAGAGCCTCGGCTGCAAATATAAACATGCCATCAGTCCTGCGTCAAGAGTTAATCAACAAAGAAGGTCTGTAGCTCTAAAACTGAGAACTGTGAAGCAGGAAACAGAAAAAAATCATTATTCTATCACAGTAAATTCTGCACATTTCCTTTGAGCTTATCTAGTATGTTTTCTGATGTCCTGTGAGTCTCAGCAAGACGACGGTTCCTCCGCTTCAGGCTGTTTATCTTCCAATTCTCACTGTTTTACCAGGAGATTACTTTTGGTGTTTTGTGGGCAGGAACATAATCTGAGAGCCAAAAATAAAGCCTGGATGTAGCAAAACATGTCTTCCTCTTCTTAAGGAGCCACTTAAATCTGCTGTCTTTGGTTGAAATCGAGTGTTTGAGGGAAGGTTTCTTGGGTTTTACTACGAATCACCTGAAGATTGCCTCATTTTTTAAGAGAAAAGGCAAAAATCTGAAATTATTTGACTCATTTTTGGGGGGTTTTAGGGTAAAAACGATGCGACCAGTGCGGACGGAGAGCAGGGTGCCGCGTCTCGTCTGCTGGAAGCACCGCGCGGACGTCAGACCCATCTCACACTTGTCCATCACCGCCGACTGACGTGATGTTAATGACGGTGCCGGCTGATGTGAGGCCGGGCGCCATGGCAACAGCCTCCTGCTTCAGAGACGTGCAGTTGTGGGTTTTGTTTTTTTTTTGTGAAGGTTGTCTGTCCGAGGCGGCGTGACTCCATGTGAAGGTGGCGTTTCACTTGAGAATATGCACGACCTGCCACATCAGTAGAATAACAAGTCAGTGCCGCCTATGAACTCTTACTCATAGTTTTATGAAGGACTCATCCATCGAACTGTAGTTTTACAGCTTTTATAAGCATGTTAATATCTCAATATTATTCCCAATTCATTAAAAAGACTAGATTTATATGTGAAATAACGTACCAGAAAGATGAAAGTGCATTTTTAAGTACTTTTGGACTGATGAATTTCAACTGCAGAGGACAATTTGAACTTTTTGTGCGACAACAAAGCAGCAGTTTGACAAAAAGGACATGAATGGTGAGAATATATACATATATTCCATGTGTTGCTTGCTATTTGTTCAAAAAAGGTGGTCACACATTAACACCAAAAGTGACATTTGGCTGCCTCTGGTCATCATCTACATGCACCAGTCAGCCACAACAATAAAACCACTGGCAGGTGATGTGAATGTGTCGTTTGTCTCGTTACAGCGGCTGCTGTCAGTGGGTGGAACATGTCAGGTGGCAATTAAACAGTCAGTTCTTGAAGCTGATGTGAAGGCCAAACTGTGATGGTTAAACATTTAAGGGTCACGGAATCTCTATAACTGTAGTTTCTGTGCAGTATTCCTGGTATGCAGTAGTTAGCATCTACTAAAAGTGGCCCAAGGAACTGGTGAACTGGTGAACTGGTGAACGCTCATTGATGCAGGTGGAGAGCGAAGGTTGGCTGGTGGGGTTTGATCCTACAAACTGCTGAAAGCCTCAATGCCGCTATGATAGAGAGGTGTAAGAACACACAGAGCGTCTCAGCTTGCTTGATTTGAGGCTACGCAGCTGCAAACAGGTCAAAACTGGACCACAGAGGAATGGAAGAAGGTGGCCCGGTTACCTGGAGAACAGCTGGCAGCAGGATGCACCAGGGTAAGAAGATCAACCAGTGGATGCAATGTGATGCTTTGATGCTTTGTGAATGTTATTTTGACATCTAGAACCTACCTAAACATCGCTCAGGATTGGTTTGAGGAACATGACAAAGAGTTCAAAACGTTGACTCCCCCAGATCTCAATTCCACCGACTCTCAAGTCCGATCCATGGAGGCCCCACCCAGCAACAACCAGCACGACAATAGGGCTAAGAGATCTGAACATATCACACCAGTTTTAAAGTCTCTACATTGGCTTCCTGTCAGTCACAGAATAGATTTTAAAACCCTACTGATTGTTTACAAATCCCGGCACGGTTTAGGTCCAGAATACATCTGTGATATGTTCAAAGAATATAAACCCAGCAGGGCCCTCAGATCCAAGAACTCAGGTCAGCTAGTCCAGACCAGAGTCCAGACTAAACGTGGAGAAGCAGCATTTAGCTTTTATGCTGCAAAAAAGTGGAACAAACTGCCACTGGAGATTAAACTTTCAGAAAATGTAGAAACTTTTAAAGCCAGGTTAAAAACATTTCTTTTCTCATGCGCCTATGCATGAAATCTGCACGGTATCTTTTAACTTATCTTGCTTTTAATCATTTTAATATAATTATTCTACATTATTTTAATTTTTGCAATGTCTTAATTATGTTTTATTTCTCTTTCTGTAATGCTTTTAATGTTTTATGTAAAGCACTTTGAATTGTCTTGTACATGAAATGTGCTATACAAATAAATTTGCCTTGCCTTGCCTTGCCAATAAGCATTTCCTATCTTTAAATGGTTTGAATGTAACTCTACACCACTGCTTCCTATAATATGTGGATCTACACTCGAGCACACCAGCTTACCTGCGACTCCTTACAAACACTTTAAAACTACTCCACACCAAACAATGCCAGGTTGTAACATTGGACCAATTCAGCCTTAAATGTTCAAACCATTGGTTGTTAGCAGCGTTGCCTCACAGCTAGAAGATCCCCGCTTCGCGTCCCGGTTAGGACGCCTGGGATCTTTCTGTGTGGAGTTTGCATGTTCTCCCTGTGCAGCGTGGGTTTTCACCGGGTACTCCAACTTCCTCCCACAGTCCAAAAACATGCTGAGGTTAACTGATGATTCTAAATTGTCCGTAGGTGTGAATGAGAGTGTGCTTGGTTGACTGTCTCTATGTGTAGCCCTGCGATAGACTGGCGACCTGTCCAGGGTGTCTCCTGCCGTCGCCCGAGTCGGGAGTTGGGATGGACTCCAGCCCCCTGTGACCCTGCAGAGGATTAAGCGGTGTCTAGATAATGGATGGATGGATTTAGATGTGACTATTTATTATGAATTTACAACTTGTCTGATCATCTGACTGCTCGATTTTCTCTCTTGATGGTCTTTTCCCAGATCAGATTTAGCCTCAAATACACAGAGTACAGAACAGAAACTAAAGACTGTGCAGACGTTTGACGATATTTAACCTTGTAAACAGAATAACGAGCGGCCAAAGCAGCGTGTCTTCGTGATACGAGCCGATGTGTGAGGAGACAGACAGCAAAACGTTTGTGTCTGGATGTCAGGCCTTTGATTAGCTGCAGCCGGCCCAGAGTAGTGAGGTGTTCCCGTCATTAGGAGACATGGAGCTCCTGCTGAGAGCGATATCAAAGAGCCGCCGCGGATCTGCCAACTACCTGCTGCGACACCACGTCTGTCAGGATCACATACAGGGAGGAAGGTGAGGAGGGGAGATGGATGGACGGATGGGAGGGGGAGAAGGGAGGATCCGAGTGTGTCGGTGTGTTTAAACCGTGGACGGGAAGGAGGAGGAAAAAGAGCAGGACGGGTTGGAAGAACTACTCACTGTCCTCCAAAGAGCTGCATCCCCAGCAGGGCAAACACCACGATGAAGAGGAAGAGGAGGAAGAGCAAGCTGATGATGGACTTCATGGAGTTGAGGAGGGAAACCACGAGGTTCCTCAGCGAGTTCCAGTATCTGGGAGGCAGAGCAAACAGAGAAAGCATTGTTTTATTCACGCTTGAGGGCACAAAATGACTTGTCAGATTCAGACAAAAGAAGAGGACCGAGATGGAAACAACCAAAACAGAGCAGGAGAGAATAGAACAAACAGAAATAAGAGCTGTAGGTGGCGTCGAACGAGTCGATGCGTCAGGAGATGCAGCTGCCAGTTTCAGTGAATCACAGGACGATGGTGAATGTAATGAAACAAAACACTGACAGGATCGTCTCTTCGGAGGGAAAAAGAATTAAGAATGAAGGAAAAAGGGCCCCTGAAACGCAGAGTTTCAGCATCTGAGTCGAATACGTTGGAAGTTTTGTAGATGTCAAGATCGTTTGGTTTATTCAAGAGGGAATAACGTGAAAGAATGAATGAGTTTGCTAATGAACTCCAGGCTATAGTCTCAGGATCTGCATATATTTTTGCTTGTTTGTTTGTTTGCTTCCCGATTTAATCAAAAAAGCAGAATTTGCTATCAGCTGATCAGAGAATTTGACGTTTTTAAGCAATTGAGTCCAAAGATTCTTAATGCAGAGCACAAAGGAGACAAAAGAATCATATTTATCATGTTTTAAATGCTTCATAATAGCGGTGGAATATAGGATAAGTTTGGCACAGATACGCTTCCATAGAATTATAGTAAACATGCTGATGATCATGTCTGTATCACCTTCCATCAGCTGCTCAATCTGAAGCTTACAAGGCAAAAAATTTCCATGCAGTCAGAGTAAAAGCTGCAAACTTCCAATCAATTCTGCCTTTTAGCCACATCACACGTCGTTTTATGGAACATTTAAAGTTACGCTGTGATGGAAACTGTATTCCTTCAATGATTTCTGTGCAGATTAATTCTGTAAAATGTCGCCGATTCCAGCAGAATGTACAGTGCGTGATGTTCATGTATTCATGCCTGACTGGTTTGTGATTTATGGGGACAGTTTTTCATGCAAACTGCAACAAGAGGAAAATGCTAATATGTTTGCAGCAGGTGAGTAAAGAGAGAGAAAACACAAATACTGTCAAACTTAAAGCTGAAGTAGGCAGTGGTTTTTTGGCGATATTGGACAAAAATTACAGACGAACTAGACGTAGGCACTAGTTTCCAGGCTTCAGGAAGTACAGATGATTTTAGCCAATCACAAGCCTTTTTACTCAGACGAGATGAGAGAGTGAAAATAGTTACAAAATCAACAGTGGACTCTGATCATGGGGATACAATGGGATAAACTGGGGACTTTTATTTTGAAAAGTAGAGTTTAAATCCCATTTCAAGCTAAAAGTGAAGGGAGACTGAGTATTTTTGCGAGTTTAAAGTGTGTAAAAAATCAAATTTATTGCCTTTTCTCAACTTCTGCCTATTGCAGCTTTAAGGGTTGACAAAATAAGAGCAAATATGACAAGATTTCCTACAATAATAACCTAATTTCACGTTTTCTCAGAGATTTACACAACTACAACTTTCCCAGTTGCTTACTTACATTGAGATTTTCTGAAAATTAGGTTTTAAATACGCAAATTAGGTATTATATATGTAAAAATGTCCCTATTTCAATTCATTTGCAGGACATAAATTTGAATTTATTGGAATGAAAACAGCTTTAAAATTTGTTTTTGATTTACCCGACATATAAGAGTCAATCATTTTTACAGAGGGAGTTTTGGATGTCTCTTTCATTTCCCTCTGTAACTCAGAAAATATCGTCCAGAGTGAGAGAGAATTCAGTTTTCAGTCTTAAAGCTGGGGCAGGCAGTGTGTTGTTGGAGTTATTCGGCAAAATTTTTAGCATTTATTAATTAGTAAAAGTGGTCTGAGAGGAAACGAGACTTCTGCACTTCATTTTAACTATATTTCCAGGCTTTAGAATATCTTTAAAAAAAATCTTATTTAGATAAGTTGAGAAAGTAAAAGTAGCTACAAAAATGGTGGACATGGTGGACGTTAGACGTGGGGGCACAATGGGATGTGTTAAAAGAATTATTCTTATTAGGTAATCATTGAGTGACTGTCAGGACTTTAAAGTCTACATGTCAGCAACCATGATTGTAAAGATATGAATCACCATAAAACCTTCCAAGCTGTATGTACTCACAGTAAAGAACATAAAGAACAGAACTGACCCATTAAGATTGTGTAAGTGACACTTATCTTATGCTGACACATGACATTACATGAGCTGGAATGCTGTAGCGATGCAGACTGCAGAGCTGTAGTGTCCGTTCTCTCCTTGTGCACAAGTAAAAGACCTGAGCTCGTGAGTGCTGTCTTCCTTCCTGTGCTGTGTGTGTATTTTCAGGTTTTGAACCTAACATGATAAAAGAGGATTTTTATTCTGAAAAGTGGGGCTTGAATCCCATTTGAAGCTACAAGTGAATGTGAGTTTGAAGCGTGTAATTAATCACTTTTGTTTCGTCTTGTCTAGATTTCTGCCCACAGCAGCTTTAAGGGTTGACAGCTGCAAAACAAGTATTGAATTGAATATTTAGGCTGCTGTATGCTTGGACTTTTTGCTTCCCAGAAATGAACAGTTTTGCCCGGTGTTCACCCCAACAGTGAGACATTCATCCTGCTATCTTCACGTCAGTTTTCCTGGACTGTATTCCCAACGCTGCATTTCTGCCTCAGCTCAGTAAAATGTTAAAAATGAGCCGTAGTGTCCAGATCTAGAGCTACACTTGTGCTGCCATCCAATTATAGGAGGAGACACCTTGAGCTGCACTGGGGAAAAAATTCTATTAAAAACAGTGAAAAGTTGACAGCATCTGTAGAATAATATTTTTTTATTCAAGTTTTAGTTTTCTCAGATTGACTCACTTGGTGACTTTGAAAATCCTCAGCAGCCTCAAAGCTCTCAGCACGCTGATACCGAAGGAGGCTCCCGGTTTGATCATGTCCCAGATCACCTCAAAAATACTCCCGACGATCACCTGGAGACGAGAGCAGAGAGGAAAGTTACACGCCTTTGTCGCGTCAAGCCATTTAAGACTGTTTAAGACGCTTCAAATCTTAAAACTCACCCCGAAGTCGAAGCAGTTAAAGGAGGAGTGGAAGTAGTTTCTGGCTCCGAGGCCGTACATCTTCAGCGTCATCTCAGTCAGGAACAAACCCAGGAACACAAACTCTGCCGTGTCTGGTTGCAAGAAGACAAACTAGTTATGGAGGCTGTGGATAAGTGTGACTCCAGGTGTGTGGTTGTGTGCTTTTCTTACAGAGAGCCCTGGTGAGCCACTCGGGCTGGTCGTAGTGGACGATGGCGACACACAGAGTGTTGAGTCCCACCAGGCACAGAACAATCCAGTAGAAGCTCTGAGCTTTGACCATCCGCCGGATGAAGAAGCGGATCCTCTTCTCTTTGCGGCGGAAGTAGGACGAGCTGTCCATCTTGGCGCTCTTCACGCTGGCCCGGCCGAACGGGGAGCCGGGAGGAGCTGAAGACGAGGAGGCGAGAAAAGAGAGAGAGAGAGTGAGCAGCGGTTAATTACCTGTCAGGTTCACAGTTTTCACGGCGAATCAGTTTCCTTTTCTGCTTCCTGATGATGAGCCCTGTTCTCACTCATCACGGCAAGAAGGTCTAAAGCAGGGGTGTCCAATCCTGGTCCTCGAGGGCCACTATCCAGCATGGTTTAGATGTTTCCCTCTTCCAACACGCCTGATTCAAATGATCAGCTCATCATCGAGCTCTGCAGAAGCCTGATAACGATCCTGATCATCTGAATCAGGTGTGTTGGAAGAGAGAAACATCTAAAACATGCAGGATAGTGGCCCTCGAGGACCAGGATTGGACACCCCTGGTCTAAAGCAAACTGTTTCACTCTGTTTTCAAATTACACTTGATTTTCATGCATTTTATTGCAATCGAAGGTATAAAAAAAATCCACATACTTGCACTTGTAGGCATAAATTACACATCTTGTTCCCTAAAAACTGAAGGTAAAGGCAGCACGTGACTCCTCCCAGCTGATTTTTGGTTACTATTCCCTTTTCGAGTAATGCTGTTCACTAAGGCTTGCATGTATCCCATCATGCCCTTTCAACTAATGCTTTTGGTGCTATAATGCAGTGGTTCTCAACTGGTGGTTCGGGACCCAAAATTGGGTAGCGAAGCCATTTTTAGAGGGTCGCAGAAGCATGCCCCCCTCAAAAACAAGTAGTAGTATAAAGTCTTTTATTTTGAAGGACGTGTTTCTTATGACACAGTTTGCTTTCAGTAGCAGGATATTTAGTGGTGGTGACACCAGTAGTTGCCCATGATTAACCTCTGGATTTGGCTCTGCCAACTTAATGGAGAAATTTATGCTAAAACGAGCCAAAAATGAACCAAAATGTGCTCAGAATCTGTCAAAATGGGACAAAATATGCCCAAAACTTGGCAAAAGTGTCCAAATATACCAAAATGAGCAAAAATAATAAGCCATTTTTTCCCAGGCTGTATCAAAATGTGTTAAGACTAAATCCAAATAAAGCTTAATTTGTTAACAGGAACAGCAAACTTCAAAAAGTAGGGTCGTGACCGTTATTAATAGAGACATAGTGGGTCCTGAGGCTGGACCAGTTGGGAACCACTGATATAATGAATATTAATGCTGCTACAGTTCCGTCCTGTCTTCGCTGTAACAGTGAGACGTTCATCTGGATCTTTACATCAGTTTTCCTGAGTTGCATCAACATTGCATTTCTGCCTCGGCTCAACAAAATGTTAAAAAAAAAAAGAAAAAAAATAGCTGTAGTGTCCAGATTTAGAGCTACATCTGTGCTGCTGTCCAATTATAGAAAAAGCGACTTTGAGCTGCACTGGGGGGAAAAAATTACACATGACAAACTGGAAGCATTTTAGCATTCAGAAACTTCAAAAACTGTGAAAACACCAGCACATATCTGTAAAATAGAGTCGTCTGAATCCGTCTTTCTGATGCTGTCATTAGTACGCTGCAGGCTCAGGATGGAAATGCAACCATGGTGTTGAGTGTTTATTCTACTCATCATTTGTCTTCCAGCACATGAAAAATAAAATAATACATTTGATATTTAACGGAGGAGGTCTTTAGTGTAAATATACGAATAAAAAGTCAAGTTTTCTGACTCTATGAGAAACTCCTAATCATTAAAACTTCCTTATCCACCAATCAGCCACAACATCATGACCACTGACAGGTGAAGTGAATAACATTGATCATATTGGTACTATGTGGTGTTCTGATGGAAAACCTTGGATTTTAACATCTATGTTGATCAGACTTAGACGCCCAAATAAACATTGTCCCACAACAAACACACTCCCTCATGCTGATGGAAATCCCAAATGTCATTATCAATGCTCCCCACCACATGGAAACAACATCAACCAATCAGGAACATGTTGAGGAACATGACAATGGTCCAACATGTTGATTTGACCTCCAAACTTCCTACACCCCATTGTGATCAAGCATCAACAGGATGCAGTGGAACAAGTTAGATTGACAGAGGCCCCACTGGACAAGCCAGAGTACCCAAAGGATCCATCGCCAACGTCCTGGTTCCAGACCCCATAGGACACCTTGAGAGGTCCTCTGGTCCATGTCCAATGGTTCAGAGCATTTTTCAGCACATAAGGGGACCAACACAAGATTAGACAGGTGGTATTAATGTTAAGCCTGATTTCTTTAAAATAATGGCTAATATCTGTGAAATAAGCACATTTTTGGCTGATCTAAATGTAGTAGTAGCAGGATAAATGTTGTAATTGTGTGTATAAATGTTGTAAAATGACCAACCTCTAAGAACCCAATGAAAATGCATGTTGATGCAACTTATTTCACTTTATTTCTTTGTTCCAGAGCCACGTACGATGTTTAATATCAAACGATTGAGTGAAGAAACATCTTGTCTTGAGTTTTAAGCCTCTGATTTACCAAGACAATGAGGTCAACATGGGTTTTCTATTCTGTAGTGAGTATTTAAATCTATGACTCATGTTTGCATCGGTTGAATGTTGCTTTTTTCACAGTTTGCTCCAGTCGAACATCGGTTCAGACCAAGATCCTAAACCAGATTTCTCCACTGGTGAGCGCAAAACCTGAAGTAAATCAGCGTTAAGCTCCTGTATTCTGAGTGTGGCTTTAAGGTTTTTAAGGCAATCTGTTTGGGTGTGAATCCAAATTACAGCTTCCATCTGTTTAGAAGCATTAAAACTGTTTGTGACTCGGCTGATAACAACAATATTTACTCACGGGACGCACAAAGGAAAGAGCATAAAATCACCTCCATGAAATCTACCTGCAGCTGCTCATTAAAAAACACGCACCAGAAGAAGAAAGCTCAAATTATGCGTGAAGCAAGTGAGATGAAAGATGGAGTTTGACATCATTTCCTTCGGCGCTTATGGAAAACAGTCATTAGATAAGAAGAAAAAAAGTCGCATTTTTAAATTGAAGGCAACAAAATGGTTTCAATTAAGCGCCAGAGCTCATTTCCAGCCAATAGACGGGCGATTCCATGTTGTCTTTGTGAGGAAGCGTGAAGTCGATTAATATTAAAAAGTGTCATTCTAATGTGCTGCGGGTGATTCTCCTGCTATTTTAATTCAACAGTCTAATTAGGAAAGTTAATTAAAGCCTTTTCCCCCCCTCAAGGTGATGTCGCTCTGCAGCCAGGAGAAGCTCCAGGATCCAGGATGTACATTATGAAGACCTTTAGCCTCGCGGTTTCATCGTTCTGAGGCGACTTGACGTGCTGATCTGATAAACGGGAGGCCGAGGACACCGTTATGTTCATCGTGGAGGACAGGCTTCACAGAGGCTTTTATTGTTAAAGGTCGCCGGCACACCGAGGGTCGGAGGTGAGCTGCTGCTGGAGGATAAAAAGGAGGAGGACCTACCGACGGAGGAGATGTCTGCGAACGGATCCTCTCCTTCCTCGGCGCCGATCAGGTCGTTTTTTCCCTTCTTGACTTTGCCTCGCTTCAGGACTGCGGAGGAAACAAAACAGGAAAACAATTTACACGTTAAAATCAGTCCGAAGACGCAGATTCTCTGATTTCAGTGGAACCTCGGCGGCAGGATGGGCTGGAAAAAGGGCGAGTGGGGCTAATTGGAAACTATGAATAGCAGGCATCAATCACGTTTCTCATTTGGAGATTTTTCTGCCTTCCCGCTCAAAGTCGGCCTTGGAATGAAAAACTGCCGGCGAGACGTGAATGTGATCGTCATGTGACCAACTGAGGGAGATCTACAACCCTTCACCTCGGCCAGAGGGACGCCAGGAGGCAGGAACTAATGAATACAGCTTTAAACCAGAGGGAGGCTCCACGTGTGGCTCTTTATGATCAAATCTATGTCTATAACTGACACATAAAACCTGAATTTATTGTGAAAAACCATGGAAATATCAACCTACTTCCTTTATAAACACTAACATGTAGGCACGAGTGTCTGGAACTAGAATTAAATGTGTCTCAGGGCTGTAACACGGTTAATGTTTTCTGCATTTTTACTCATTTTCATCAAACAAAACATGAAAAGTGACAAGAAAACAATGATATTGTGAAGGAAGCTACAAATCTAGCAATGTTTGATGCATTTAATGGGCTCTTGTTAAAGGATTTTCAAAATAAAATACAGCAATTACCCTCTAACCGGCTACTCTTTTATCTCTTATTGAAATATTCAGCCTGTCAAAAATATTAGAAAGGAAAAAAAACATCAACTTGTTTCCAACAAAAACCAATAATATGTAGGTTTAAGTGTCTGGCACTAGAATTAAACATGTCTCGGTTAATTTTTTAATAACTTCCCTGCATTTTTTACTCATTTCAAGAAGATAAAATTCAACAAAACCTGAAAAATGACTCGATAAGATGCAGATATTTGGAGTGAAGCATTAGGTGAAATTATATTTGTAAAGGAAGCTACAGATCTAGTAAGGCTGGATCTTTTTAAAGGAATTTCAAAATAAAATACAGTAACTACCCTCTAATCAGCTACTCTCTTATCTCTTAATGAAATATTCAGCCAGTCAGACACGCTATACGAGAAAAAATATCATCCTGTCTCCAATAAAACCAACAAAATCTAGGTTTGAGTATTGCGGCGCCTGAAATAAATGTGTGTCCGTGTAATTTTTAATGACTTTCCTGCATTTTTACTCATTTGAAGATGGTAAAATTGAGCAAAACATGACAAATGTCTTGATAAGAAGGAGGTATTTGCTATGAAGTCCTCAGGAAAACCATAATATTAGTGAAGAAATCTACAGATCCAGTACCGTTTCATTTATTAAAGGGTTCTTTTGAAGGATTTTCAAAATAAAATACAGCAATTACCATCTGTTAGGCTATTTTTATGTCTCTTAATAGTTTTTTCAGCCAGTCAGACATGATATAAAAGAAAAAATATCAACCTGTTTCCAAGAAAAACAAATAAAATCTAGGTTTGACTGTCACTGCGCTAGAAATAAATGTGTCTCTATGTAATATTTAATAACCTTCCTGCATTTTTACTAATTTTAAGATTATAAAATTTAACGAAACCTGAAAAATAACTCGATAAGAAGGAGGAATTTATAGAGAATTTTCAGGAAAAAATCATTAAAAATAATATTTGCAAGGAAAGCTACAGATGTAGCAGCGTCTGATTTATTTAAAGGGTTCTTTTGAAGGATTTTCAAAATAAAATACAGCATTTACCTTCAGTTTGGCTATTTTTTGATCTCTAAATGAAATATTCAGTCAGTCAAAAACACTATAAAAGAAAAAAATACCAACCAGTTTCCAACAAAATCTAATAATGTCGAGGTCTGAGTAGAATAAATGTGTCTCAGGGCTGCAACAGGGTTTATTTTTAATAACTTTTCTTGCATTTTTACTTGTTTTAAGATGATAAAATTCAACAAAACATGAAAAATGGCTCGATAAGAAGGAGGAATTTGCAGCGAAGCCTGAGGAAACAAGTCATTAAAAAGAATATTTGCGAGGGAAGCTACAGATCCAGCGACGTTTGATTTCTTTAAAGGGTTCCTTTGAAGGATTTTAAAAATAAAATGCAGCAATTACCTTCAATTCGCCTATTATTTTTTTTATCTCTTAATGAAATATTCAGCACGTCAGAAACACTATAAAAAAAACCCTCTCCTCAATTTACTATCATGAAAAGACAAATCAATGTGGAATAACAGGCGGCTTGGATTGACACTCTCCTCCACTGCTCGTACCTGTCACTCATCTGCAAAGGCCAAATACATATTTTCTGCTCCGGCAGCATCAGAACGGTTTGTGGACTCGAATGTTTTAATCCTCCATTTGTGACCAATGGAGAAAACCAGGCCGCCGGCTGCCGTCACTATAGAGGAGCCCTCGGCGTACACACGTGTGTGAAGTGTGAGTCCGTGTTGGGCAGCGAGTTGCAGTGAATTTACTCCAACAAACCCGGTCGGAGCGCCGCCGTGAATCCCACTAATTAACCCGTTGCCTTCACACCCGGTCTAATGGGCTGAAATCATCGACACGAGAGGCAGAAACAAAGAGTAACAATAAAGACCAGAGAACAGAACAGAGAGGAAACCACGGTTAGCTCTGAAATATCAGCTGATTACTGCACATTTTGGAATTAATGTGAATGAATGAAGACCCATTTTAGATGTTTTATGTGTTTTATGTAGTGGTAAATCTATTAAAAGTAAGATTAATGAATGATTGAAGAACAACATCCTTTCAAAACCAGAATTTCTGACCTATATGTGACCTTGATTTACATGTTACCTCTCACTTACCTAGAGGCCGAACATCCTTGGTTGCAGAATTGACTGTCATATTGAGTGCTGTGGGGCTGATTTTAAAATATCCAGGAGGAAAATAGTTTTTTCTGAACTGTCTATCACTTTTTTTGGACTGCACACACCATAAGAATTGAAATTCTCAGAGAAACTGCTGGACAAAACGTTGATACCTGTTCATTCACTCAGCACTTAGCAGTTGTGTATCTATGCCTATGGTAGCAGTGTAGCATTCAACAATAGCTAAAGCTGTAGTAGTACTATGGTATTATGTTAGCAGTTAGCATTGGCATTTAGCAGTTAGCACTAGCATTATAGGCGAATCCGGCTGTATAGTCTCTTGTGGGTGGTGAGTTTGTTAGTAGTACTGAAGTATTTTAGTGGTTAGCATTAGCATGTAGCATTTGCACGAGCTAAATGGTAGCATTGGCACTGGTCACTACTTGGAGCATCTCCTAAATGGGCCTGGGTCAGTCGAACGTGGCACTGCTGTTTGGATTTGCAGTTAGCATTAGCATTTAGCAGCTAGCAAAAATGGTAGCATCGGCACTGGTCACTACCTGGAGCATCTCCTAAACAGGCCTGGGTCAGCTGAACGTGGCAGTGCTGTTTAAACTAGCAGTTAGCATTAGCTTTTAGCTAAATGGTAGCATCGGCACTGGTCACTACCTGGAGCATCTCCAAAACAGGCCTGGGTCAGCTGAACGTGGCAGTGCTGTTTAAACTAGCAGTTACCATTAGCTTTTAGCTAAATGGTAGCATCGGCACTGGTCACTACCTGGAGCATCTCCTAAACAGGCCTGGGTCAGCTGAACGTGGCAGTGCTGTTTAAACTAGCAGTTAGCATTAGCTTTTAGCTAAATGGTAGCATCGGCACTGGTCACTACCTGGAGCATCTCCAAAACAGGCCTGGGTCAGCTGAACGTGGCAGTGCTGTTTAAACTAGCAGTTAGCATTAGCTTTTAGCTAAATGGTAGCATCGGCACTGGTCACTACCTGGAGCATCTCCTAAACAGGCCTGGGTCAGCTGAACGTGGCAGTGCTGTTTAAACTAGCAGTTAGCATTAGCTTTTAGCTAAATGGTAGCATCGGCACTGGTCACTACCTGGAGCATCTCCAAAACAGGCCTGGGTCAGCTGAACGTGGCAGTGCTGTTTGGATTAGCAGTTAGCATTAGCATTTAGCAGCTAGCAAAAATGGTAGCATCGGCACTGGTCACTACCTGGAGCATCTCCTAAACAGGCCTGAGTCAGCTGAACGTGGCAGTGCTGTTTGAACTAGCAGTTAGCATTAGCATGTAGCAGCTAGCTAAATGGTAGCATCGACACTGGTCAGTACCTCCTAAACGTTCCTGGGTCAGTTGAACGTGGCAGTGCTGTTTGAACTAGCAGTTAGCATTAGCATGTAGCAGCTAGCTAAATGGTAGCATCGACACTGGTCACTACCTGGAGCATCTCCTAAACGTTCCTGGGTCAGTTGAACGTGGCAGTGCTGGTTGGATTGTGTAGGAGCAGTGTGAACTGACACTAGGGGGGGTGACTCTGGGACCCCAGAGTTCACCTCCTAGCCTCCTGGAGGTGTCGTGGGACTAAGTAGGAGAAACAGCGTTGAAGGGAGGTTTCCACCTGATGACCCCCAGAGACGTGTTAGGAATCACTGCTCACTGGTAGCTATAGAGACAGATTAGGGATCCTAGGTCCTTCATTGGGGATGAATCTTTCCTTTTTGACCACAAGTCTCTTGTGTTTAAATTAACATTTACACTTTGGCAACATTGGACATGTAACACATATGGAGCGTTTGTTGAAGTGAACGTGTCGCGAAATATATCTTTTTCACTCTCTGAACCCCAAGTGGTTTTGGGTTTCTTTTGTTTGCTTCTTTCCCATTTTTTCCAGAGACCATCCACACCTTTAGAATTCATCACTAGAAGAGCTGCGATTGAAGCAGCTGCTGTCGGACTTTGGAGGAGCTTTGATTGGTTCATGCTTTCCACCGACTGAACCCAAACAGTGCAGGAAGTCCTCACTTCTCCAGATATCCTGTGCTATGTCTGTCCATGATGCCACAGCCCAATCTGTTGCTGTTTCCACATGTTTTTTTTCCCCTGTAGTCTATATGAAGGGAAATGCAACTAGC
Source organism: Dascyllus trimaculatus (assembly GCA_024666655.1). Classification (NCBI taxonomy): domain Eukaryota; kingdom Metazoa; phylum Chordata; class Actinopteri; family Pomacentridae; genus Dascyllus; species Dascyllus trimaculatus. The sequence continues at coordinate 25,979,005 of CM045460.1, forward strand.
GACGTAGCAAACCGGCGCAACCCAATCGTAGCATGAATGCATGAATTGGCCATTATGAGTTCCTCTTAATCCTGGTTTCACTGACTATAATGGAACCGTAGTGATGCAGCAGCTGCCCTGCATGATCGGTGTAGTTTTAATCTGAAATACGTTAGCTTAGCTTAGCATGAAGAGTGAAACCAAGTAGCATGATTTTGTCTAAAGGTGGTTTTGCATAACCGGACCTCTCCACTGTGCTGTACCAGCTGCTTGTTGGTTGTTGCTGCTGTTTGCTGCAGCAAGAGGGGATTTTGAAAAAGACAGTGAAAGAGCAGGAAGCCAGAAAACAGGAAGTCGACTCATGTAAGAAAATCCTCCTTCCAGCACCTCTAGAGCTCATTAATTAACAGTTCATATCTGCTCTGTCTTGTCTTCTTCATTCTGCACAGAAACTAAACTGTATAAATGAGAAGTTGCGGCGTTCGATGCCAGACTGTTCCTGGCTGGAGCATCCAGTTCCTGGATCATCAGCGTTCGGCTGCCAGCCATCTTGTTGGTTTTTTAGATCTATTTCAACATTTGCCTAAGAAAAGGAACCACTTGGATCTGAGGAGTCAGTACAGCATGTCCAGAGGTAACAGAGAGAAAGAGGCTGATGGTGCTGGAATGATTTATGTGCACATTTAGATGGAGACGATGAACCTGTGCGCCTGGTTTACCGTCGGCCTCCTGCTGATGGGCCGAGGTAAAGCAAGCAGCAGATCCTCGGTTTTCACCTGGAAGGTTTTGTTTCCTCTTGTACCACGCGCCGTCCAGCGGGGATTTCTCCTCTGCAATCTCATCCTCCTCCTCCAGCAACACCTCCTCTGCAGCACAGAGAGACAGACAGTCAGAAAAACGGGACTTTCTATCAATTTGTCGTGTTTTCTTTTTTTCTCACGCCGTTTCAGAGGTGAGTCTAACCCGCTTTGCAGATCCACTCCAGGTATCCGGTGAGCTCCCTCTCAATCTGCTGCTGCCTGCGAAGCTTCAGGAACTCCTGCCTCTTCTCCACACGCTCACGCTCTTTGGCAAACTCCCTGTTGAGACAGAAAAACGTAGATTAATTTAGAGTTTTTATGGCTTTATCAGCGGTAACTTGGATTTAAATCTAATCTGTGAGTCCAAGAAGAAACAGGCGAAACAGCGTAAATAAAGAAATGCACCATTAAAGCCTCTCAGGTCCATTCATAATGCAGGGGTTTTTGTTCCTCAGGATATCATGTCCTGCTTGTTGTTGTCAACATTTTGCAGATCCGCCTTGAAAAATAGTTTTCAAAAGGGAGAAGCTCAACTTTTAAACACTCACTCATTAACACAAAGTGTGTTTTACAGTAAACAAGCTTCTCCAGCTGGAAGCACAGAGAAGAAAATGTTGAAGAAGCTGAAGAGATAAATGCAAATCGGAGACCATCCTTAAACTGTGAGGGGTTTTCCCATCTCAAACCATCAAGGACCTTCTGCTTGACCATCTCTGATTTACTTAAACCTTTTTTATGATTAACTATGAATATTTAAATGATATTTGAGAACTTTCAGATTGAAACGCAAAGTATTTTTAAGATAATGTTTTCTTTTAAAAACTGCCCTTAAATCCACTTCCTGCAGGGTTTTTTACATTTAAATCGGAGGCTGTTTGAACGACAACATCTCAGGGACTATTAAAGATAAAAGCCTGAAGTTGTCACTGTTGCTTCTCATCATGTCGTTGATTCAGAATCTGTGATATTAGACAAGCTGATCAATTAGTCTGTGATTAAGGTTGAGCTGAAAATGAAGTCAAGTCCCTTTTTTGAGCACAAATTAATGAGAAAAATCATAATCCGGGAGGCAACTAGTGATATTTTCAGAAAAATATGTGGCAGCATGTCACAATAATACAAAACTAAACCTATAGATTACTTTTTAATATAAAATACTTGGTTACAAAAATGAAAAAAAGAGAAAATTCCAGGGTAGCATCTTTAAAACACAGCCTCAAATACCAACATGAGAAGAAATGTGCTAAAAGTGGGTCGACGGGCAGTTTAAAGACCAAATATCTAAAGAAGCGCTTCATAGATCAACCTGTAATTTAACAAATATCTTTATGAGGGATGGAAAACCAGTGTTTCAGGTCCTTGGAATCGTTTGCCTATGTTGCAAACTTATTGATTCCTGTGGACGCGAATGACGTCATTCACCAGTGCAGCCAGCGGGAAACATGGCGCCAGTGGAACAAACGTTTGCTCGAAAGTTTGGTTGCTTTTCACGAGAAAGGATGACAACAGGGCAACTTGCAATGCTTGCAAAGTGGATATTTCATCAAAGGGAGGAAACACTGTGGTGCACAGGTTATAGAGGTTCTCTCACCCATTGGACGTTGTGGTCTGAGGGGCGTGTCTTAGCCCCCACGACATTCAGTGTTGTGGCTCTAGAGCAATAAAGTTGGCTCACTAGCACCTAGCTCGTGTCTCCTTCTTCCTCGCCACAATACTACCAATATACAGAAACATCTGCACACACAGCATGAGATAACTTTGAATGAGTGTCGTGTTTTTGATCCGCTCCAGAGTGAATCTCAACCCAGCAGCAGCGGCAACGTTAGCACGTCCTCTGTCGTTAATACTGCTTATCATGTTAGCGCCATTTGCCTCATTGCAAAACCTGCTGTTACTAAGTGTTAACGTTAAATGAATGCCTTCTCATGCGTTACATTTAGACGACCATGATGAGAGTCTGACTGGCTCAGAGGCCGGCAGTACTCGATCCAGTTCACGTCTACCTCTAGATTCTCCTTTCACCGAGGCAGGGAAGAGTAAAATGACCCGAACGTCACCGAGCAGCGACTAAGTTTGTGGTAAAAGACCAGCACCCGTTGGCCACAATAGATGCCCCTGATATTTGGCAGGTGAATGTGTCCAACTGTAGGCTCAGTCAGAGAATGTTAAAGTTACATGACCTGTTTGTTCTCCTTCTTTCCAAATGAGAATCGAGAAAGAACCGAATCATTAAGCAGAATCGAAAACAGAATCTTATCAATTCCCATCGCTAATCTTTATAAAGATCCACATTTCAGGCTGTAAAAATTTCATGCAGGTTGGAAACAGTGAAGCACGAATTTTTTCTAAAATCTATTTATACTTTTTTTGTTTTTTTTTATATTTTTTCCAATCCACTTTTTAGACTTTTTAATCCAAAAACGTCTCTTTATAGACAATAAAGGCTAAGTTTGGTTTATAATCTGCTTCTATTACATGTAAACTCACTCTTCAACCAGATCTCTATTATGTGTTTGTATATTTTTCAAGATAACTTACCCTGATAAGACACCGAGCACCAGGTTGAGCATGAAAAAGGAGCCGATGATGATGAGAGGGATGAAGTAGAGCCAGTTCCAGGTGTTTCCCACCACATCGTTGGTCTGGAAGCACAAACACAGACGGACAAAACAGAAGGAAGCACATTAAACCGAGCACAAAAGTAGAAATCATTTCATCCTGAGAAATTAAACAAAATTAATACACGTTTAAGCTTTTAATTAGACTGTGGAGAGTTCAAGTGGAGCCACAAGGACGCTTCAGTGTTTTTATCAAGAGCTGAAATTTAATAATTTGCTGCAACATGTTGGAAAAACTTCTTTTAACGTTTAATTTTAAATTCAGTGCTGCCAAAAAATAAAGCGAAAACATGAAACCTGAAACCTGATGCAGGAAAATAAAAATGCGAAAGGTCACCGAAACAAACACGCCTGAAGATTTTCAGTTCATTTTCTATTTAAAACAACTCATGTGGATGCGTCCCCATGTTATAAACCGCACACTTTATTTAAGCTGGAGTCATTTTAGTCACACATGCTGATGAACACTGTTTGGTTTTGAATGAAGCCGCTTTAGAGGACGCTGAATGAAAGTCTTTCACTCCAGTTTCTCATTTCCCCTCCACAGCCGTGAATAGATATTTATTTTTTCCACTATTACAACCGACTGCACAGAAACTTCTGCCGACTTTCCTCACGAGGAAAACCACCGGGAAAAAATAACAATTAGAAAAGCGTCTTTGTCGTCTCAGTGAGCTCTGAAGAAAAGCACCGGCTAATGGCTCCGTTCTGAATCACTGCAGAACAGAATTTTAATTATGTGTGACAATGCCGTCCTCCAGTATTAAACGATATTAACTTTCACATGCTGAACGTGCACATACATGTATGTGTTGCTTAAAGGGCCAAACACAAACAAACATGGAGACATCCTGTTGTTGACAAGCTGCACTGTTTGCTGTAGAATAACCTCGCTCTTCATTAAAACTATCAACATCTGCACATTGTTTTCCACATGCTTTCCATCCTTTAGTGTATTTCTGCTAATGATATCTTATTTTGTGGACTTACTGCACACGATTTTACCATTCCCACCACTCTATCTGGGTTAAAACGTTCTTCTACAGTTAACTTTTGATAAGAAATAGGAGGCACGCTGCTATAAACTGACTTCCACCTGGATTTTACCTCCTAAAACAGCCGAGAGGTCGGTGATCACCTATTTTAACCCCTTAACGCCGGTTGTCGCAAATTTGCAACGTACGGCTGCGGCCGAGATAGCGTATGCATTCCCCCAGTGCTGGTTCATGCATATTCAATACATACCTAGGAACCTTTTGCAAGCACTAGTTTCTCTCAGGACCGGTTTGAATGGCATTTGCAGCATCAATAAAAATTTTTTTACCATTAATGCCTGTTGCATTACACCTTTATGTCTACTATATGTGCTATAGACAAATTAACAATCTCCACTTAATTTAACATAAAATTCAAATTATTGTTTTTATATAATTGCAAATAAATTCAGGATTCAAGGGGCTATAATCAAATAAAGTCAAAAGCTGCCTTTAATAGAAATGTGTTGCTGCAAAGTGGCAACAAAGTTGTTCAGCTAGTTTATATTTTCATGTTAATAACTTATCAAATGAGTATGAGTAAAGTGAAGTGAGTTGCTGTAGTGGCAAACCCAAAGAATAAAGCAGCACAATATTGGAGTAAAATATGACGTGATATTTAGTTTTCAGCGACATTTTTCATCACGACTTAGGGAATAATTATTTTTTCTAGAATGCATTTGTAGGAGCAGAGGTCTATCAGGCAAGATGTGCAAATGCTAAGGGCCCCGTGGCCTCCAGGACAAAATTGGGAAGCGCATGTAAATCGCCAAAGGAGTGGGAGCGCCATATAAAAGCTTGGCTAGAGCACCACATTGGGTAGGGATGGCTCTGTGGAGGAGAGTGCATCAAAAATAACAAATAAAAAGACCATCTGGAACCGTTCACCCATCTGACTTTGCACTAAGTTAGTGAAACTAATTAGTTGCATTGCCTCTTGTAGTTGCATTAGTTGCCAGACATTACCAACAGAACACCTGTTTTTGGTCAACATCGTCTTTCCTGTAGAATATTTCCATACAGCTGATACTGTCTTCTGTTTTTGCAACCAAATCTTCTTTTTCAGTGTTTCTCTTCTGTTCTTTGCTCATTTTGCTGAGCAGATGTCTTTTAAATGAAGTTAAAAAACAAAACTCCTCTTGTAGATTAGACATTTTGGTGCAAAAAGTGTATAAGAATTTAATTTTGAGATGCACAATCAGTACGTTTAAATCTTCTAATTAGACTGTGGAGCGTCAAAATGAAGCCAAGAGGACGTTTTCAGTGTTTTCATCAAGAGCTAAAATTAAATGCATCAACAATATGTGAACTCAGGTTAGATCTATGGTGCAAAAACTTCTTTTAAATGTATTTATCATGGAACCTGCATAGCAAGACTTTGTATCTTTAAAATATAGAATCATCAGAAATTTTGTTGCAAAATCTTCGCCGTGCTTCTAAAATATAAAAGTGTCGATATGTTGTTAACCTAAGCATGTAGTTGTGCCTAAACCAAACCCGAAAGCAAGTTAAAACTTAACGTAACTACAAATGACAAAGCTTAATTCTGGCAAAATTTAATTCCTGTCAGCTCACAAGTAAAAAATTACTTCAAAATAAAACTACATCCCCTTGAAAATGTGTGTCAGAATGCAGTTTAGTTGTATAAGATCGTGATTTAATGGAGACAAGGTTGAAAATAAGCACCGCTGATTCCTTCTTTAATCCAGAATAATCAAGCATGTTGGTTTTATACCACTGCTGACTCTTAAAGCTGGCTTCTACAGTGATGCAGCTACAACAGGTCTAAACATTCCTGCTTGTTGCCTGAAGGAGATTCTTAGAGTCAGCATCCTCCAGGTCTGTCCTGTTAGCAGCAGAGCCACCAGCCGACTGATGAGCTCCGTGAAGCACGGTGACATTCTGCAGAGTCGAAGCGCCGCCGCACGCCGGCTGTAATTGTGATGGGAGGTTCAGGGCGGCTGAATCAGCAGGCCAGAGGATCCTTATTATGCAGCCGCCGGTGTGAGACAAACGCACACAAATGTACAGCAGCAGAGCCTCGGCCCGAGCCGTCAGCCGCCCACACAGCACCGTAAACGGCTGACAGGAGCTTCTGCGTCCACGTTTCCAGCATTTCATCACTGTCTCGTCATCTCATCGTTCCATCTTCACGTCTCCTCCTCGGCGTCTCTGCACCTTTAGTTAAATTATCCAGCTATGAATGTTACATGAACGTCCTTTCATCTTCTCTCCCTCCGTCTCAATTCGCTTCAGCGAGCTTCAAGTTACAGTCGGACAGTTTGGGAAGTAAACTTTTGTTTGCTTTACTTTTCTCCTCGATGCAGTCCCACGTCAGAGCATTAAACGTAAGAAGCTGAAGATAATCTGTAGATCTGAATGACTTTACTGACTTCAAATCAAAATCTACCTATTGACAGATTGGATAAAACGGATTCTGTCAAACCTGCCACTAGAAAAAACAACTGATACATTAAAAGACAAACAAAACCCTTCATCAGTTTGTGGTTGAATAATGTGAATAGCCATTTGCTGGTTGGATGGAGCGGTTTCCTGTTTGTTGATGTGTTTTGTTCTGCTTTTTGTAATTTTTTTCTGTATGTATGTGCCGAAAACTAAAGATAATGCTGAAAAAAAACATTATCTATTGATGAAATTAGCAAATCACAAACGCTACGATTTAAAAATGCAGTGTTTTAATGCGTTTTATGAATTGGAAATCTGTAAAACTTGTGCACAGGACTTTTAATAGTGGAACATCCTGATTTTGTATCGTTATTATGCAGATGATGTGATTTTGTATTTACACTCGACAACCTCCTTTATGGCTATTGTTGACAAAAAACTGTGTAGTAATAAAGTATTAAATCATAGCTAGTGTTGTGTTTCTTCTTTCCATTGGTGTATAGTTGGTCAGGTGACTAAAAGCGACAGGAAAGCAGTAAAATAAACGGTACAGATGTGTTGATTTGAAGTGTAATTGCCACAAACCAGCATAATCCTGCATAAAAACATGTCTCTTAATGGATATTTGAGAGTTTAGTCTCTCAAATATCTGTATTTTTTGAGAAAAGCCTGTACTAGGAAGCTAGTTCAACAAACCCAGAGTATGTTTTAATTATCCGGCTTTACTTAACCGAACAACCGCAGGATTATCGGTTTTACGAAGCTGGTTATTAACTCGGTGAGTCGATGAGAGTTTCTGAATCTGGATATGAGGCGGAGCTGGCAACAGGTGGCGAATCACAAACGTGAACCAGAGTGAAATATTTTATATAACAATACAGACTGAAAACAACACAAATGCAGCGGCCAAAGCAGGAGGAGAAGCTGCAAACACCCAAATGTTAAGAGGCTTATCAACATCTCTACCAAATCATTAGGGCATGACTCGATCTGATGATGATTACAACTGTAAAAATGTTATATTTAATTAAATGATGTGGTGCTTAGATGCATTCTTCTGCTGCATGAGACAGTTTTAGCCTCATTCTATCAGCTGCAACCCTTTAACGATCTTAGCAACAAGTAAAAAATGAACATTAAAACATAATTCAAAGTGGACTGAGAAGGCTACAACTTTATATATAAACTAGACAAGCACTCAGCTTCAGTCCACCCCCAACACAATCTCCCAACGACAAAGTATCCTTAAAAAAAGCTAATTGTCCGCTAATCGCTCTCACACCGTAGCACAGCTGTGGTTGGGCACGAGCGGCCGACACCCACCATATATGTGTAATGCACTTTCCTACCACAAGGCGGCACTGCAAGGCTTTCTAACACTCCCAATGTTAAAGAATCTTGGATCCAGACGGTGATCCGGATCACTCCCAAAATCTCATCATTTGTTTTTTGTCCCATTTCACACATTTCCTGAACATTTCATCCAAATCCATCAATTAATTTTCGAGTTATTTCGAACACAAACAAACAAACAAACCAACGCCAGCAAAAACATAACCTCCTTGGCCGAGGTAACTATAATCCTAAACCAGGGTGAGGAGTTTAAAATATAATACAGACTAAAAATAGACTAACTGCAGCAAAGTTCAGAAAGAAAGCTGTGTGAATGCATAATTAATGTGCTTATCAATAACGCTGTCCCAGTGTGGAGAACGTATCTCAGATGTGAGTTTCTGATTGAAGATTCAGTTTTAATTCCCCCACGACTAAACTGCATGTATAACGAAATTAAAGATGCTGTACTGTTATGCTACTCACAAAAAAGACAAATTCTTCATCGAATGCATGACCAAGATATAAAAATACAGCTTTTTTCATGGTGATGTGGAGGAAAAACGTCCTTCTTATGGTGTTAAAGTCAGTTTTGTTCTTCCAGCTGCAGCCCTGGAGGTGTTAAACAGCCATGGGAGCAATATATAAAAGCATCATTCAAACCGATAAGTAGAGTTAGAGCCAATCTCAAAAGGTCAACAAGCAGAATTTAAGGCTTTAGAGTTTTATTCTGTTTCTGTTTGGGATTGTATCGCTTTACAAAGACACACAGGACAATGAAATCGCTTGCAGCTCTAAAAAACTTATCCTTCACTGTCACTATCTGCACATCGAGCTCTGCAGCATCCTCCAGGAATAGAAGAGAACTGATTGGTCAGTAGATGTGTTTTAACACGTCTTCATCTGTTGTCTTGAACATAGCCTGCTCTGGAGCAAGTTGGGACTTCACGTTACCATGGTGATCCAACTGAACTGAGCCATCTTTGTAGTCCTGAAAACCCGGATTAAACCTCAAGTTACCTCAAACCCTGCTTGTCCTCTATCAGGTGATGATGTGTCAGCGTTTGCAGCTTGTTGTAGTGCTTTTAAACAGTAAAAAAGTCACATGCAGGCTTAAAGTTTCCCCCTTTTCATTTTAATAACTGAAGATATTAGGCCCAAACTGTGGTGACATGCGGTTATCTCCTGTGTTTGCAGCGGCAGCGGATATCTTACTGCCTCTGGGGAAGCCCGAGGCCTGGCGAGGAGCAGAAAATGAAGTGCTAATACACTGAGTTGCATCAGCTTTCACTCCCAGAGTCAGCAGGTGAGGACGGAAGACTTCTCTTACTCTGTCGACCCCGATTCTTCCTCTTCTGCTGAGTTTAGTTGAGCTTGTGCAAATGTTTTTCTCAGATACCGAAACACAGCAGAGGAAGCCGGAGAGCTGCTGGATTCTGTTAGACTGAGAGGCTGAACGAGCTGAGCACACACAATCGGATTTTCTACGACGTGTGAGGATATTTATGGCTGGTTTGTGTTGTGTTTCTAGGAATTTGTCAGTGGTTAGTTTGAATATTACTCTATATAGTAAAAGTAGTCAAATATAGCTGTGAAAAAATCCTTCATATAGGTAGAAAAATCAATCACTCATGCTAACTTTCTGGACCCAAGTGCCTGCTAGCAACTCAATTAATCAATTTACTGTTAATCTACTCACTGTTACATTTAAAGAATCTGGAAATATCTACATTTTTGCACCTTCTACTTCATGCATCTTGTATTTATTTACTGAAACTAGACCTTTTTATATAAAATATACATGCAACTGCACCTTACATGTAATTTTGGCACTAATTTAAGCCATACTTTTTCTTTTATGTTCAGCAAAGTGCAATATCCAGATGTGCAATGTCAGTTAAACTACTGTTTTTATAGCTCTTAATACAGTAAATGGGCTTTTAAGGTTTTCATAGATACACATGTGCGTATGGGCTGCACGGTGGATCAGTGGTTAGCAGCATCACCTCACAGCTAGAAGATCCCCGGTTAGGTTCCGGTTAGGACGCCTGGGATCTTCCTCCCACAGTCCAAAAACATGCTGAGGTTAATTAATGATTATAAATTATCCGTAGGTGTGAATGAGAGTGTGCTTGGTTGTCTGTCTCCATATGTAGCCCTGTGATAGACTGGAGACCTGTCCAGGGTGTCCCCTACCTTCACCCGAGTCGGTTGGGATAGACTCCATCCCTGTGACCCAACAGAGGATGTATAGATAATGGATGGATGGATACGTACGAATGTTCTTCTAGATTTCCAAATTTTATGTCTTCATATCCCCTACTGTACTTTAACACTGTCTGATTTTGTGATTTGCTTAATTTCTATTCTAACTGCAGCATCAACACTCAGTAAAATCAGCAGCTTTCGTCACTTTCTCCACATTCATCTTTCTCTCTTCCCATTCCCGGTTGTTTTTCTGCCAAAAAGGACCTGCACCAATTACTCTACAGTCACCAAAACAACAAAGATGAAGTGTCGCTTTCAGAGAGGGGAAATAAACGGCCGGTGTCAGCACGGTGAAATACCGTTAGTCCAGTCCAGCTATGACAGGATCAGACCTGGACCCAATAATGGCTGGAAGAAACCAATCAAAGCGGTGCTAATTTATTGTTTTTGTTTGACCTGATCTGTCAGAGTTTTTATTTATTTATTCATCCTATAGGTTTGACATCGAGATGAAATACTGTTCCTGAAAACTTCCATCACGTCACGCAGGTTGCCGCCAGCTGTGAATATGTTGCCGTGTAATCCAGGAATTAGAAAAAAAAGAAGGAGAGAACACCAAAACGACCTGTGCCATGGCCTCCGGGCGTCGTGGAAGGACATCCATCACTTCAATTTATCATATGTCACTCCTGGATGGAGGGTGTGATCCGGTATTCCATATAACAAACAGCCTCAGGCACCATCAGGCAAACACATCTGTGCTTCCATGTGCATTATATATATATATATTCAGGCTATGATACATTTTATAGTAAAAACAGCGAAAAAAGCTCATATCTGTGTGTATTTTTTTGTATATTTATGTAAAATATCAGTATTTCCATTCATCAAGAAATCTGTGCAGTACCACTAATGTGCAATAATGTTATTTTTACCACTAGTACTTATGTATATTTTGGTTTATTTGGATTTTTTTATGCCTTTGCTGCTGCAACACTGCTCATTTCACCACTGTGGGATTAATAAATTGATTCATATCTTATATTCTACCAGAAATGTAGTCTGCAGGGTGACTGAGGCTAAAATGAGGAATTAAAAGCTCGAATAAATGCTTTAAATCCATACTAAGTGTGCCTTATTGTCATTTTTTTGCAAGTACATTAAGAAAAACAGTTCTAATGCTGCACTTTATATACGAAGATGAGCAAGTCTCGCAACGCATGAGGCGGCAGAGATAATTCTCGCTGTAGAAGTGGCCAGTATAATGCCCGTCTGAGTCATTTGCAAGCTGATTAGTTGAGTCCACTCTTAAATGCAGTGCGTCTGGAGTTATGCAACGAGATTAAAGCGCAACGCATGAGAGCAAATGCAGGGCATATGGGAACTAAGGCCACTGGCTATACTAATTTAGCTCATTACCAAACTGATGCACTGTGCTGCCTTTAAGCAAGGTACGTCTAATGACCCCATATGCTGTTTAAGAGAACAAATATTAGAGTAAAGTGTAGTTAAGAGTTTAATGTGGTGATTAGAAACAGTGGAACGTTAATGGGGCCTGCAACTAAATACGAGATGTTTAGAGGGAAAATCCTGTCTGGCATTATTAGAACTTTGAATTGTGCAAAGTCTGATTTATGCTCAGGAGAACATAAGAAAAGAAAAGCACAGAAGAAAATGTCCTCTGCGAAATGGATTCAGAATGCCAAGAAGAAAATGTAAGAAAAATAGAAAAGTCAGGCTCAGAGGAAAAACAATCTCTTACTCTGGCGGCGCCACTGATTGATGATAAACCAACAGAAATCCTGGCGCAGTCATGAGATGAAATTTTAAAGGTCCCACGTGGTGAAAATACATTTTTACATTTTTTGTTTTTAATAATTCCTCTGTCCTCGCAACCTCACAGTTTATTTCTCTCCTGCTCTCTGTGCTCACCGTAAACTGGATAACAATACAGCCGAATTCCAAATAAAGCTGCTCTTTATTTACATGTTATCTGTTTCTGCTGTCAGCTAATGTTAACCAGCAGTAACTCGTCACCTGGTAATCTCAATGAATTCACATAAAATCCAAGTAACGGCTGTGTATTTGTCTATATTTACATGTAAAGTGATCATTTAGAGCAGTGGTTCTCAACTGGTCCAGCCTCAGGACCCACTATGTCTCTATTAATAACAGTCGCGACCCAAATTTTTGAAGTTTGCTGTTCCTGTTAACAAATTAAGGTTTATTTGGGTGTAGTCTCAACGGATTTTGATACAACTCAGGAAAATTTTGGCTTATTTTTTGCTCATTTTGGGATATTTGGACGTTTTTACGAAGTTTTTGGGTCTATTTTGGCCAATTTTGACAGATTCTGAACATATTTTGGTTTATTTTTGGCACATTTTTAGCATAATTTCTCCAATAAGCTGGCAGAACCAAATCTAGAGGTTAATAGTGGGCAACTATTGGCGTCACCGCCACTAAATATCCTGCTATTGAAAGCAAACAGTGTCATAAGAAACACTTCCTTTAAAATAAAAGACTTTATACCACTACTTTTTTGGCGGGGCATGTTTATGCGACCCTCTAAAAATGGCCTTGCTACCCACTTTTGGGTCCCGACCCACCAGTTGAGAACATCTGATTTAGAGAGAAAGGGTTCGGGTTCGTTATTTGCATCTATGTCAGCTGACTTGCGATCAGCTGGAAAGGTATTCAAATATCCTTATTCCATAGTATATAGTACACTAGAAAAAGGTTTAATATGTCAAACGTAAAATGCTGAAAGTACCTGAATGTCCTACTGTAAGCTAGGTCACGATGTTGCACACAAATATAAACAAGCTTGAGCCGCCAAAGTAGTATGTCCCAACACTTAGTGAGCACTGCTTTAGTACGTACTTAAAGTAAAAACAAAAGGTATTCATCAAGTGGCCCTGCTTTGTCAAACACACAGTGAGAGTGTTCTTCCTGAAGGGGGCGGGGCTAGCAGCACTTCAGCTGCATTTAAAGGTACAGACACAAATGTCCCAATCACATGCATACTGCATGTAACAGTCCGCACTTTGTGAGGGGAGCTGTAGCACGTACTTATAGTAAAACGAAACATGCAGCAAGTGTTGTTCTACTCTGTCAATTATCAGGGAGAGTCTTCTTCCTGAATGGGGCGGGGACAGCAGCACCTCAGCTGCACTGAAAGGTACAGACACTGAAAAAGCCATTTTTTTAAAAAGTAAAAGAGAACTATCCTTGCAGTATTTTAAGACCTCGTCCACACGTAGCCGGGTTTTTGTAAAACCGAATATCCTGCCCCCTCCGTCTAGAAAATAACTTAGGTACACAACACCTCGTTTTTAGAAAAAAATTCATCCACACCTAACCACATAAGTGCGTTCTTAAGCACATTCATAAGCATGCCAGACCTTTAGGTGGCAGTAGTTCCCCAAATCCTATTCAATCAGAGTGAGCTTCTGTCTCTCGAATGGCAAAGTGATGGAAAACAACCGTCCTTAACGTCGTCCTTCGCCTGTGTTGTTGAATGTGAAGCAGTATCTGGTAAAAACAAGCAAGTAAAAAGCGCCTGTACAAGAAACGGCGCCGAAAACCTTGCGAGGGCGTCCATACTGTTTCCGAATGTAAACACAGGTCGCATATGTGACGTAAGAACAGATTTTGTCACAGGAAGTGACGTTTCAAAACGCAAAACTCTGGTTATTGACGTCCACATGCACTTTGGTCGGAGGTTTTTAAAAGAATCGTTTTAATGCCCTAAGTCTGAGTTTTCGTGTGGATGAAAGGCCGGATCGTAAAAGAATATTTTCGTTTTGTGAGATACCCGGCTACGTGTGGACAAGGCCTCAGCTAAAAATTGAAAGACAGATTCTGAAAACATGTTAGACTTTCATTAATTTGCTAATAAAAGGGCCACAAGGTGAGACCTTTAACACTCAGCTTAATTTAATCACAATATTATCTTACTGCCACCTTGAGAACATACAAAAACCTCTATCCCAGCAGAAGGAGTGACTCATTTAGAGCCAAAATACTTTTAATTATGAGGATATAAACCACCCAGACATCCAGGTTATCTGGTCTGTTTACTCTCCTTAAACTCAAAATGAGAAGCAGCACTCCCAAAAACCGAATCAAGACTTTTCAGCTTGCCACCACATTTAATGAAACTCACGATTCATATTTTGCTCTCCAGTTTTTATTCTGTCTTATTTCACACTATTAAATCTGATTTCTATTCTTCTGATATGTTTTAATAATACTTTGAGCTTATTTCTTAATCTTTTCCCTGCGTTCTGTAAAGTGCTGGAGGAAGGTTCTATACAGGTAAACTTGCTTTGGCAGGTCGCGCTCACATCCTACACTTTGTTGACGTCCAAAGACAACCTTTGGTAATGACTTACATTCACTGAATTCCCCGTTTTTCTTATACGGGTTCACATGATATCATTATTTCACCTCTGTTTTTTCCCGTGACTCATCTCTGGCCGACTGCTCTGAATGATAAACGAGGAAAAAGCTGCCACAAAATTCGGAGTCATGCATCATGCAGTTGCGGGGTGACAGTGCACTCCCACTCTCGGCTCACAGAACCGCCATCACACACACAGGGAAAGCCTGCCGAAATGAAGACAGCCACTCTGAAACGACTCAGCAGCTCCTCACAGTCCTGAAACATTCACAACCAGCACAGGAGACGGGCGAAAGATCTTCAGAGAGCTGCACAGAGAAGGAGAATATATCAAAACAGCTTTATGGTGGAAATGAATCTGAGGTTCTTTTCGTCTCTCTTGGAGTCAACTTCCTCTTTTTTAGATATATCTTAGTGATTTTTAATGAGGCAAATGGAGGCTGGCGGGCGTAAAAGTTGCTTGTCTTTTGGCGTCCAGACTGGCAAACTTTGAGATCTTTTACCTTAAAGCTAATAGTTCTACATCCGAAGGAGTAATTTGCCAAAAAAGTCCATTAACTCCTCTGAAATTCTCATCACTTACTGACTGATAATGTAATCCCAAGAAGCCTGCATTGCCCGGGTCTTAGTCATCTTACTTAACGCTTCGTTGTCTACCAGATAGTGGAACTTCAAGCTCCACTAATTCATACAAGGCATCAGATGGCACTGAATTCAATGGTGCGTGAATGAGACCATTTGTCCCCCGTTTGACTGAAAGTTTTGTTTTCAAGGCACATTTATACTCTCGAGCAAACTTTATATCCAGCACCAGGCGGCTGTTTTCAAGCTCTAATAAACCAGCTGTACATGACCTGCCCAGCAATAAAGAGCAGACAGACGGCCAGCTTCTGAGGAAAGCGGAACCTTTAGCAGCTAAAAGAAAGAGAAAAGCATTTTTCCGACGAGCCCGACACAGAACTAAAACTCAACAGGTTGAAACAAGCATGACTCCAAATTAATGATCATGGTTTTGCTGATTGTGGCGTCACCCACAGGTTTCTTTAAGCATCTCTTTGGAGCTCATTTTGGCGGCTTTAACCATCACAACCTCGGCAAAAAATGACCTGCCTAGACAACTAAACTGCTTTCTCATTTGTCCGACTCAAGACGTAGGAGTTAAGGATGGAGGCATACAGTAAGTTTGATCTGGTCTTGCACATCTGCGATCGCTAACGTCCATCTTCCCAAGGTCGCGCAAGTTTGCACTGATGCCCGTGGATGTTTGTGCGCATCCTAAAATGTATATGTATGGCGACAACGCACAGAGGGCAACAGTGTGCATTCTTGACAGTAGTGTGCATTCACAGAATACTTAATACGACCTACTGCGCGCAAAAAAGTCCTTCAGGCCGACTGCAATGGAATAGAAAAGCAGTAAGCATCCAAATGAAAACATACGTCATGTTGATCCTCCTGTACTCGCAGAAAAATGAAACTGACAAGTCTGCACTAAATGGCAAAGATATGTTGATTTGAAACAAACATAATCTGTCAGAAAATATCCTGAAAAACTGAGGCGGCAGTTTAGTTGTATAGGAATGTAATTTTGGGAGGAAAGGGCCTCCAGACTAGTGGTTAATCCATAAATGGGCAAAAAAGGTGGAGCACAAGTGGAATTGCTTCAGCCCATGTGGCATCCAGCTGTGAATCAAAGCAGCTACGCTCTTAATTATGCACAATTTAGGCCTTAATACATTTTAAACAGGAGAGCTATATTAAAATTCATTCCAGGTACAGTTGGTGTGAAAGTGGAAATTACCTGTAGAGACCAAAAACGTCTTCCGTACCAGGTTATAAACATGCTTATTTCTGCTGTAAAGTTGGACATTTTAACATGGAGGTCTATGGGGATTGGCTTGCTTTTAGAGTCGGCCTCAAGTGGCCATTTGTGGAACTGCAGTTTTTGGCACATCAGGTTTCTTTTTCAGCAGCGGAGGTTGCTGCTTGGTTTCTGTTCATGAACTAAATGTTGAAATATGTGACTCATATAACAAACTTTATAATAGGATAGCTTGTTGTGGAGTTCCGCTTTCTCTTGATAGCCATAAGACTGCTGTTACAAAAGAGAAAACAATGGCACTGCTGATTCGAATGCTTCAAACTGTGCTAGAATTTTTCTTTCTGAAATAAAACAAAACATGCATGTCTTTGTCCTCCTTTTATCCTTCCCAGTTTCTTTCCACTTGTTTTTGTTTTATCAAATTACTCACTTGTTTTTTTTTCCTTTTGGGTGGAGTGGAGATGGGGGGGTAGTTGGAATACTTGTTTTATTGGCTTGGGTGAGATATTTCTGTGCAAAGACCTTCAAAATAAAGCGTCCAAAAGCATGCACGTGCACACTCAACAGAACCTTATAACTCCAGTATCTTTTCTTGGACATTTACTCTCCGGTTGGCCAAGGATTCTCACACAGACATGAATGAGTCACACCAGGTCCGTCCCTCTGTGCTGCTCTATTTTTATAAGAATCTGACGACGGACCTGCGAGCACACGACGCCGCCGTGACAAGGTCAAGGTGCATCAGTCTGTCTGACTCGTACGGCTCTAATGAAGTGAGAGGAAGAGGTGCCTTCGACCTTTTAGCACCTCACAACATTAAACCACTCGAAAGTCTCAATACAAAGATGATACAAGGCAAGATTATTTAGTGCGGTAAACAAACAAATGAAAGTACAACTGGCTGCTTTCTGCTCTCCGGAAGTATAAATTCTAATGGATGCATAGTGATACATGACGTCACCTTCCTCCAGCAGAGCCAGAAGAGCAGAGACGGAAAAAGAAATGAAAAAAAATCACGTGATGTAATGTAATTATGTATAATTTTTTCAGTGTGAAGTCTGAACATGACACAGCAGAAGTAATTAGGGTCGCTTCTAATTTGATGGCAGCCGCCGGGTCGCCAGGAGAGACAGAGGAAATGTAATAAAATCACAACCCATGAAATGAAGATTGCCACATTATCAACGCTGAGAAACCGCCCACACACCCTGCTGCTGCTACAACAGTGTCGCTTCCCCGCTGACTGGCTCAGAGCTAAGGCAGCATTCACAGTGCGAACAAAGGCAACGCTCTGCTGTCTGTCGTAGATCACTGTCATGGTACTACTGCTGAGCGAGGGAAGCAATGGAGAGGCAATACCTGTGTCATGCACTGTGGGAAATTCTACGTTGATCTGGCTCTTTGTTTCCACTTTAATCATTTGTTTTGGTATTCACCTACTTGTATCTTTGTATTTTGAACACTAGCAAAAGAAATACACTTTCAGCTGGGGCATAAAAATTCAAATCACTTATAATTCGCGTCATAACTCCTGGTGACTTTTGCTTAACGTGCACCAAACACTTGAGAGAAACTTGACTGGAGGCAGCAGAAAGTTAAATCTGTGTTTGCGCTACTTGTTCATAAATGATTCCCGTTGGATCCAGTTCTTTTTAACACTGTGTTTCGACCTCCACCTGGTTTGAGACTGAACAGACTGCCATTAGAAGTGAACAACCAGGACATGGATGCACCAAACTAGAAATGTGAGTTAAGTCAGACCAGCAGGTTGGAATAAATTAGCTGGTTTCACACCACAAAGGATCTTTAAAGTGACGTGGTTTAGTATTTTAATAGCAAAGATTTCTGCTCTGTGGCCGGGAAACAATGGATGTCACTGAACTCATTTCAATCAGTGTGAACTGAAGTTTGAAGGTAGCTACAGTTGAAGTTGCAGGTCAAAGGATTTTTTGCTCATCCACAACCTGACACATTCAGCAAGTGAATCTGACAGTCTGACTCATTGGGTCCAATAAATAGTTAAAGCAGACAGAAGATGTGAGGAAAGACAGCAGGCTGTTAACAAGCAGCAAAGTCCGATCCAGCCAGAAAGTGAACCATGAATATAGTATGTGCCCAAACCACTGAGCCCCTACTGTAGTACAAAAATATAATTTACACAGAAGTCCAACTTTTTGCCATTCTGTTCTCTAAGAGAAACATTTGTCTCAGCCAGACAGGGACCCTTATGTTCGTGCTCCATGGTGGAGTCTGACCAATACTGTTGTTTAGTGTCATTGCTGTTACTGATCAAAGGGAGCAAGAAATTCAAATATCACCCGCCACCATTCTTTATATATACACCGATCAGACATAACATTATGGCCACCTACCTAATATTGTGTTGGTCCCCCTTATGTGGTCCAAAATGCTCTGAACCATTGGGCATGGACAAGAGGACCTCTCAGGGTGTCCTATGGGGTCTGGAACCAGGACGTTGGCACTGGATCCTTTGGGTACTCTGGCTTGTGCAGTGGGGCTTCTGTCAATCAAACTTGTTCCACTGCATCCTGTTGATGCTTGATCACAATGGGGTCTAGGAAGTTTGGAGGTCAGATCAACATGTTGGGCCATTGTCATGTTCCTCAACATGTTTCTGGTTGGTTGATGTTGTTTCCATGTGGTGGGGGACATTGACAGTGACATTTGGGATTTCCCTCTGCATGAGGGAGTGTGCTTGTTGTGGAACAATGTTTATTTGGGTGTCTAAGTCTGATCAACATGGATGTTAAAATCCAAAGTTTTCCATCAGAACAGCACATAGTACCAATATGATCAATGTTATTCACTTCACCTGTCAGTGGTCAGGATGCTGTGGCTGATCAGTTTATACGTTAGACTTCTATACACATAAAATGATGGGATCATTAACGTCTTGGAGTAAAGACACTTGAAGTTTGACTGAACCACCATCTGCTGCATGCGCTGCTGACAGTTTTGAGAGTAAATAATGAAGTCAGAGCTGCTCTGCCGGAAAAACGACATCAGCCCAAGCATCTTCTTCTGCATTATGTTTGGTAAAAGCAAAGTTTTCATTTATGTAATTGGGCAATAGTGGTCGATATTATCAGCTGATCGACACATTGGTTGGGTTCAAAAATGAAGAAGCCTTTGCCATTGTGGGGTACGTATACACACAGAACTTACCGAAAACACTCTATATTTAAAGGGGGAATCGACCAAACAAAGACAACATCAGAGCTTGTCTACAGTTGTTGTGAAATGCTGCTGCAAATGCAAAATAAAGTTGTATTAAGTCTTTTGTGTCTCCACCGGGAGCTGTGCACGATCTCATAAAATGCCTTAAGTGACATGACTTGTCAGCAATAGTTGGGAATGAAGACGAGAAGGGTGGAAATAAAAGAACAGCTGGTGGCATGGAGACAGGATGGAGCTTCTATAGCTTCTTATGCTGCTTGAGAATAGACACTACTACTGCACCACACCTGAATTTCAAAGCAAATGATGCCATGCCAAATTAAACACAATGCAACTCAACTGCCAAACTGCCAGGAAACTTTCGATGTGCAACTCTTACACAGGAGACAGCTGTTGGTTTCCTGATACCTATTGTTGTTTTTCTACCCTAACAGAGCAGTTGTTCTTTAATTGTGACCACAGCCACCTCCGAACCTTAACTGCAAATTACAAACACTCTAATCTCAGCTAAAGCAGGTTGCAGAGGGATTACAGTGAGAGATATCACGTCAGAATTAACAAGGCAGATCTGATAGCTCATGTCTAAAATGAGATCTCAAGGTGAGCGTGGTTTTTCACATGTCCTGTTTGGGCCTGGAGGCAATTCAAGCCATCTATTTTGCACACATGAAAAACAGTCGCGCACTAACTAACGAAGACGTCACACATGCAGACAGTACGAACATGCCTTCAGTTATCTGTCCTCTCACTAGGATCCAGTTGGCACATTAAAAGCTGACTGTTAATATCACAGCAGGGGGAACTTCAGCGGATGTAGGTGAAGGAGGACATGTGAAGGAAAATCCAGCAAATGACAGAATAATTTGCGGGGATGATGCTTATTAGTTTTCATTCCCCTATGCACGGGTTTCAACTTTTTCTCGGCTCCGTATTCCACCATAATCTGGCCTCCGGCATTCTGGCGTTACGTATCAGTAGCATCCACAGTGCGGTTTAGCAGCCGAAGACGACATTTTTCTCAAGTCAAAAAGCTCTGCAGCAACACTACGATCATTACCATAAGCTGAAATCTCTCCTCGTTTCGCTGCCTTCCCCTTTTCCTCTGCTCGGTTCATGATTATAGCATCATGAAGGAACGCCGACTCCGTTTGGTGACATTCTCTCCCTCCCAGGCTCTCTTGGTGGGTGTAATGACTTCAGTGAGGATGGATTTCAACAAGGCTTGGGTTTGGTCTGGCAGTCTTCTTTAGGCCAACAAGAAGACTCATTATTTTCAATTACATGTTGATGCATTATCTGCGCTACAAGGCTTTTTGAAATGACGATTAGAACAATAATTTATCTGGTAATTTCCCTAACCGTAGATGACACAATACATGCACAGCAATCAGCCACGTTCCACCACACTGAACTAAAAGGTTTCCAAGTATACATGGAGTTAACCACCTTACATCCATTACAGTTCCTCTCTGGTTGTTGATTTAACCCCGAAAAACTCATCTTTGTGTATTAAAGTTACATATACCCCTTTTCCACCAAGAAGAACCAGGCGCTAGTTCTGGTGCTTAGTTGGTTATAATCTGGTTCCTCCTAAGAACCTGTTTGGTTTTCTATCGGCAAGGAGTCAAGTTGGAACCATTGCGTCACCGTAAAACGACTACGATTGCATCAATTACATAGCAGTTAAAAAAAACACAATAAGTCGATGATAATATCTACGTTTATCTCTATAGATGGTCTTAAAGCTGTTTGCAAGGCGGAAGTTTAATGTTGCCTGGGCACATCCATGATCGCGCTACTGGTGGGACCCAACTGTACCGGATTTTAGCATCAACAGTTTGTGGTAAATGTCTGTGTGTCCCAGGAGTCATTCTAATACATCTGTGATGGGACCAGGAACTTCCTGGCAAAACAGGAAGCAAATTAGCGCTTGTGTGTCCCTTTCCACCGTTGATGGCTGGTCACCATAACCCCGCCCCCAGCCCCTGACGTACTCGGTGCTTAGCTCTGGACCAGCAAAGAGTTGGTGGTTGCTAAGAACCAGTTTTTAGAACCTGGAGTCGGTGCTCAGGTGGTGGAAACACAAAGAACTGGTGCTAAGTCAGGCACTGGCTCCAAACTAGACCTGGAACCAGCTCAGTGGAAAAGGGGTAATATTAAAGTTTTTTTTTCCACGACAATAAGCATTTCCTATCTTTAAATGGTTTAAATGTGACTCTACACCACTGCTTCCTATAATATGTGGATCTACACTCGAGCACACCAGCTTACCTGCAACTCCTTACAAATACTTTAAAACTACTCCACACCAAACAATGGCAGGTTGTAACATTGGACCAATTCAGTCTTAAATGTTCAAACCATCGGTGGTTAGCGGCGTCGCCTCACAGCTAGAAGATCCCCAGTTCGCGTCCCGGTTAGGACGCCTGGGATCTTTCTGTGTGGAGTTTGCATGTTCTCCCTGTGCAGCGTGGGTTTTCTCCAGGTACTCCAGCTTCCTCCCACAGTTGAAAAACATGCTGAGGTTAACTGATGATTATAAACTGTCTGTAGGTTTGAATGAGAGTGTGCTTGGTTGTCTGTCTCTATGTGTAGCCCTGTGAAAGGCTTGCGACCTGTCCAGGTGTCTCCTGCCTTCACCCAAGTCGGCTGGGATAGGCTCCAGCGACCCTACAGAGGATTAAGCAGTGTTTAGATAATAGATGGATGGATGGATGTTCAAACCAGAAACTGATTCAAAGAATAATGACATGAAAACCTTCACCCTGAAAGTTAAAAAAATGGTCTTCTAGTATTAGACATGTTAAGAAAGTTAAAAAAAAAAAAAAGATTTTCCTTAATGTGTGGCTGCTTTCTTGAGCATCTTTTGTATAGAATTTTTACATATATTGATTGGGAGACAATCCTACATTGCAAATTCCAGTAAGTCAGTGAAATATTGAACATGAAGTTTGAGTGTGTATCTGGGCGTACTATACCGTTTGATAGATTTTAACGACAAACCGAAGGAACCAACCCTGTCAGCTTGCAGGGTGGAGCTTTTCTGTGTCTTTATTTTTCCTCAGAATTGGTTTCAGGTTTGAACATGAACGGCTGAATTACTCTAATATTACAACTTGCAACTGCATAGAGCGTTTGAGCAGAGCTGTAGGTGAGCTGGTGTGCTTGAACTGCACTGAGTGGGGAAAGGTTGATGGAAAGAAAGGTAGGAACTGATCTGCACATTCTAGAAGAAGCAACAGTGTAGAGTTACATCTAAGGCATGTTAGGGTGGGAAAGGGTCATTTTCATAAAGAAAACATTCAAATGTGCAACTCTGATACACAGAAATGAATAGCAGAGAGTGAATTTACGTGTCTTCCATCTAAAATTCCTGCTTTTCATTCGATCCCCTCCCTGGCACCAGTAACAACATGCGAACACCATCCCAGCCGGTGCCATTGTCAGTCTGAATGCAGCCTCACTGTCAGCCACTCCCTCCAGCTGAGGAACAACATGGCAGACAGCAGTGCTTCGTTCCACTACATCAGCTGCTGGGACACCATGGGATCCTGCAACATGGCCTCGCCGGGGGAGCTGAAGTTACGAGGGAAGTGGGGGATGGACGGCGGGCGGGGAGGCAACGAGGAAGGAAGGAGCAGAAGGAGCAGAGATGGGGAGGATGGGGAGGATGGGGAGGATGGGGAGAGGCACTCTGCATTTTCTTTTGCACCATTAGGAAAGAAGGTCTGAGCGATTCCCCTCCGGGCAGAGCAGGCACAGTCATCAATCTGCGAGGTTAACACTGGGTTACGAGAAAGTGTATAATCTCCAGAAAGCAGCCCCCGCCTCATTGCTATCCTAGCTCTATGTTGTTATAGACCTCACCCCTCGCCCTCCCCCCATGCCTATATACTCAGAGTGCACACACATGTGTAGATTCAGCATATTAATGGTACGACATGCATCCACGCTCCACTGCTCTCCTATAGCTCTTTTCTGCTACATGATGCCGTCTGGGGTTCTGCCATAGTTTAACTCTGTTTTATGTTCCAGTATTCACCCCCCGCCTCCTGTATCTCCCCATCCATTCACCAGATGTCACCGCACTTCTGTTCTCTGACAAGTAACCCGTCCGTCAAGCCCAGGTGATCCCCAATTAGCTCCCCTGTGTATACGCCCGGGTTGTACAGCAAAGAAATGACATTCTCGGTCTTCTTTCTCGACACTTTTCTTTGACCACGAAGGAAAATGTCATGATGTCGAGGGAAGATGTGAAGAAGGACACGTGAGGACACAGAAAAGGAGAATCTGACCTCCCTATACAACAGGCTACATGTTGGAGCCTTGTTGTTGATGTGGATCTGCTGTGGAGGGTGTTGCTTTCAGAGACTGAATATTAAAGACGGATGTTGCAACCATCAGCGTACGGGCTACTGTTCTGGCTCGAGTTTGGAATTTTTGCTGCTGGTGTCTTGCTTTTTTGAAACATGCAAGAGGTGGTTCCGACAATCACAACAGATGCTTCTATATCATCTACTTCATGCTAAATGGAACCATGATTTACAAAATTAACGTCACGATGTGCTGAAGGAGACTTGAAACGACCAACTGAGACCATAACTCAGAAGGAAAATGTTTACTGAGGTAGCAGATCAACTAAGAAGTAGGGTCATCTTTTCATAGACTTCTATACAATCAAATTCTTTCTGCAACTAGAGGAGTCGCCCCCTGCTGGCCGTTAGAATGAATGACAGTTTAAGGCAATTCTACATTGGCCTCACAACTTTTATATCAACCCAGCAGCCACAAAATTACAATCTTACACGACTAAAGTGCATTCTCAGTTACATTTTGAAGGGAACTTTCAGTTTACTTTTGAAATAATCGGTGACCTGTGACTTGGTGGGAACAGTGGCCAGTTTAAAAGAGCAACAAACCTCATGCTAGAAGAGGCGGATAGAGGCGCGACTGGACTTTCATCCAGAAGATCAGGACTCGCATCCCATGATGGACGAAAGACCATCAGTCTCAGAATTTAGCTCTCGTTGTTGACTTTCAATGTTTACTTGCTTTCTGGTTGGGTTTGCTTACATCAACTACATAGTTAGGGTTAGAAAACTTGCTAGACACATGTTTGAAGCCTGTTTAAGGTTAAGGCACCAACATTGCTTGGTCAGGGTTGGAAGAAGATACCATGGATTGGGTTAAAATATGACCCTTTGGTGACGTCCCATCGAATATAACATTGACTAGCAATGACATGACAAAGATGAAAACAGATTTGTGATACATTACAAACAAACGTACTCTGGCGGAAAATACATGTCCCTTTAAAATGTAACTGAAAATGCAGTTTAGTTATATATGAATGCGGCTGTTTATATACAGTCTATGGTTGCTTTAAAAGAAACCGTGGGATGGTTTTATCTCCTTTCCTTTGCTAAAGGATGGATCAGTTTATTATCTGCTAGAGGAGACTAGAAAGGCAGCACTGAAACACTTGTCCTTAGCATTTTAGAGAACTCTATCAGCTCTTACTTCTTGGAAAAAGACTACCTGACTGCAACCCCGTTCTCCACTTTCACTTCTTGCCAGGTTGCTGCTGTCAGTTTGCCTGAACTCTCCATCCTTGTTTTTCTGTCTGTCTTCCTAGATTACCTGTTGGACCACTTTTCCTCCTGCTCGGGCCGCAGTCTCTGCCTTGCCATCTGGTTTTGTTTGCCTGCCAACCTGCCATCCTGCCCGCAAGCTTCTGTTTTCCTCCCAATAAGCTACTTTTAAACTGCCCGGTTCGGCCTACCGTTGGGCTTTCCTCTCTGCTCTCCCGACGCGAAACTGCGACAGTTTGTTTGTTTTCTGTTGTGGAGAACAAACTTTGGATAAACTTTGTGGAGTTGCAGAATATTTTTGACCTTGCTTGGATGGCGGCTTGCAGGGAGTCTGAGTCAGTGCTGTCAATCGAGATGAGTGTAGGAAACATGTCATGACTTCAAGAAATACAACAAAAACAGCGACCAAATCTACTATTCCATGTGCAGTGATGCCTCTTAGGATGAATTAAAGACGCTAAATGTGAATAAAAGGACTAGAAAAGCTTAGCAGGACACTATTTCACTGCACTGGGCATCACATTAGGTCTAAATAGCACCAAAAGCTACAGACGTTCTTTAAAGGTCAGCTTATTAAGCACTCCATAGGGGTCTGTTATGTAAGTAATAACACTTGTAAGGGATCCTGATATAAAAAGCAAAGGATAAGGAGGAGGAGGAGGCAAAGTCTGTTCCAGCAACGTCCTCATTATGAGCTACCTAGATGCATTCAGGAGGTTAAAGCAACAGAAGAATGGCCACAAAAAAGTCAGAATGAGACCGAGCTAGCTGCTTAGAACCACTTCTAAAATTCAGATTACAAAGGATTCACTAAGAAAGCTGAATTCAACTCTAACAGTTCATAAACTAGATATCTATTCGTATCTGTCTGCACCATTAGTCGTGCAAGTGTAATGCCTGTGTGTCTTCTCGTCTCCTGATCCGTTCGTCTTAATAAACTATAATTCCGGCATTATTCTCAGTTACCCACTCAGTCAGTGCTGAGCTGCTTAATTAGCAGGTAAACAGCACTAATTGTGTGATGTCGCCTCGTAACAGTCGCCTTAATTTAACAAATGCTGCTGCGGAACGCTTTAAAAACAACCGACTGGACTCCATTATTGTTACATTAAAGCACCGAAGTAAACAAAGTAACCGTCGCTATGGTTACAGCTCTGCGTTTCACCTGATAACATTTATTTGCGGTTGTAAATGGCAGTTTGCAGGCGAAGAAAGCAGGAGAACGCCGTGTTATCATCACACAATTAGGGACTCCTGTGTCTTTTGTGTGACAGTGAACACAACACACAGACTTGCAGTAACTGATCGGTTCATTCCAGCCGATCAGAGCAGCTTCACTGCATTTACAGCAACACTTTACTACGACCGCATCAACATGCAGCAGCTCGTCTCGCACATCGGGAAAAATACACTTCACACAACCAACCCACCAGTCTGCATCATCACTTTCCTTAAAGGCGATGTGCAGTGAGGCTGTGTGAGCGCTAACTTCACCGGCTACAAATCACAGCAGCGATATGAATTCAAGTCATTTCATTATCAGTGGTGGAAGAACAGATTCTTTACTGAAGTAGATGTAGCATACACGTAAAGTCATGCAAAAGTATGCAAGTGTGGCTGTTTGTCTCATTCGATTATTGTTAGTCGCTCATGTAACTTTAACCACCTGAATCTCAAATCAGTAAAATACACACATACAGTATTGAACCTGAATGGAAGAGCAAAACAAAGCAGCTCCCTTTCCCAACAAGAAATTGGACCGACCAATCTGCATTTGTTTTACTCTAAAATGCAACCAACAGCAAACGGTCTACACTTATATAGAGCCTTTCTACCTTAGTGGTACCCAAAGCGCTTTACAGTGTGTTTCCCCATTCACCCATTCACACAGCAATGGCGACAGACTTCCATGCAAGGTGCTAATCTGCCATTGGGAGCAACTTGGGGTTCAGTGTCTCGCCCAAGGACACTGCGGCATGCGGAGGGGCCGGGGATCGAACCGCCAACCTTGCGATCAGTGGACAACCCGCTCTACCACCTGAGCCACAGCCGCCCAGCAGCCTCGTCTCATCAACCAATCAGAGCGCTTCCCCTCCGATATTGAGAAGCCGAAGAGCCAATGGGATCCAAGCAGGTTAGTCATATGATTCATAGTAATAAAAACTCCATTGCTTGTTGTGTAGTTTAATAATCATTTAATTCCATTGCTTCTTAGGGTAGATATTAAAATCGCAATCCTAAACAAGCCATAAAACAAGTCTACTATAAACTAGTCTGTTGCTATGTGAACAAATAGAAGGAAAAGGCAAAGATATACTTATAGTAGTGTCTCACCACTGAATGAGCAAAACTATCAGCAACTATAGAAAGTATTTTTGCTGTATAACTGAAACTGTTGAGTGGATTTATTTCAGGAGTCCTGCCAAACCGTGGAGATGCCAGCCGGTAGCAGACAATTATTTTCCGTGGCCGAGTAAACAGACAAATGTCAGAAAGGTGTTAAACTTTTAACACTTTCCAGCAGTCAGACCAAGAAAAACATGAAAGCTTGTCTGCAAATTTTATATATGATCTGGACTCAAGCTTCAGAAATCTCTCCGGACTTAATCAAACAGACCTTCAGGCATCGAAATCAACAAAGAGATAGACCTGGTTGGACAGGTGGACGCCAAACCCAGTAATAAAAAGCCAAACAAAACGGCTGTAAGTACAAATAACCGGCGGATCAAAAGGGATCGACTTTGAGCAAACGGGTGGAAAAGAAAGGCCGAAAGCACAAAGAAAAAGCTCCGACTGAGAGAAAAGGCGTTCTCGGATCACAGCGGCGCCGGGGCTGCAGCGCTTTAGGATAATGAGGCAGCAAAAAAAGCTACGGGAGATGTTTGGAGCGAAACGAGGAAGAGCGAGGAGAAAAAGGAGGAAAACACGACTCGCTAAGTGGCTCCCGTATTCCGAGCCAGTTAGCGGCTCTCTCCGGGGAGGACGGGAGATGAAGGAGAGGGAGAAGAAATGAGGGAAAAGGAGACGCGTTGAGGGAATTAAAGCAGGATATAAACACAGTAAAGTAGGAAAAATGAACAGAGGGAGGCAGGAAAGGGGAAACATGAGAGGTAGAATTACATGTGGGCTTCAGATAATTCGGCAAATAAGTCAAGTTTAATGGATCAGTGATTCTCCATGTTGCACTGACGGATGCACACATGCATAGGAGGTGCGTTTCTCTTTCCGATGCACGCATTTAAAAGAAGATCTCGCACGTAATAAGAGGAGAAATCCTAACAGGGGTTGATTATGTATTCCTACTGATTCACTGAGTTTTAAATTCTTCAGAAATGGAGGCGCAAACAGCACAGAGGGGATTTACAGGGGCAGTAATGAAGACTGCAGAGAGGAAGGAAATGAGCATTAAACGCAGGCTGGTATATAATTAAAAAAAGATAATTAGGAGTAAAAAAATCAGCTATAATGTTAATGAACGCAGTGTATTACTAGTAAAATGAATCGTGGACAGATGATGTGGTTGGATTAAAAGTAAAATCACTAAACTATTCTCTGTTATGAAGATATTTACTGAGCATGTAGCTGCATTTCCTTCATCATTAACATCCATATTTAACATCCAACTTCCTTTGTTTATTTTTACCCCCCTTAGTATTGAGAACTGAACATGTTTTATGGGTTATATTTTAAGTAGTAGTAGTAACAGCTTCTCTCGGACTGACTTGACGAACTAAATACATAATAATGAAGTTATGCGTCTTTTCTGGCATTAGAGATCCCAAAGAAAGCTTCATGGACAGTCCAAGACCTGACTATAATAAGCACCGAAGCTACAAATTCAGTGTTCCCTCAGTACAGCTGTCCCTGACTGTAAAGGAGTTCTTTGTGTCAAGGCATTAACTTGTCGTGCATGTGTTAAAAGAAGCTAAAAGAATAAAGTTGATTGGATATTCAAAAGCAGGAGTTGTTTTCAGTTGTCAAATGTTCAAGGTGTCCAGCGGAGCATCGAAGTGCCTGGTCGTGTTTTCTTTGGTCTTTGTCAGATTTCAGTGCATTGAAGTCGTCTATTGTACAGATTAAAGCTCAAATCTGTGTATTAAAGTTACATATTTAGAAATACACCGATCAGAAACAACATCATGACCACTGACAGGTGAAGTGAGTAACATGGATCATATTGCTACTATGTGCTGTTCTGATGGAAAACCTTGGATTTTAACATCCATGTTGATGAGACTTAGACACCCAAATAAACATTGTCCCACAACAAGCACACTCCCTCATGCTAATGGACCTACCCACACAGATAAATGCACCCCACCACATGGAAACAACATCAACCAATCAGGAACATGTTGACGAACATGACAATGGACCAACATGTTGGTTTGACCTCCAAACTTCCTACATTGTGATCAAGCATCAACAGGATGCAGTGGAACAAGTTTGATTGACAGACGCCCCACTGCACAAGCCAGAGTACACAAAGGATCCAGTGCCAACGTCCTGGTTCCAGACCCCATAGGACACCCTGAGAGGTCCTCTTGTCCACATAAGGGGGACCAACACAATATTGGGCAGGTGGTCATAATGTTGTGCCTGATCGGTGTAGATTCTAAGAAAATAATCCCTTTCTGCCTTAAAATAGCGTTGATGCTTCACCGTTGCCTCCTTCAGAAAATGCAGATCTGTATCCCTTCACCGCTCACTGCTCAAACACTGTAAAACTACTCTACGCCTCACAATAACATGTATAATCAGCCGTACATGTCTGAACCAGACACTGATTCTGAAGAAGAAAAAGGTTCTTTAGGCTGGTATGAAAGTCTAAATCCATGTTCTTAGACCGTCATCAGTTCACCGATGACAAGGTGGAAATGCTCAGCCGTGGTGTTGACGGCTTGTTTCGCTCATTAAGTGTGTTTGAGCAAATGAAAACCCCCATATAGACACGCCGACAAGGTAAAAGCTTGACTTTCACTGAAGGGGCTCTTTAATTAATTGCATGCAAAAACAACTTTGTCTGCTCTTTCAACGCCTCTCATTTACCATTGCATATAAATATTAAAACCATTAAGTTGACTAACTGTAAATCACATAAAGAGCCTTTCCTCTTTATATACTGTGACTTCTACCTGTTTCTAAGGTTCTAACAAACATCAACACTCATGCATAGGATACGACTCATGCTTAGTGTGACAAATGCTGTGGCCTGCTTTGAAGAATAAAGAAAATAATTACCTATAGAGGATTAAGCTTTTATGTCCCTAGTTCATAAGTTGTTAATTTGGCTGGTGCTGCTAGTCCAGTATTCTTATGTTTTTAATTTGAAGACTCCTGGGTCAGACAGTCATTGTGGGACTGGTCCAGTCACTCTCCCATTCTTTAGTTCTGCTCGGCTGAACAGCCCTCATCCTTTAGGGAGTCTTCTTTTTGGGATCGAGTGGCTTTTGTGAGGCGATATCATGCCTTTGACTCCACTGAATGAACCAGGGAGGTGCTGGTATTTAGAAAACAAAACTGTTTGGGTTGGCAACAGAGAGAAGAAGCACTAAAACCCTGCAATGCTGGGGGGGTTAACCCAGTGACCCAGTTGTCTAAGACACAAGCTTTGAGTCCAGACACAGAATGTTACAGGATGTCCTGCTCTCCGGACATGTTTCCTCTCAATGTAAGGTCAAACAAAATGCAAACATCCTGGGAACGACCAACGAGAAGCTGATTAGAAACAAGGTTTATTCTAACCTAAACCGAGCCATGTAACAAACAATGAATAAAAGCAAAAGTCAAAATATAATCCTGTCCTCTTGTTCATACTCTTTGCACACTAACACTGGACAGGTGCAGTGTGTCCACGGTGCCACTGCTGCTACATTACAACCCAAGCAGAACTGAGGCTGACACTTGCTCCCTGTTCACCTTTTCACTGTTTCCAGAAAAGGGAAGATCGTCTCAGGTTTGCAGATGTACTAGTGGAGGATGTTTAAATCTATGAACCAGTATTAAAAACCAGAAAGGGTACAGTGAATGTAAATATGGTTCTCCACTCCATTAACAGCTACTGTCAACGTTCAGCAACACGACAGTCGTCTAAATGCTCCAGGGAAGCCCCTCAGTGGTATCAGTTTTGTGGCTGGCAGCTCCCAGTGGTCGTCTCTATGTGAATGTTGAGCACATAGGCGGCGGAGGAAGAGCGTGCACGCTAAAATAAATCATCTTCCGAATGAATTATTCATGTTTCAAAGAATTTACAGCCCTGCTAATGGTTCCCAGGGGCCAAAATGTTCACTAAACATATGAAAATGTTCAGCGGTAGACGTAACATGATTCTGCATGTCTAACTTTAACCCCCAGTAGCAGGCGAACGCTGTGCAGGCTGCTCTGAGGAGACGCCACTGGCTCATCGTTTCTTTTATCTTTACAGTTTGTGATATGAAGCATAGATTTGGCACGATAAGAGTACGCAGTGACGTTTTTTTTCCACAAGGACTGCAGTAGAATTAATAATAAAGGGTTCATCCTCTGAGGATCATCAGCATAATCAGCAAATATCAAAAAAACCTGTTAGATATCTTAATAGACATGTTGACATGGGCTAAAGCATTGGTTGAAGCAAAACTTTGACCTGGTAGCGGTACTGAAAAAAATGTTAAGATTCACGATTATGATTAGAAGCCATCCTCTGAGGACCATGAATGACCAAGCAAAATGTCATGTAACTGCAGCCACTGATTAGACTGTTTTCTTAAGGCCACTGTCTTTTCCTGGACAACACCTTTACAATTTTGCTGTGTAGTAATGACAAAGAGTTGCTTATCTGTTGGAAACTGCAATTAGATTCATAATAATTACTGATTCTAGGACTGTAAATACACATTTTACAGTTTCTCGATTGCTTAACATGTGAAGGAGGAAGTGTGTTGTCTTCGAAGGGGAGCTTACTTTGAACCAGGACAACAGTCAAGGAGTCACCTCAACCTAGAGATGCCAGACTTGTTCGCATTCTTTATCATTACTTAGTAGATTTGTTGCAGCAGTAAAGTCCAATTGTTTTCCATCTTTGTCTGTAACAACTAAGAATCTTGTTGGAATGTGACTTTTCCCTTGCTCCACATTCCTTTTTAACGATAAAAACCCAACTTTACACTTCTTTTCAGCTTCATTTGTCGACTACATCCTTTTTTTGTTTTCTGACCGCCTACTCCAGCCCCACAACAAAGTCTACTACGGATCTTAAGGCCGGCACACACTACAGGATTTTTCAAAACTTCACAGATTTAGAGACCACACATCTGAAGATAACAAAGACAGATCGCGCAAGATCTCTCTCTTCTGATCTTACAGTGTGTGGTGTTATCTAACCACACACTAACCGATCCTTCAGCAGACTATCAGGTTCTTCACGCTCAGTATTCCAAATCTCGCGTAGTCAAACGTGACTTCAGTGTAAACAAACATGATAGGAATAACAGCACTATAAATAAAGGCGTTACTAACAGTGTTCCTTTTTTCAGTAACAAGTAATCTAATTGATTACTCCTCCCATCATTATAACTCCGTTACCGTTGCTGCCAAAAATGCGGCGCGTTACTAGAATTGAAGCTGTTTTTTCATCAGACCATCCAGATCAGGGGTGGCCAATCCTGGTCCTTGAGAGCCCCTATCCTGCATGTTTTAGATGTTTCCCTCTTCCAACACACCTGATTCAAATGATCAACTCATCGTCAAGCTCTGCAGAAGCCTGATAACGATCCTGATCATTTAATCAGGTGTGCTGGAAGAGGGAGACATCTAAATCATGCTGGATAGGGGCTCTCAAGGACCAGGATTGGACACCCCTGATCTAGATCTCTGAGCCGAGGGGTATAGATTCTTTAGGGCTGTCAAAATTGACGCGTTAGTGCAGATTAATCCATCATCATGATTAATCTGATTAATTTTTTAGCGACGGTAACCCTACTTGTTTGTTTTTACTTCCTGTTCCGTCAGTCAGCTGAGTCAGCTCGCGTTCTGATTGGCTTAAATCTGGTACACGTGACATCACACACTGAGCGTGCTCGGCTGCTCTCGGAGGAAACCCACACACACTACAGGGTTTATAGTTGTAAATGTTAAACATGTTCATCATCTACAATCTCTCCTTCCAAGACCTTCCGAGCGGATTGGACCGGACAAAATCGCTCTTAACACCCCACACCACAGGAAAATCAGACACCATGTCGTTTGCAAACATCCGACAATCGGGCCTTTGCTGGCTTTGATCGTAGTGTGTACCGGCCTTTAGTGTGTAGTGGACAAAGTCACCATAAAAACACCAACAAACAAGAGCTTAGCAAAGATGTCAAGAAGGTAAAAGTTGGTGTAGAAGACAAAAGGACAGACTGGATGAACTCAGGCTTACAGTTTATAATGGACGACTCGAAGTCCAGAGTTGTGGGTATGTATAGACTTACGCTGTAGAGGATGTCCACCCAGCCCTCCATGGTGATGCACTGGAACACCGTCAGCACTGCAAACAGGATGTTGTCGAAGTTGGTGATACCGAAGTTGGGTCCGGTCCAGTACTCTCTGCACTGGGTCCCGTTTGGACAAATCCTGGCCGGGGGCTCCAGACCACAGGGCCAGTCGGCTGCTCTCTCGCCTGGTCAGGACAGAAGAACAAAGACAAGGAAGGTGAGTCTGACGTGCTGATTTCTGTTTTGTGTCTGCACTTGAGTTATTCCAGTGCATTGTAACACCCAAAAGGTTTAATCAGTGCCTACAGTCTTAAATGCTTCACTGAGCTTCACAGCCAGTCATCAGTTCTGCCTGTAACACCTCTACAGGGAACTCTCGGCGGTATCCCTCACAGCTGCCCCACCCTTGACTGGCTCCTCTAAACGAGCACCATTGACCTCTTAGCATTGTAATGCAGATCCGGGCTGCAGCCTCATTCTGTCAGTCATTACACAGAGGCGGACGCCACAGGTGAAGGCTGGTGCTGCGATCGACTGGTGGACGTCGAGCGGTTTGGCTCCAGCAGAAGGCAGATGGTATCACAGGTGAAGCACATAAGCAGCAAATGTTACAGATCCTCATCTACATACACGGGACCTGAGCTCCACCAAACATCTGGAGGTTAAATATATGTCAGATCCTTCTTTTAAACAACAGAAACATTATAATATACAGTATCTGGACATTATACAGGTTTTCTCGGTGCACTTTGAGGAAACTTCGAGGAATGGCTTGTTGCCTTTTTCCAGCTCGTGAAAGGCATCATCCCAAAATGAACGCTGACTTGCAGGTGGGTTATTCCATCTTGAATCATCAGGGGCCTTCTGCTCGAACGCCTCTCATTTACTTGAATTTTTTTTTCAACCAATTTTCAGCACGTTTTAATTTGAGGTTATGCTTGCATGACAATATCTCAAGAACTTCAAGAACTATTAAAGATAAAAGCCGGACGCTTTCACTGCGTAATGGAAACTAACACGCCCTGATCCAGTGGAGCGCTGACTTCTTAAAAAGTAGAAATGATCTTCAGTAGCAGAGTTTGTCCATCAGTGGTTTTATTTCTTCGAAGAAAGGTCCGGCAGTTCAACAGAGCATCAAGGTCTAAGAAGAGGCACAACACTTCTAAAGGGAAGACCAAAGGGAAAAGGACGAGGGGGTTGTAGCAAATGGTCACTTCCTGTGGTATCTTCTGTGAGCTGGGGTTCTAGGGCTATTTCCTTACCCACTCAACCATTTACCCTCTTCCTAACCTATATATTGTAAAAGCTTCGACCCCCATAATAGAAATGAAGTGGTCAAAAGTTAACGACAGCATCTGGTACAACCGTTAACGTTCTAAATTGCTCACTTCAATCATTTTCCACTACAACTGTTGTTTAAAAACTGTCTCAAATTTAAATCATCTCACAAAGTATTTGATATATCAATCTAAAATGCAAAAATATCCTTATAGATATTCTTATTTTATGTTGCAAAAATGTGGAAAAACCTGATATTTGAAATTTTACTTGTAAATTTAGGCTGTTTTTTTATTTTATTTTGACCAGTAAATGTGTGAATCAATTTGAAAAAGGTGTTTTTTTAACCTAATAATTAATAATCTAACCTTTACTGACCCACTTGGGGTAATTCCTTCTCTGCATTGACCCATCCGATTCATAGTTAACCTTAACTGTATATACTAGGAGCAGAGGGCTGCCATGGTGCAGCGCCTGGGGAGCAGTCAGGGGTTGAGGCAGGGGTGTCCAATCCTGGTCCTCGAGAGCCCCTATCCAGCATGTTTTAGATGTTTCCCTCTTCCGACACACCTGATTCAAATGATCAGGATCGTTATCGGGCTTCTGCAGAGCTTCATGATGAGCTGATCATTTGAATCAGGCAGAGGGAAACAATGAAAACATGCAGGATAGTGGCCCTCGAGGACCAGGATTGGACACCCCTGGGTTAAGGGCCTTGCTCAAGGGCCCACAGTGGTCGAGACTGGGACAAGCGGTTGCTCTTACTTCCCCACCCCAACCTCTTGCCAGTCCGGGGACTCGAACCGGCATGATAATGTGCTGATTTCACTATGAGAAGGACTTGATGTCATCTGTAGTTAGGTGGAAAACGCATATGAATATTTCAGTATCAGTTTTTTGGCAACTTGAGTTGGAAAATATCAGCTATCAGCAAAAATCTAACATCATGCCTCCCTAAGAAAAACTGAAAATGAACAGATTCAACCCACTTGTTCCAGCTTTGTGTTCAGAGGTTTGGTCCCACTGTTTGGTTCTGTGTTTTCCTGTGAAGCAGTCGAGCGAACTTGTGGAACCTCCCGGTGCAAACTCAGAGCCACAGCTGCACGCACAGCTGCCAGCACACTGCGGACCGTCTCGGCTGAAAAGTCTGAGTCACTCCACGATTTCAGTGACGCTGGTCTTCACCTGAACAACTCACTGTGACAAACACAATCCTGAAGTTGCACACACACGACGTGACTCACTTTACATCCACCTGAGAGTATAGTGTGTCTTTCTGAAAGAGGAGAGCGAGTCGTGTGCAACATCGAGCGATTGAAGTTTCATCGGTTTCTGCTGCTTCAGCTTGACTCAGCTTAGCTTGGATGGAACAAAACAAGATGCTTCTCCCCATCTCTGAGTTTTAGGGTTTTATGACGTGACAGAGGTGAGCGGAGGGCTGCTGAGAGTTTGTTTAAACGATGGGCGAGCGCACATGTCAGCAGATGGGGGATCAGAACAAGGACTAAAAACGCTGAGTGTAACAGATGCCTCGCGCGCCTCGGAGTTTCGCGAGGGATAGCGGCTCGATCACAAGCCGTGCCAAGTTTTAACGATGATATGCAGCGCCAGATTGCACAGCCAACATCCCTCTGGTGTCACTCCAGTGAAATATGTCCTTTCCTTCCCACTGACAGGTGCTGTGTCAGCTGGACTCAGTGTCCACGGGTGAAGTGGGAGCATCGCAGGACAACGTTTTCTTCAACTGAGTCCACTTCCCTAATGAAGTTAGAAAATTAGAACTAAATAAAATAAAACACATGTTGGTATCTTACAAAATGTTTGGATCCGGAACTTATTTCAAGGTATTCAGAGTCATGTTCTTGATGGGATGTTGGGACATATGTTTAAAGTACTAGTCATGTCAATATCAGTAATGTTAATGTGAATCTACAGAAGATATTAAATCAGTTTGGACTGTGTTTATAATCTAGTTAATGTCACAAGGGAAATTATCCACTGCAACCCTTCTCTGTTTCTACTATTCCTTCAGTGTAATATGTTTATTATTTATCTAAATGCTGAGTTAAAAGCAGAAGAAACTCTTTAGTATCATGCAGTAGAAAAAGAAGTCAAGGTCGTGCTCAAATGCAGGGACACTGATTAAATGGCCGCCGTTTAGTTCACTGAGTTACGGCGATACCATGTGGGCTCAGTCCCTTAGCAGCAGTCATGAGATCAAGTCCAGCTCAAGATCATTTTGGAGGCAGTGGTGGCGCAACGGTTAAGTCCCTGGGCTTCTGATCAGAGGGTCAGAGGATCGAACCCCGATGCAGCGATTGTCAAGAGCACCTGGCTGCAGACCTCCACTGTGAGGACAGGAAGTAACGGGCAAAACAAAGAGAAAAGGACATTTAAAGCGTCCAGTCCGGTAGGTGGCGGTGACGCATGTGAAGTTGGTTTGCTAACCGCTAATTAAATCAAATAAAGAAGCAGCCATTTAACGCGAGTGGTTGTGGCTGTTTCTCAGTATGCGTACTTGTCCACGGTACGATCGTGACACAAAATTCAGTTTTAAGATTGTTTGAGGCGAGAAAGTGGTTGTATAAACATCAGATCTGGGGTCAATTTATCAAAAAATTCTGCTTAAAAATTTACTCCAACGATGTCGGAGATGTGAGTGTCCCCGTTAGACAGCTACTACCAGGCGGTCAGCGCTCACAGCTCCCCGCTGACAGCAGCCTTAGCTCGGCTAGACTTTCTGAAATCTGCCGCTGGCTCTGACGGTTCTGTAGCAGGATAGAAGTAGTTTTACGGGAATCTAACGGTTACACTTTTGTTATTTAATGTCCCCGGTCGCCGACTTTGTCATTATATTAGTAATTATTGTGTTATCTTCATCACCTGTAGCACGTCTTTGTTCTATTCTTATGACTGTAACTGTGCATTAAAAATAACATTTAAGGATTTTTCTGTTAGCAGGCATAAAAACTCACAATGGGGCTCATTCTCAAAATAATCACAAGTTTAATATATAAATTAAAACGATATATACTACAGACAATGGTCTAGTAGATTTTACGTTGTATTGCTAATGCATTAGCGTGAAAATTAATTCCACCGGAAGTGCCTACGTGATTTTATTTTGTAATGCATCCCGTGCATTTCCTGTCCTCATAGTGGAGGTCTGCAGCCTGGTGCCTCTTGCCATTGGTGGGTCCCTGAGCAAGGCCCTTAACCCTTCCTGCTCCTGGTGCATCATACCATGGCTGACCCTGCGCTCTGACCCCAACTGGGATATACAAAAACAACATTTCACAATGCTGTAAAAATGCATTTGTGACAATAAAGTTTTCTTCTTTACCTAAAAATGCAAAACTAAAGCAGAAATAAGACACGTCACACTGCTGCTTCATCGGTCTGATAAAGTTTCGGCGTTCTGTTAATCAAACACCACAGCAAAAAAGAAAGCTACGTGCAATAAATTTCATACATGTGAGACTGGAATGTACATCAAGTGATGCATAATGAATAATAATGTACTTATAACAAAAATAACAAAACCTACTGTAACCTAGTCCAAACCTACATTTATTCTCAGTGAGTCTGATTAATCTGACCTGTTAAAGACTCTAGTTAGGCTTTATTTTTATGGACATTACAGCTTGTATTCTGATAGATGTGACACTGTGGAGTAAAGTGGATGAGAAAGGCGGCAAATTGGTGCTAAAATGTGGAAAAGCCTTCCACAGACCACTTCACACAACTCGACGTACGCTACCTGTGTGTGTCTATGCAACTGGATGATTTTCAGACTTGCGTTTTATTAAAAGGGACTAAAGGGCTTATTAAAAGGCGGCTGTGGCTCAGGTGGTAGAGGAGGTCGTCCACTGATTGCAAGGTTGGTGGTTCGATCCTCGGCCCCTTGGGGAAGACACTGAACCCCAAGTTGCTCCGTATGGCAGGCAGACACCTTGCATGGCAGCTCTGTCGCCACTGGTGAATTAGGGGCAGTGGTGGTGCAACAGTTAAGTCTACTGATCAGAAGGTCGGAGGATCGAATCCCACTGTTGGGCCCTTGAGCAAGGCCCTTAACCCTTCCTGCTCCAGGGGTGCCGTACCATGGCTGACCCTGCACTCTGACCCCAACTGGGATATACGAAAACAACATTTCACAAAGCTGTAAAAATGTATTTGTTGCACTTTCAGACACAAAGCCGACAAGTTCAGATGCCTTCAGATAAACAGAAGGAAGTGCATGTCTGAAAGAGGTTTTACCAATACACATGCTCAAGAGCCTCCTGATTATGATCCAGCATTACCTGCTTATAAGTCACTCATTCAAACACGCAGAGTTAAAAAACAACACAGCAGCCTTCATATAGAAAGTTGTTACTGGTGCTGCTTGGCTAAACCCAAACCTGCTGCTGCTCTTTGACCAGAACAACTCAAAAGCACACGTTCTGCACATTAGCAGTCTGTCACAACAACACACACAACTACACACACACTCTTTTACACAGATTTTACAGCCGGCCCCACCGACAACCCTGAAGTCACGCCTTCACACTCTATCTGACACCAGCAGCGGGGAAATAAAGCCTTCTCATGATTTTTATCACCGCATTACACGACGGCTGACTTCAGCCAAGCGCCCCGCCTGCTTGCTATAATTACTGCAACGCTGTAGCGTGACAACCATCGGCTGCAGTCGCCAGGCTTTCATTTATCAGAGGTGGCTTTT
Source organism: Dascyllus trimaculatus (assembly GCA_024666655.1). Lineage (NCBI taxonomy): Eukaryota > Metazoa > Chordata > Actinopteri > Pomacentridae > Dascyllus > Dascyllus trimaculatus. The sequence continues at coordinate 26,018,855 of CM045460.1, forward strand.
GGACGCTGCGCTAACTCACAAACAGGGGAGGGGACTTTTTGTTTTCCGTCTGCCTTTTAGTTCCACTCATTAAGAGGAGCATGGATTTTGGTGTCGTTACAGCGTCGATAAGCACTTTATTAATTGTTTTTCTGGCTTCTTCACACTACTCTTCTCAGACGCCGTGCTTTATTCCCCTCACAGTTTCAGCTTTTTTGTCTGAATCAGAGCAGAAACACAGCTAGCAGTGAAGATATGGTCAATAAAACATGGTGAGTGAAGAAAAGTCGTGTGACAAGTTTAGAAACTGGTGCCTTTGTATGCATTTTCAGATGCACAATAACCTTTTGGCAGACTTTTGAGACATTTAACCAAGTATTTGTGCATTTTTATGTATTTATGTGTGGAAAAAAGTTGTTTTAAACTATTATTTATTGTCACCACAGTGATGTCATGAGTAGGTCTACATTGCTTCTTGCACTGCTCGTGGTTCTTATCCTGAAAACGTTCTGAAATGTGACGGTCACAGATGCTAGAAGTAGATCGCATGAGACTTTGTTTACTGCAGTGTACTGGTCATTTGGGAATAAAAGACATTAATTTGGGAATAAAAGACATTAATTTGGGAATAAAAGACATTCATTTGGGGTGGGGAGTGAGGTCAGGAGGGAACAGCAAGCCCTCCTTGTGTAGCTTCCCATCCAGCATTAGTTAGCATTATTTTTCAAAATGGGCGTTATGATCGTGGAAAATCCCCAAAACTTATTGTGAAAAAAGAAGGTTGGGCTGAGGGGCGTGGAAACCCCAGCACCAAATAGTATAAAGTCTGGACATCAGAAACGATTGTCAGAGTTTACCCCGGGTACCTCTCACTGTGTTTATCCTGTATTTTGCAGAATAAATACTTTTACTTTGAATCTGAAGACTGACTTCTCAGACTCTTTTTTTGGCCTCCATTGGCGAGCTGCTGGCAAACGCTATTTTTGAGCACTCATACAAATAATAGAATTTGAACTTGGAACCTGAACTGAAGAACTACAAGTTGAGGACAACCGGCGTTAAGGGGTTAATTTAGAACCAAGTGCAAAAGCAAGAAAATTAACATTTCTTATTGTCCGTTTAATTGGAAATGAAAAACATGTAAACCTCCTGTGAAACTACAGGACCTGTGACATGCAGTCAGTCCCAAACTTTGTTGTTTTTGCAGACTTTTCAAACACACCTGCACTTCAACTGCATCAACGTGCAATTCAGTTCACTCCTGCAGACATTTAAACAGTCGAATTTCAAGATTTGACTTTCCTCTTGAGTCCTAAACTCTGTAGTACGTGTTGGAAAATGTTACATAAAAACGACTGCATCGATTGAAATAAAGCTTAAAAGACATAAAGCAGAAGGTCTGCTCACTACTGCGCATTTTTGATGCATTGTAGAAACCACACTAGTAAATTACAACCTCATTAACCTCAACCTGGGTTAGCGTTCGATCGGGAGGCCGAGAACAAAAGCATCTCTATCGACTCTCAGCACAAACCATCAATCAGAGGCTGAACACGGAGAAAAGTCCATTCGTCAAAATCAACACGTGAAAAATGGCTGTCAGAAATTCTGCTCGTGTGCTCCGTTGATACGCGTCCACCGGCTCATACGCGTCTATGAATCATTAACGCACGCCGCCATAAATACGCAATGCATGTTCCCATCCGCAGCAGACGCAGGAGCAACAAAAGGAAAGTTTCTCCTGGCGTCAGCTCGGCCGCTAAGCCGCTAAGCCAAGATGCTGCCCTCACCGGTGTCGATCCTGAAGCAGGTGGTGTGGAACTTCCCCATGTAGAACTCCACGCCGATGATGGCGAACATGACGATGGCGAAGAAGAGCAGCAGGCCAATCTGCAGCAGAGGAACCATGGCTTTCATGATGGACTTCAAGACCACCTGGAGACCTGAGACACACAGAGATGAGAGGCTGTTACTGCACAGGGAGGACAGAGAGATTAAATGTAGTAAAGCACATGGTGGGAAAAAGACATGCATGGAATCATCATCAGCATCCCAACACCTCCACGTGTCGACTGGTTGACTTACTGGGGATTCCTGACACCAGTTTGAGGGGTCTCAACACTCTAACAGCTCGCAGCGTCCTCAGGTCGAAGTCTGAACCCACCGTGGCCAAGATCCTGTAAATAAACACAGAGACAAACATGGGATTAGCACAGTGAAGATGATTTATCTCCACCGTGGCATGATACTTTACCGTAAAAACTGTAATAGACAACAGAGGCCTGCAAATGACAGTTATTTTTCATTTATTTGTTGTTTATTTTATTTAGTTTTTATGTATATTTTTATACATTGAAATGATTGCATATAAAATGTGAAATAAAGTATTTAATCCTATATTCACTGTTCAATTATTTAATTAAAAAAAATACTGCATAATCTGTCAAATTCAATTTTTTTATTTATTCAGTTATTTAATTTAGCAATAAAATTTCACTAAATTATGTAGATTTCCTATAAAAAATTCTATCTACAGAAACCAAAATCCCTGATAAAATGATTTTAATAAGCTGATTGATAACTAAACAAAATAATAACATGACTTATTTTCCAACAAACCTGAGAAACATCAGTACTATGAGGTTTTATAGTGATTTATTAGCATTTAACCATTTGTTATTTTACACTGGACTGGCTGCAACTGACAACTGACATGTTCAATCTGTTGATTATTTTTAATTCTTTTCATTTTTCAAACATCTTTTTATTCATTAAATTAAATTTACAGCGATCTAAAACAGAGAAAAGTGTAAAAATAATGGTTTGTCCTTCACCCACACACAACACAACACAACACAACACACAGGCCGGTCACATGTGTGTCTCATTACATCATATGCTGTTTATATCTGCTTTTACCTACAAGTGGAGGAGCGACATATTGTGGCAAGTCCTCGAGTGTTTGTGCGCATGTGTGTGTGTGTGTGCATGTGCATGTGTGTTTATGTGCACACGCCTGATGCTGAGCCACAGCTGGCAGCCCTCGTTACAGGCCGAACACACAGGGGGAGACTTAAGTGCTGCACTGAAACATAAAAAAACCACCAGCCCGAGGCTACAGAGAGGAAGCAGGAATATGAAAATAGGAATTACTGTGAAGAGACAGGAAGTGAGTGGACCTGCAGGAGGGTTTTTATTAATCAGATCTGGAATCTAACGTCTATTTCCTGCCTTTTTTTTTTCCTGAACAGGTGCAGATTCACACACAGCTTTCAAGGAAGCCAAAATGCTCCTTCCGGCATTTCGGCCGCGTCTTGACACCAGGCTACAAGTGATTTTCATTCGGTTTCACGCTAGACTTAATCCCGCCGTCTTCACGTCAGGCACGATCCGAGGAGCGAAGCCGCTGTGCACAAACAAAGTCACTCAGTATCACCTTGCAGGAACGTCTTCGTCGACTGTGTCCTGGAAGGAAAATCGGACCGGCGGCGAAGACGACGGTCTGAGGGGAAACTGGTGTGAGAACCAGAACAAATAGCCTTTCAGTTCCCTGTTTAATATTTAACACGCCGCGGGATAAAATGTGGGCAGAAGTCTGGAAACAGAACTGGAGCCACCAATAAGGAAGCTGAGGGTCTGTTCATGGAGTTTTTAATGGCATTAAGAAGAATTTACACTCCGCAATTATACAAATAGCTACACAGAGCAGGTTTGCGTGCAAAGAGCTTTAAGAAACAGGGCACATTTGGGAAATAATAATAAATATTCATCATAAAAATGCAATGAAACTTAAATTTAAAGCTTTTCTTGGCGTTTGTTAACAACTTGGATCCAATATTTAGCATTTTTACAATGATCTGTACTGTTAATTTGTCTAAAAGCCTGATTGCTAATAAATAAATAGATTTAAAATGATATTACTTGGACTCTAAACTCTGCCTTTAGTCAACTCTCTCTGTGGTCTTGATCAATGTGCCGTCCAATAGCGATTGATAACCAATAAACCCTGAAAGATAAAAGATATTCTAACGATATTTCTAAATTCTGACACCAAGATTTAGATTTTCCTGCAAATATAGCGGCTCCAAGTATCAGTTATCGGCCTCTTCGATTGGTAATAATCAGTATCGGCCCTGAAAAAAACCCTATCAGCCTTATTCTTGGTCTTTTTTGAGGTCATTTTGGCGTCTTTGCAGTTCTTTTGTGTAGCTTTTTAGTCAGTTGGTGCCTTTTTGCATGTTGTCGTGGTTGCGCATGCTTTTGCCTCAACTCCTGGTGAAGATATTTTTATACCAAGTATCTTTAAATTGAAATATTTACCAACAAAATATAAACTCAAGCTAATATCTAATCAAAATATAGATAGTATTTGTCCACCTAGAATTATATTCGGTTGCAGCATTTGGGAAGACACTTTTATTTAACTGTACTTACATACATTAGATCTATTATAATTAGATTATCTAAGTATTTTTGTTGGTTTGTCAAATATTCTTCAGGAACTAGGCAGCACTGGAGGATTTGGAATAAAGACCTCAATATTTCTGCAATTGGGGAAGAAGCCCTGCTTGTTTTGACCACGTTAACAGACTTCTGTTGTCATTATGTCGTGCATGTTGGTGGAAAAAGTAACCTGAAGAGAATCAATTTGAAGCTAATTCAACAGTCTACTGAACGCTAGTCAGCTACTGCCAGCTCAGTCTGTAGAACGTAATCATTGTGTTATACACGGACAAAAAAACCCACTCCGGCTTCTTTTTTTTAAACAATCACAATACACAGATTAAAACTAGTGCATGTGTTGAATGCATCATTCAAATTCTCTGCAAAGCTTGAAGTTTTCAGCGTCGCAGGTTGTTGCCTGGAGGTTTTTTGTTGTTGTTTCCCGTAGCAAAGAAAAAAGCAACACACAGGCGGAAGAAGAGACGGACAAAGCCGCCTGAAACAAGCAGCCAATGTCAGATTATTCACTAAAAACTAATGTTTATTATTTGTTTTGTCTGTATTTTTGAATGAGTAACATGTATGAAGTTCTCTGTGCTGTCAAAAAGTCACAGCCATCATTTCTGCAGTCAGTGTAAACGCCAACATTTGAGCCTTCTGATGTACGGTGCTGCACGCTTTTACTTTGAAATTCACAAATCTATGTACTTTCATAAATACTATGCTCAGTTAACACCTTTAAATGCATTCTACAGCAAGCAAATCTACACTGTCTGCAAATTTAAGCCCATCCCACTGCATGTTTGCTGCGTCCCCCCCGACTCTGAGATGAAACCGACAACTCTTGTGTTGGGGTTTTTCTTTTCTAACACGTCTGAGTATAAATGATATTACTTATAACATCCCAAGTGGGCCCGTTGTTAAGCCTCTCGCTTAAGTAGAGTCGGGAGCCCCGACGCAGGCAGAAAATCCTCAAGGGTGCTGTAGCTTTTATGTAGGAGGTAGAATCCACTCTGAAAGGAATTCTCCACACAAACACGCACGGGAAGAAGAAAAAAAAAAGTAGAAAACAAGAAAGGTCGCTTATCGCTCCCTGGTTACCAGTTGGCATGGCAACCAATAAAGCACATCTGCGCTTTATGGCTGCATCATTACGTGAGAAAATCAGCGTGCTCGGATGAAAGAGCCCAATTGTGACATAAAATATATTGTTTTATTTAACACTTTTCACACACACCGGCTTCGCTCTGGCAGTGATGTATGTCCAAACGCTGCTTGTTATAATTGTCTCATTACTTTCCCATGTGAAATTTATGATCTGTATTTATTGTAATTTCAGTTCGACGCAGGAAATAAACTAAAAAAAACGATGACTAGGAGGAACAGCAGAGTGAGGGATGGGAGCCGAGGGATGACTTGGAGCCGACACAACGATGAGGACTGCGAGGGAAAAGCCTCTTAGCGACGTGCTACAGTAACACCCAGCAACACGGGCACGCAGAAATGTATTTTCACTTAGAGGAACTTCTCTGTAAAGAATTGAATTAGCATTCAAGCGCTCGCACTCTCTCTCCATTGTGCTGAAGCATTCACACAGGGTGGATGAGTCTCAGAGCAGGAGCGTCTGAAGGCATGAAAGATCCATCAACCTGCTGCGAATCAAAGGCCGAGAAACGCCGCCTTCTTCTTGTAAACAGATTTGGAGGTCACTACTGGCTCCTTCTGTAGCGTCCCCAGATCCACAAGTTTTAAAATAACCCGCCGCAGGACAACTTCTTCCATGTTTGCAAGTGGAAATAGATGTAAAACGCAGAGCAAAGCATTCAAAGTTAGTGAAAACATCAAAAGGCAGCGCTGCTATTTGGAGCAGACGCAAACAAAATCAATAATAATGATCAGAAAGTCATGAAAAGCCATGCGCTGGCTGGGCTCTGAACACGAAGGCATGGAATGAAACGGCAACTGAAAAATATTCTGTGTGTTTGACTGAGGTGATCATCCAAAAACAGGAGGTGGAAACGCTGCAGGGCGCATTCGCCAAAGTTCAACCCAATAAGAGACCAGATGCAAAGTTGATACCAACTAAACCCACATATTACAAATAATACAGTGCTGGAATAAAGTTTTCGGACACCCTTAACATTTTACACAACACACTACACTGCAAAAAAGAGGAGCCTAAATATAAGATAAAAACACTGAATTTGAGAAGAAATTACTTAAAAGCAGTGAAATTATCTGTCCATGCAGCAAGTAAATTTTACTTGGTAAGAAATCTTTTTTTTCTCAAGTCTAAGATTGTACTCTAAAATCAAGGACTAAAAATGAGTCATTAACTTTTAAAACAAGCCAAATTATCTATCGTGTCTGAAAATAATAATAAATCTTGGCAAGTGCCACGTAATTTGCAGTGTAGGGCTTGTCCTGAATATTTGAATATCCAAGTATTCTTCTGTTTTGGTGGTGTTCGAATAATAATTGTGATATTTGAATATTTGTGTGCGCCGCCGAGCGTCACCGAGCGTCACCGAGCGTCGACAAATGCTGCTGAGCGTCGCTGAACGCTGCCAAGCATTGCCGAGGCTCTAGAATGCCCCAGTGGTTCTAGTACACGGACCTGCCAACTCCAGTGTGACGCTCCGTTGCCCCCACCCCCCTTGACACCACGGCACAAACAGAATATTCGAATATTTGGCGAATATTGGATCCGAATATCCGGAGCACAGATATTGCTATTTGGACAAGCCCTAAAACACACTACAGCCTTGTAGGACCTGAAGTCATGATCTAAAAGTCGGCCATGTACAGTGCTGGTGGAAGCTCTTGTGATGTCCATCGGTGGTTTTCCCTGCACATGCGGATCAGGATGCGGCCATTTCTTGCTGAAGAAACCCTCGGACGCCCAGATCTTGGTTTGTCTTCCAAGCTGTTGGTTCGTCTGTGTTTCTGCAGAGTGTATCCAACTGCTGAAGGACTGCATCTGCACTTCCTGGCTATCTGGCAGCAGCTGGACCCTTCCTGGCTGAGAATCTGCATCTTCAGCAGTGTTTCCTGCGTTAGGTTCCTTTGTTTTAGCCATATAGCAACCCCCAAATATGAAAATACAATCTCTGCAGTGGACTCAACAAGCAAACTTTACATGTGTAACGACTGCAACAATAAAGTACGTGAACACATTTTCCTGCCTGTTGCAGCAGTAATTCGTAAAAAACTCACCTCTAAGTGGCGTAAAATGACAGCATCATCCACCATTTAACAGCTTTGTTTTGTTCTGTACCCAACTTTTGTATAACTTCTCCACTTTTCAAGTCTCCACAGAAGCCAGATGTCACTTTCCACCAACTCTAATGGCTGCCACACATCAAAGGAGACGCCCGGGTGGAGCAGCGTTCCCTATTTAGAGCCGTTTTTCGCTGTGACCGAACAGGATTTAGACGAAGAAGCAACACAGAAGAAGCTGGTGACACATCTAAGAGCTTCATTAACACCTACAAAGTCATGAACTTGATTTTGCTGTGCTCTTTACAAAACACTAAAAGTTTTCTTTCTCTCCGTCTGCATAGTGAAGGAGTCCCGGAGCCAGTTTCTCTAAGCGTTTCTAAAATATTGCAATGCAGAAGTTTGCACGTCAGTCTACTTTAGGTGCTGCTGCCATACTGTGTGACCACTGCAAATGACTTTGCATTGACCACGACTTTCCTCTCCCGGCAAGCGGATCCCAAGCTGCACCGTCCAAACACCACACACGTCCAACTCTGCGCGGAGCTCGTCGTCTCTCCCTGCCGCAGTTCACACCGGCTCCTCGCTCCGCTCCTGCGATCGTTCCTGCTCATCCTTCTCCGACTGCCAGCGCTCCACCACCACGGCCGAAATCACCCTCAAAAACATCTCCTTCATCCGCCGACCCCAGGAAATTGTCTCCGGTTCCTCCTCGTCCGCTATTTGCTCCGACCACTCTGATAATTGGAGACTCGATTACCAGAAACGTCCGCTTCTTCAATGCTACAACACGCTGTATCCCCGGTGCAACAGTTCTTGTTATCCTCGCCAAGCTCCCTGGGATCCTCCAAACTCTGCCGTCATCAGTCCACAGAATCATCGTCCACGTTGGTTGCGTGGATGCATCCCGCCGTCAGTCTGAAGTCACCAAATCAGAGTTCATCAAACTGTTCCAGTACCTGCACACCTGTGGCAAAGCTGTCTTCATCAGCGGACCAATTGCTCCCTACAGCCGCGGCTGCGGACTCTTCAGCAGGATCCTCTCTCTGAACACCTGGCTTTTCTCTGCCACCAGAATGCACAACCTCAGCTTCATCGATAATTTCAACCTCTTCTGGAACCGTTCAACCTTCTACCGTACTGATGGAATTCACCCAAACAAGCTGGGTAGCTCAGTGCTAACAGGGAACATCCACCACGCTGTACAGACACTCCCACATTGACTGTCTACTTGCCAATCAGTGACTTCCTCTCCCCCATCACCGGCAGCCTACACCTGTGCTGTGCTCTCGAGCCCCCCCTGCAGGCAATATATACAAGCAACGCAGACTCCTGCAAATTCATTCTCCACTGCCAACGTCCCTGTCAGGATTATTCACAACAGGACTTCTCACAGGCCCAAACACTCCATAAAGCACACATCAAGACCGAACTTAATCTCCATTCCACTCTCCTCTGGACAATCTTCTCACAAACATCTCTCACCTCAGTCAGACAACACCAATATGGCATTTCTCAATGTTTTTCCATTCGAATGTATGTCTGTTTACAAATGTAGCAGTCAGTCTACAACTACCTTCTCCTACTGTTTCTCTAAAATAACTAACTGTTCTCCTCACTTTCCTAACACTAATGAACAGGTAAATCGGCTCAATAATTCTCCTGCTAAAAATATTCCCATTCTCCCCATCATAACTACTAGACCGCCCCGCCCCACCATCAGAAAACGTAAACATGTTAAGCGATCCCTACACAACCTCTCCCTGCTCCCCCGCATCTCACACCATGGTGCCCAGCAGCAACTCCTCAAGCTTGCTCTCCATAACACTCGCTCCATCAACAAGAAAGCATTAATTCTGAACGACTTTATCACGGATAACAACCTGGACTTCCTCTGCATTACTGAAACCTGGCACAACCATCTAGACTACTTCTCCCTCAACCAAGCCACCCCCCCTGGATACAAATACATTGATCGACCCCGTCCCACTGGTAGAGGTGGCGGTATTGCTTCCATTTTCAAGTGCCATCTCAAAGTTAACCCTATTTCCACTCCCTCGATTGAATCCTTCGAACACATTGCCTTTAAATTACTCTACCCCAACCCCCTGATAATCGCTATAATCTACCGCCCCCCCAAGCCAAACCCGTCATTCTTCTCTGACTTCACTGACCTCATTACACATCTGTCAGCCATCTCACCCTCAGTTCTACTTCTAGGTGATTTTAACTTCCACATCGACAACAAAATGTGCAAACACGCCTCTAATTTCTTGGACCTCCTCGACTGCCTAAACCTTACTCAACATGTCAACTTCCCCACCCACTCCCATGGCCACACCCTGGACCTAGTCTGCTCCACTGGTCTCATCATTCAGCAACTCACCAGCCGCAACCTCCACATCTCCGACCACCTGGCCATAATTTTTGATATCCACCTGCCCACCCCCATTCCAAAAGAAAAACGCACCATATCCTTCAGAAACATCAAATCCATCCAGCCCCAAGACTTCTCAGCCACCCTCAGTGCTACCCTAGGTAAGTCCCCCCCTCTATCCGGTAACCTGGAAAACCTTATTAACCACTACAACAACTCTCTTTCCACCTGCCTTAATCAATTAGCCCCCTTAAAAACCAAAACTGTTTCTTTTACACACTCAGCCCCCTGGTTCACCGCTGATCTTCACCGCCTAAAATCACAAAAACGCCAACTTGAAAGACTCTCTAAAAAAACGGGACTCACAGTTCATCTACAAGCATACAAGGACCTCCTTCAACTTTACAAATCTGCCCTTATCCATGCCCGCTCCACTTATTACTCAAACCTCATTCACGCAGGCTCCAATAACCAAAAAGCTCTTTTCTCCACCGTTAGCAAACTTCTCAACCCCAGTGATATCACCTCAAGCTCTTTTACTACTGACAAATGCAACTCATTCCTGCTGTTCTTCCAATCAAAAATTGACTCCATTTATACCTCCCTATCCACGCCGCCCCCTTCCCTTGTCCCCTCCCTCGCCTCCCCTCCTCCCATCACCTCTCCTCTCTCTAAATTTTCACCAATCTCCGAAGATGATCTGATTAAAATCATCACTTCCATGAAATCCTCCACTTGCATTTTAGACCCCATCCCATCCTCCCTCGTTAAACTTGGCCTCCCCACCATATCTCCAATTATCACCAGAATTGTAAATTCCTCTCTTAGGTCCTCCACTGTCCCTCCCTCTCTCAAACTGGCTGCCATTACCCCCATTCTCAAGAAACCTGGACTCAATCCTGATGTTCTCAACAACTTTCGGCCCATATCAAACCTCCCCTTCCTTTCTAAAATTCTTGAACGTGCTGTTGCCTCCCAAATTAAGACCCATCTCACCAACAATGCCCTCTATGAACAATTTCAATCTGGTTTCCGTACTCACCATAGCACTGAAACTGCCCTTCTCAAAGTCACCAATGATCTCCTCCTCTCCTCTGACTCTGGCCTACTTTCTATCCTCATCCTCCTCGACCTCACTGCAGCCTTTGACACAATTAACCATTCCATCCTACTTTCCCGCCTAAAATCTCTCGTCCACATCACTGATGATGCCCTCACTTGGCTTACATCATACCTTACAGACCGGAAACAGTTTGTTTTCATCAACAACTGCTCCTCCTCTACTGCCCCCCTGTCCCAAGGCGTCCCACAGGGCTCCGTGCTTGGCCCTCTGCTCTTCATCCTCTACCTCCTCCCTCTCGGTCAGATTATCCATCGCCACGGCCTCAGTTTCCACTGTTATGCTGACGACATCCAAATTTACATATCCACCAAATCCATCGACCCTCAGGCCCATTCCACCCTCTCAAACTGCCTCTCAGATATCAGCTCATGGCTCCAAACAAATTTTCTCAAACTTAACTGTAACAAATCTGACATCCTCGTAATAGGTCCCAATTCCCTTGCCTCAACAGCCAAAGACTTCCGCTTCTCCTTTGACAACTCCACCCTCACACCCTCACCCCACTGCCGTAACCTTGGAGTCATTTTTGATAATAAACTCACCTTCTCCCAACACATTAAAGCCGTCACAAAAACAGCTTTTCATCACCTAAAGAACATCGCCCGTCTTCGCCCCTCCCTCTCTTTCCCCGCAGCTGAAACACTGATTCATGCATTTATTACATCTCGCATAGACTACTGCAACAGCATCATATATGGCACAACCTCCAATCTCATCAACAAATTACAGTACATCCAAAACTCTGCTGCCCGCCTCCTGACCCACACCTGTTCCCGTGACCACATCACCCCTGTCCTCCAGAACCTTCATTGGCTTCCGGTCCCTTACCGTATTAAATTCAAAATCCTCCTACTCACCCACAAAGCCCTCCATAACCAGGCCCCCTCTTACCTTAAAGACCTGCTCCACCCCTACACCCCTTCCCGTACCCTCCGTACTGCCAGTTCAAACCTCCTGACCGTCCCTCGGACCAGGCTCCGAACCTGGGGGGACAGAGCCTTTTCCGTTGCCGCCCCCTCCCTCTGGAACTCGCTCCCTCAACACATCCGTGACACCGTTGACCCCTCCATTTTTAAGAGTAAATTAAAAACACATCTGTTCCGCACTGCCTTCAACCCATCACCTAATTAATCTACGCACATCACGTCACTTCTTCCTATCTTTAACTATATATATTATTTTATTTTTATTTTATATTTTTTTTGACTCTTTTTCAAATGTGTTTGCTCTGTTTTCTTTCTGATTTCGCTGTATATTTCTTTTATTTATATATTTATTTTTCTCTCTGTACCTCTTGTTATCATGTAAAGTGTCTTTGAGTTCTGTAAAAGCGCTATACAAATAAAATGTATTATTATTATTATTATTATTAAATACAGAACACCTTTGCAATCGTGCATCGCCCCCGGCAACATCTGATATCTTCGTAGCGCGCCCAAATATTGAGAAAGTATCTTGCATCAACCTAACTACACTCTGGCAAAGTCTGGAATCTACAGCGATCAGCTACAACACCAAAACCACCAGCCTAGTATTGAGTAGATCCCTGTTGGGCCATTAGACACCTCTAACTTGCTAAGACATGGACATCTGAGGTTCAGGCACTGGAGGTTTTTCAACTAGGGATCTGAAGAAATTACAGGCTGGGGATCACATTGAGCTCTTGGTCAAGTTCCTCGAGCCATTCCAGACCAGTTTTTGCACAGTGGTGGGTTGAAAGGTTAAGTGTTCTTGGTCTGCAATCCTGTTTCGGTGGGTTAGTTGTGTCCAAGTAACATCTATGGTATCGATCGAATATCAGCTTTGCTTTTTATTGGAGCCGATACTTGGCATTTTTCCAATTATCTGCATTGTTATTTCTAGTGATTAATTAAATGCACTACTATGTGTCACTCTGTGGTCTCAGCAATGTCTGTCTGGCAGAGACACAACCCACAAGAAACACAAGATGTTGCCACAAACCAGGAAATTAGCGACTCTTACAGTGGCTAAGGCTATGCTAACAGCTAGCGGCTAAGGTAGAAGGCAGCCACAGATTAACCTGAAACGGAGTCTGGAAAACAGTAATTAATGCTTTAAGATCTGGACCTTAATGGGCAACAAAAGTGATAGAGCAATAAAAGCTTTCAATCAGTTGAGAACGTCCAAGCATCCTATGATCACTTTTATTGCTAGCGTACATACTAATATTGTGTTGGTCCCCTTATGTGGTCTGAACCATTGGGCATGGACAACAGGACTTCTCAGGGTGTCCTGTGGGGTCTGGAACCAGGACGTTGCCACTGGATCCTTTGGGTGCTCTGTCTTGTCCAGTGGGGCCTCTGTCAATCCAACTTGTTCCACTGCATCCTGTTGATGCTTGATCACAATGGGGTGTAGGAAGTTTGGAGGTCAAATCAACATGTTGGACCATTGTCATGTTCCTCAACATGTTCCTGATGGTTGATGTTGTTTCCATGTGGTGGGGTGCATTTTCATCCAGTGACATTTGGGATTTCCATTTGCATGAGGGAGTGTGTTTGTTGTGGGACAATGTTTAAGTCTCATCAACACGGATGTTAAAATCCAAGGTTTTCCAGCAGAACACCACATAGTATGGATTCCCTGCTTTTATATGCTCTTAAAATATAACATTTACTGTATATTCAGTTATTGGTCTTTCCTGATTACCAATAATTGGCATCAGTAGCCAAGATTTCCCAGCAGAACAGTGCATTGTAATGTCATTCACTTCACCGCTGGGGGCTTTTATTGCTGTTTCATATGAACTGTGTAGCTTATTGCATCTTTGTTTATCTGTTTTAATTCAAATCCAGCCCTTCTGCTTTTGGATTCTAGATGATTTGCAGTTGAAATTCCACGCTCAGAGTTCCGCACTTTGCCACACCAGATATTAAAAAAGGCTCACGTGACCCGGGGCAGGAGCAGCTTATTCAGAGCGAAGCGCCGTGGCTGCAGCAACAGAATGAAACGGAGCACATAAAAACATGAATCACCCTCCGAGCTGCTTTTATCACAATCAATACCTCACTTTGTTGTGTTGAGCACACGCGTGTTTGTGTCTGTGTGTTTGCACGTTTGTCCATGAAGGGATGATCTGATGACTGCGCAGACAGACGTTAGGTAGCGGGCTGCAGAAGAAGCTTAGAGTTTTAATATCCCTTTATTGTCACCACAATATTTCCACGAGGGCACCAGACATCGGCACAGGAAATATGAAAGGCGATGCTATCGTCTCGCACACACAGACAAATGTCACTTCCCTCTGCATTGTCAGGTACAACCACTGAAGTGTGTTCAAGCAGAGACACTAAACCACAACCAGATGTTAAAAACAACACAGATATTCAAGCACCTGACTTCCTCTCAGGTGTATAAAATCACTCACAAAAGGTCCGTGTTCTGTGTATTTCATCAAGCACGAACCCAGATCCTGTGATTCAGCCTTCATCACCGGGATAAAAATAGAGCATGAACTGCTTTAACATTGCAGAAACAATGGCAGAACCAGATGGAGAGATAAGCGTGAGTCATGCTGCCCATCAAAAATCTGGAGGACGAAACTTCAGTTCATCTTGCCGGCTATTATTTTTGTTCTTTATGCAAAAAAAAAAAGGAAAGAAAAATGGCAAAAAATCGAAATTCTGGTAGAAAATGTGACTGGGTGGCCGACAATCACTTCCTGGTAAACTGACACGCTTTCAGAAGTGAATTACGCGTCGATCCACACAGGAGGATGGACGAGCTTTAATAAACATGAATGCAGACGTGACACGGCTGAAGGAAATGGATGTTTTTAGCAGGAAAAAGGGGGAGAAACGCGGCATTAAATGTAAAATATAACACTTGACGGTACAAAATTCAGTATTTTTATGAGACCAATGTATCAAACTGCGACGTGTAATGTGCTCAGTGACGAACCCACGTAGAATTACCTTTTACAGCTGCAGCTCTGTGCAGCTTTTAGGCCTGTTTTTCTACTCATGTAATTTCAGACAGCTGTTTTCCGCACACTGCAGGTGACAAACTCAGTATACCACCTGTACATGGCGATTTATCTATTAGTTTTTTAGCTATTAAATGAATGGACGACTATTGTGAGGGTCAGTTTAAGTATTTTTTTAAGAATTAAAAGTAAAAATTGCAGTCTCTTCCAAATTCTTTACTCTTACATGACAGTAAACTGAATGACAGACATTTGAGGACGCCATCTTGGGCTTCAGGAAACACTGATTTACATTTTTCACCAATTTCTCACATTTAAACCAAAGAACTAGTCAATTAAACAAGAAAATTATTGATAGATTAATCAGCAAGATAAAAAATTAGTTGGTTGCAGCTCTGGTGAGCAAACTGGGACGTTTAACCTCTTGTGTTCTGGATGTGGAGGAGACCAAAACCAGAGCTAAAAGGAAGTAAATATTAGAATTTCAAGAAACTTTAAAGCTTTAAAAGAACATTTTAAAAGTGTTTGACACCAGTAAACTGAATATCTTCAGGTTGTGGACAAAACAAGATGGCTTTGGTAAACACTTATTAGCATTTTTCTCCAATGTCTGACATTTTCTGTGTCCCTGATGAGCAAACTGGGAGATTTAGCATCTTGTGATCAGGATGTGGTGGAGACCAAAACAGAGCTAAAAGGAAAGTGAATATTGATATTTCAAGAAACTCTGAAGCTTCAGAAGAGCATTTTAATGTGGTCTGACACCAGTAAACTGACAGCAGACTGAATATCTTTGGGTGATGGATAAAACAAGATATTTGAGGATGCTCTTTTGGACTTTGGGAAACACTGATTGACAATTTTTGTCCAATATTTCCAGACCAAAAAATGTGGTGGAGACCAAAACAGAGCTAACAGTAAAGTGGATGTTGGAATTTCAAAAAGCTTCAGAAGAATATTTTCAGGAGTCTGTCACCAGTCTCATGTCCATATATTAGTCTGACTTGTCAGATGTTGACTGCGGGTATAAAACCGCTACTAGCCGCTTATTTCCTGCAGCTTTTTACTCCCCTTCTGTTATCTGTGTGTTACCATTGTTGAACTCCCCTTCACAACAAGAAATAACAACAACCTCGAGGCTAACAACCTGAAAGTACATAAAATCATTTTAAAAACACTTAAAATTGAGATCATGCAGCCATTCTAGCCACTGTTCTCGCCTCCCTGCATGCAAATGTTCCACCAAAACAATTCTCACATCATTATTTTGACTTTGAGCGAACAATAAAACTCCATCCAGTACGATTTAGTTGGTTCAAAGAGTTCAAACAACAACAGCAGAATGATAATGAGGCCATTCTGCAACCCAGAATGCTAAGCGAGACTAGGTGTAAAGCTGCAGCCAGCAAATCCACCAACCAGCACATCTAAAGTTCACTTATTAATACATTTCATGACATCTGTTTAATTTATGCGAGAAAACTGAGGTGTAAAAACAACATACTGGGGTTTCACACTGAAAGGCCCTTTCTCTTAAAATAAAGATGCAAATTTATATCTCATACTGTTTAATTATTCATTTAAAGACGAGCAAGATGAGGGCAAAAAAAAATAAAAAATAAAAAGAAATGATGTGAAAAACACAGATGTGGAGTCGGGCAGAAGGACGTAGCTGAGAAAAAGCGAGCAAGATGTAGAAAAGGAGCTTTGAGTTGAGGCCGACTGATGTAGTTTAATTACTGCGACCTGCCCAGCTGGGGGCCGGCGGCTGTGATTGAGTTTTTCACACTTCCTGGTACGAGGAGACGGAGGCTCTCAGAGGACAGACAGGAGAACACGGCGCTGACAACCCGACTGTATGGCTGCTGCCCGTCTGCCTGAACGTCACCAGCTGGTCTCAGAGCGTCGGTCTCACCGCCCGTCTGTCTGCTCCACGGCGGATACATCAACGCCGTACCTGCCTGCTGTCGGTCTGTAGCTGTCGTACTGTTGTGGCAGAGCTCAATCATCTTTGCCTTCCTAATATTACTACTAGTACAGGCTTTTAAAAGCTGACATGTCTCAACATTTCCCTGCAAAACACACCACAGAAACTCATTCATTCCTCAGTACTGGGGAAAACCTGGACTGATAAGGCAGCTGTCTGAATCGGCAGACACCAGCGCCAGGCAGAGGTAATTTTAACTCAGAGGAAAATAATAAGATAAGAACAAATTTAAAATGTGCATTTTAGAATGTCATGTTAGGACCTTCTTAAAAATGAGGTGCAATAAAAAGCAGAGGTGGGCAGCTCACTGTTACTCTGCTGTTTGCTGTTCCAGTCTGAACTGAACTTTGTCGATGCAAATATTGGTCTGCATCTGCTGGTCTACCATTAACACCGAGTCACATGTTACTGATCTGCTGTGTAGCACAACGACTAGAAAGACCCACTCTTTTGTTGTTGATTGTTTTTGCATTTTCAGTAGGGCTACACAATATATCATGAAATAAATCAGATAAACCCAAGCTCATCATGCTTCTCATTTCTCACAACTACAAGTGAAGTCGGTCTGCTTGAACATGATTTACTCTGATTTAAGGTTTCTTGGATGGTTTTATTTAAACTTTATTTACAAGACACGGATGTTGGCTAACATGTAGGTTCCACATGTGCACAGCAAAATAAATGAGGAACGGGAGAGAAACACTACAGGTTCCAAAAAGAAATAAGAGCTGTATGAAGATATTTCAGCTACACAAAGGTTGAACACAAACAGGTACAGCAGTCCCTCGTCATATTCGCGGTGTCACTGTATCGCGGATTGTTAAATTGTATATAAAATACGTAGCGTACAGCAGATGAGTAGACCCACGTATGGAAAACGCAGCTACGGCCGCTTCCTCTTGAGCTAGTCGGTCTCTGATTGATCGGCGGTGATGGAAGCCAGCCAGAACCTTTGGTCCCACACGGTGAGTGTTTACTGGAAACGACCGTCAGAGAACCGGTGACAGTCTGTAGGATTACCGTAACATCATCATCAGTTTCCCGGTAGGTAGGCAGCCGGACGTCCTCGGTGTGGGTGTGTTTAAAATACGGCAGAGTTTTTCCTAAGTGGGCGTTCCACTTGTGGGCTAGTTCCATTATCGGACACGGCTGTAGAAGCTCCTCTAGATGGAAGGTTTAAGAGTGTAGGAAGGGTTTATAAGAGTGTGGGAAAGGTTAATAACAGTGTGAGGAGCGTTTGTAAAGCCTTAAAATACATATAGCTAACAAAATAAATGTCAGGTCGCTACTTCACAGATTTCATCTATCGCGGGCGGGCTCTGGAACCGAACCCCCACGATAGACGAGGGATTACCATATCGGCAGCGTCTTGCAACCACGAGGCAGCACAACTGAGCACCACAGAGGCCTTTATTAAGCCAGAACTGGCTACTTTGGATGTCTTTTCCAGTGTTACACCACACGGGAAAGGTTCCAAACAGCAGAGAGAAATCACTGGTGTAGTAACTTGTCACCTCATGACTGATATGATACCAATTAACACCAAAGAGGGTTTTAAAAATATTAAGCATCACGCAGCTGCAACACACTTGTGGTCAAACCGGACAACGGAGCTCTACAGGAAGTCTCATAGCCCACTTTATTATTGACGACAATCACATTAAAGCTAATGCATTTTCTCCTGAATGATCACACAAGTGGGTGGAACATCACAGCGGGGGTGATGGGAGCGTTTATAGAGATCAGGACTGTACAGCAACAAGCAGTGGACCAGGCTGCAGGACTTTGGCCACAGGTTGCATGTTCTAGTTGTTGAATCATTCCCATGCTAAATTTACTAAGCTACTTCGTAATATCGCAAGAACAGCTCAGTCAGTTCCTCAGTTTAAAAAGACTCCACTTGCACTTGTCATTGCTCTTTTTAAGGTTGCTTGACTAATGGTTTACGGTTGTTTTCAAATGCTTTATACATTTTAAAGTTCTGTCTTGTCGCAGCAGCTTTTTATCGTGCAGCCCTAAGTTTTTTAGCAAAAACACACAAGGATGGTGTTTCTGATTGACTGCGGTGTCACTGATCTGGACATGCATGTTAGCAAGATCATGATTTCCAAAGGTTTTAGAAAAAGCCTAGTAAACCAAAACAAAAACAGCGCAAATGTTTGTTTTAGCTTCAATAGCGATATAAAATTAAAGAAATGTGCATGAATTGTGTAGAGTGGGCTGATTTTTAGGTATTCAAATGATTGGTTCCATCAAAATCAACATTCACATCTGATTATGTTAAGGATGTCTCACATAATTTCCAGAAAATGCAATATTTGACAGCATAGACGCGGCTACAAAAAACGACCAAGACAATATATTAGACTCCAGTTGGTGCTTCTTATTATTTCTGTCCGTGTCTCTGCCCAGACTTGGCCGTCTGAGCTAAAACTGTATTAAACAAGTCAAAGGTTATCTCTGGTATCTCTCTTCTGTTTCGCTACAACAGCACACGGATGTGGAGACAAACGCACACAGCACAAGACGAGATGCAGAGAATCAGCCTCATCATTAGACACACATCATTTCTTGCCAATTAGACCTCGTTTCTGCCATCTCATCTAATAGGAAACGAGCCAACCAATCATGAGACGGACTTTGGCGTGTCACATCCTGTTTGTGAACAAAAACGCAATATGTGTGTGTGTGTGTGTAAATGGTGGTGGGCCGCGTTGCCGTGACGTTATTCGATGCGACTGGACAGCTGTGACAGTCAGGAGAGCAAGCGTTTCCCACAATGCACATGAGGACAGAAGGGGGTTCTCATGAACTCATCGGGGCTGCCAGAGCCGCTCGCCATCAAGCAACGGTTGCCGTGGTACGAAATTAACGCAGCATGCATGCACACACACACACACAGACACACACACATATGCAGGTTTTCTCCTTATTAGAGTCATGAATAAGTCAACAGACTAACAAAGCAAAGTGGCTCGAATCCTCCGGCTACGATGTGGTGTAACTCCTGACTACAGTGTGAGTCCAACGACCTCCCTGCCTCTAAATCCATCACTACTGAAAAAACACAAACTGTTGCATCAATATGTCGTCAGATTTCAGACAAGTAGGTTCTTCATGGGTTCAAACTACAGTGGAGTATGTGCATTAATTACTCAACAGGAGCAGTTATTTCATAGCTGGCGAACATAAAAGTAGACAAATATTTTCCATTCTTATTGCAATTTTTCATTAACTTGACTTTTAAGCTCTTTTCTTGGTTGTGCTTTGTTTTCTTCTTGAGCGTCCATCATTTGATATAATACTTCCAGATTGTTTATAAGTGAAGGGCTGCACAGTGGCTCGGTGGTTAGCAGCGTCGCCTCACAGCCGGTTCGCGTCCCGGTTAGGACGTCTGGGATCTTTCTGTGTGGAGTTTGAATGTTCACCCTGTGCATGTTCACCGGGTACTCCAACTTCCTACCACGGTCCGAAAACATGCTGAGGTTAATTGATGATTCTAAATTATCCATAGGTGTGAATGAGAGTGTGCTTGGTTGTCTGTCTCTATGTGTAGCCCTATGATAGACTGGTGACCTGTTCAGGGTGTCCCTTGCCTTCACCCGAGTCGGCTGAGATAGGCTCCAGCCCCCCCAAAAACTAAAAAGAAACCTCCGACAGAACCAAGCTCAGGGAGGGCGGCCGCCTGCCTCGACCAGTTAGGGTGAGGGTGGGGACCATCACTCCCTTTTCAAGCATTTGAGGAGAATCTACAGTGGCCATATTTGAAAATAAAAATGGGAAAAGCCTACTTTAAAGCCAGTTTTTGGTTTTGGGTTTTGAGTAGAAACATGGTGGAAGATGTATATAGAGTCATTCGAAGCTTAAGAAAACAACAACTTGTAAATTATACATCAATTACAACGTGATTATGGACACTGTATTTCCTTTCCGCTGAATCCCACCGAACTCCTACACTTTAAACAGCAGTTTGTGGGTGTTATTTAGGATTTAGGTAAAGCTCTGGTTAAAAGTAAGCAAAGATTAAAGGTAAAACTCCATCCCAAACTCTGCAGGTGTGTTCATCCCAGTGCAGGTGGAGGTGTGGGACGTGTTTTAGATTCAGATCTGGCGCAGCCCTGCCTCAGCAGACATAAACATCATCCGAGTGTTAATTAACCCCAGTAATGAGGCTCGATTTGTGAAAACAGAAAGCGCAGGTTGTTCCTCAGTGGCACGGCCGGGTTACTGAAAGTGAAATCACAACTGAGACCCGTGTCTGGTTTGTTTTCACACATGCTGCAGGTGCCTGAAGCGAGTAACGACAGAAACAGAAAGAGAAAATGGAGTGAGAGGGAGGGAGGAGTGGCGTGCACGGCGGGATGGGAGTCCCTCTGGCTCAGCAATGAGCCTCTCCGGTTTGCCCATTTTTAATTTTCGTCTGTTCCCCTTTGAGAGTCTGTGCATGTCGCCTGATAGCCACCTGACCAGCCTCACCTGGTGATTAATGACCAGAGGAAACAGCACTGCAGAGATCCTGAATATCTCTGCACTCCAATGAAGTTGTGTTCGGATCTGTTGCCATCTATTAATTCTCTGCGAAACAATCGAAACAGAAAACTTGCAGCTCTGATAATAGAACTTGACGGGCATGAACTGGTTTTCAGGAAGATTCTCAGACATTCTGACCCAGAAGGGAACCTCAGACAGTCCGAGGATGATTAGATCCAACCCGAGATAAGGCTGGACCCTAAACACACCCAAACAGAGAGAAAACACCAACACCGGCAGCGGTATGATTCACCACCGCTTAATGAGCAGCTGCAGCGGCAAAATGTCATTTTTCCTGCAAACCCAGTTCACATTCTCAGTCTGCAAAAACCACAAATTATTCTCCTGCGAGTAGATCCGCTCAGGTAGTGCACGTGTTGACATACAGAACCGAGACGCGCCGCTGCTCTGCCCGACCCCATTAGACGGAGCATCATTTGGACCAGACCCAGCTCAGGTCACTAAACAACTGGACCCATGAAAACTTTATTTATAGGCTGTCTGATGGTAAGGGTTCTCATTATAACTGGCATGGATCACAACCACGCAACCCGCAAAAGCATTCAAGGGCCAAGTTTTTCTAAAGTCATCACATTTTTAGGGGTAAATCTAAATCAAGCAGTGTTCTGGATACAAAGAAATCAGTGAATCAATGGCGTCATCAAAGTGTTTCACATGTTTTCCAATGCTGGGGTACAGTTTTCTTTGCTCCTATGATGTGGTAATTGCACCACAAACTAATTCACACATGAAAAGTGATTAAATTTAAGGTATCCTGTGATGTTTTTAGCCGCTAGTGGGTCTCCAATCGTTTCACGCGGTCCCGCTAACTGGTCTTTTTAGTAATGCGGCAAAAGACATTGCAACGAAAGACGACAACAAGATTTGCACCAAGAAAACATGAAAATAAACAATGTAGGTTCAACTTTTGCAAATGTCTCATGAGGAGTTGAGAAGTGAACATTTGGACTAGACGACAACAGGCCTGCTTGGTTTTTCATGTGAATCAGCTACATGAATGACAGTTTAATGACCTCCCCTATGCTATTTCTGCAGGGACACCACCACTACATCCTGGGCTTAACGTCGCCCAAGATGATTTAAAGAAGCATAAACAAGCCAGAGCGTTTGTTTGTTGTCGTTTTCTTTTTTTAACCTTTAGCAAAATGACAATGAGGTGCAGCCAGATCATTCTCCAGCACTGACAGGTCCAACTAGACTAGGTAACACCAAACAACATTTCACTATACTGTAAAAATGCATTCGTGACAATGAAGCTTTCATAAGCAACTGCAATATTCAGTTTCCTATAGCTATGTTCTTCATGTCCACCAACCCCTAAGGCAGTGCTTCTCAATTATTCCCCAACCCCCGCTTTATCCGCATTCGAATAATCCTGTGTGCCGCCGTCAAGTGCCGCGGAGTGCCACCGAGTGCCGCCGAGTGCCGCCGAGCGTCTCCAAACACTGCCGAGCGTCGCCGAGGCTCTAGAACGCCGCCATGGTTCTAATACACGGACCTGCCAACTCCGGTGTCATGCTCCGGTGTCACCCCGCCCCTCCTAGCCGAAACCATGGCACGAACCGAATATTCGCCGATTATTGGATCCTAATATCCAGAGCACGGATATTGTTATTCGGACCAGCCCTATAAACATGCCGGTCTTTCCTCATTTCCCACCATAGTCACAGTGAAGCCAAGCGCTACATTCGCTTGCTCATATTTCCTCGTCTCAGCTTTCGGGAGACTTTCGTTTGTCTCGTTATCTCCGTCTCTCTCCGTCTCTCTCCGTCTCTCTCCGTCTTTCTTTTCATCCCTGTTGAATATTCTTCCATGGTGTCTCTTGAGGATTTGTTCACTGCACTTCAAGTCTCCTGCTCTGTGCTGTGTGTGCGCATGCCCGGTGCAAAAAACCCATAAACCATCGAGCTAATACTCCCTGCGCACACTCTGACAATGAGAGCGCCACTGCCACCTACTGCAGTGGATGTGCAATTACACTTTATTTTGTACGGCAAAAAAAAAGCATGTTCCTCGGGGTGACATGGCATCGCGGTACCACTATTTGAGAAGCACTGCCGTAAAGAAAGCAGCGAATCACAGGTGATAATTTTCTGCTGTTTTATCACTGCACCAAACCTCTTCCATGTTATCATTTCACACATGGCTAGAATAAATATATTGATTAGGCGCTTCATCCCGATGAGCCCAAGGCTGTTTTCTGGGAATTCCATAACCTTCACTTTTACGCTCTTATCTTGGTCGTTATATGGGCGGATAAAAAAATGTTTGTATTAGGTAATTGTTGTGTTTCTACATGTACCTCACCACTAAATGCTGGCAGCAGAGACATCTGTTTATACCTGTGTAGGGGAAATCATCTGGTATCTGGAAATATCAGAACCATGATGGTGGGACACGGTAAAAATATGCGCTCAAGGCCGAAGAGAAAGAACTGTTTTTATTTCATGGCCATTTTGCCTCCAGACTCCAGGAACACACTGTCTTCTTACGCAAAGATGGCCTGAACTCTTCTTTAGACCGCAGCTTTTGAACCATTGCAGTGAAAAGCAGCGGTAGGTAGGCCGACGGTGTGAAATGAGAGAGGCAGGAGTGTGGAAATGGGAGAAGAAATTCATTTCGAGATATTTATTTGCAGGAACTTGATCTGTCTTCAGAGCGTTAATGCTTCTGTGGATACAAATATCTAACCAGTATGATTATAAAACTCTGGTTCTGCTCGTTCTTGTGATAAGATATTAAATTATGAATACGTAGACATGAAGATATCTAGATGGATAGCAACACATCTATGCAGCTATGAGTTCATGAATAATTCAGACAAGGGTAATCAGTGTGGAGACAGACACGGAGCTGTATGCAGCTTTTAACTCTGATCATATCTGATGCAAAATCAACATTATTTTTACTTGTCACCACTTCGTCGCAAAGACAAACAGCTGGCATTGTTGGAAAGGTCAAGTGGTGCGGTTTCATTTGACATCACCGCAATAAATGTTTCAAAAGCAATTTAACTGAGAATGAAGGAGGGAGTTTGGATGCTACTGTCCAACAATGCGACGTTCAGGAGAAGAAGGAGCTGCTCACGTCTGCAAAAATACAAAAGCACCCCGAAGGTTACGAAAAACAAAAAGCACATTTGTTTTCTCTTCATGCAGCTGCATTCCAGTGTCACAGTGGGTGTCATCCTCGACAGCACACTATCATTTCATTCACACATCAATAACATCACCCGGTCTGCTTACTTTCACCTACGTAACATCAACCGTCTCCGCCCTTCCCTCACCCCCCACACCACCTCCATCCTGGTTCACAGTCTCGTCACCTCACGCCTCAATTACTGTAATTCTCTTCTGTTCGGCCTCCCTCATAAATCCCTCCGCAAACTTCAACTCGTTCACAACTCTGCCGCCCGTATCATAACCCAAACCCCCTCCTACCACCACATCACCCCCATCCTGCAAGAACTCCACTGGCTACCACTCAAGCAAAGAATTCAATTCAAAATCCTTCTGTTCACCTTCAAGTCCATCCATCATCTCGCTCCTCCATACCTCTCCGACCTCATCTCCATCAACACCCCATCCCGTTCCCTCAGATCCTCCTCCTCCATCCACCTCACTGTCCCCTCCGCCCGTCTCAGCACCATGGGGAGCAGAGCCTTCAGCCGCTCTGCTCCCCAGCTTTGGAACTCTCTTCCCCCACATATCCGGAACTGTGACTCACTCCAAATTTTCAAAATCCAAACTCAAAACTCACCTGTTCAGGACTGCTTACTCCCTCCCATCCTAATTTCTCTCTTTAGCACATCTTGTTGTTCTTTGTTTTACTCTTGTTATTGTTGTTTTTATTGTACAGTTTTTAATCATTGTCATTGATTTTTTATTCCCTTGTCAAGTGTCCTTGGGTTACGTGAAAGGCGCTTTGAAATAAAATGTATTATTAATATTATTATTACAGTTTGACGTCTGCCGTCAAGTCTCGAACCATATGTGGCATTGCTAAGGAATTGGGACATGGTTTACTTTGGTTTCTACTAAAGGGGATCAGAGCTTGTTTGCAAAACTGTCCAGGTGCTCCCATAAAAGCGTTGCAGATCTGATCGCCCATCATCACATATGTACCCAAACAAGAGGCAGATGTGCGACACAGTGGCAGCAGGGAGCTCAGAAACTTGTCAAAAACGAACTGCCAGGAGAGATCATGTGTCACTGTTTTCACATGCAGCATCAAACACAACTAACATGTACTGCCAGCGGGTTTAGAAAGTAGCTGTTGTGCACATTTCCAACATTATTTTAGACACAAACCATCAGAGTCACTGTCATTTAGCTGCAGTGCTAGTAGAGTACAGTGTGTACGCAACATATCCACGATGGAGTCGGTATTTTCACTGTATGAGGCCCATTGTTAGAGGACACTTCCCCCCAAGGAGACATCATGACAAGATGTGCTGTGATTTATGTTTGGGAATGCAATCAAGCCGAGCCGTCTCCGCTGAATCCTTTTCTGGACGTGACATTATGGCATGCATTCATCGCACGGGTCGACAGTCACTGTAAAGATCTCAACTCGGAGTACATCACTGAGATTGTAGCCTGGAGGGAGGAGGCCGTCGATGAGACCGGACTTCTATGTAAAACAGTGTGTTCTGTCTGACCCTCCGCGGTTTAGCGTCTAAGTACAGCATGTTTCAAAGCCACAGTAAAAATAGACTTTATCTTTAAGAGTGCAAATAGTGAACCCAGAGACAGCAGACGTAAACACATGGAAAAAAACATTAATAAAAAGCCAGATTAATATAAAGCCAGACGGTAAAGATATTGCTTGAAATATATGATGGAATTTATTCACTGCAGCTGGAAAGAGGCCTGGAAGAAATGATGTATGATATAAATAAATGCAGTCTCATTTCTTTCCCACCTGCAGCTCTACGAAGACAAAACTATGTATAAAGATTCAAGATATTACCCAAACTCTGCCAAATATCCCGTCACATGTTTGTATAAATATCATATATGGTTGTTGCACCACCGCATGTAACAGGAGAATTAGAGGTCTGAGAATGTTATATGCTGTACAGCAGTGGTTCTCAACTGGTCCAGTCTCAATACCTACTATGTCTCCATTAATATCAGTCATGACCCAAATTTTTGAAGTTTGCTGTTCCTGTTAACAAATTAAGGTTTATTTGGGTGTGGTCTCAACGCATTTTGATACAACTTGGGAAAATCTTTTGCTCATTTTGGTATATTTGGACGTTTTTGCCAAGTTTTAGGGCATATTTTTGGCCCATTTTGACAGATTCTGAGCACATTTTGGTTAATTTTTGGGACGTTTTAGCATAAATTTCTCCAATAAGCTGGCAGAGCCAAATCTAGAGGTTAATAAAAGGCAACTACTGGTGTCACCACCACTAAATATCCTGCTATTGAAAGCAAACTGTGTCATAAGAAACATATCCTTTAAAATAAAAGACTTTATACCACTACTTTTTTTTGGGGGGGGGCTTCTGCGACCCTCTAAAAATGGCTTCGCGACCCACTTTTGGGTCCCAACCCACCAGTTGAGAACCACTGCTGTACAGCATGAGTTTGCAAGGTCAGACTTATTGGTGTGTAAGTAAGATTTAAACTAAGGAGTGAGCTAAAGTCTAAAGTAATGCTCTGATTCAGCTGTTTAATGAAACAAAACACCACCAGGCGATGTTGAGTACTTTAAAAAGTCCATACAGCTAAGGCCAGAATTAGTCACACCAATGCCAAAGTTAGATTTATGGTGAATTTACAGTGACCAATACGTTTCTTCTGGATGGAAATGGCCTAAAAAGTGACAAAAGACAATAAGGCGTGGTACAAATGATGACGAACTATTTCTAGGATTTGTCTAGGAACATTCTTGAAACTAGTTCTGAGAAAATGCAGCATTTCCACCATGTTCTGACAGAAACTTGAATATCGTGGCTGCTCACAAGACAGCAAAACGCTATAAAGCCATATCCAAGTGTTTTCAATCGCCAGGGGCCACAGAGCAAGGAAAAATCAAAAAGTACGAGGAGCTCCAAGCTTTGAAAAACCTCAAAGGAAGCCAAAAGTGAAAAGCTCTGGCAAGAATGGTAGAGGTCAAGAAGAATTCAAGGATCATCGCCAAGGTCGCACTGATCAATCTGGAACCAAAATCTCAAGTTAGACACTGAACAAAGCTGGTCTCCATGGATGCCAACCAAGAAAGGCTTCATTTCTCCGATGAAGACGCACGAAAGCTCAGCTGGACAAAGTAGAAAGCTAGAAGGTCATCAGTTGTGTGGTTGGCTTTTGTTTGGCGAAGTAAAGGAAAAGTACTCAGCACCAAGAAAACCACTTCCATGATCAAGGATGGTGGTGGGAATGTGATGTTTTGGGTGTTTTTTTCAGGAAAATGGGCCAGGTAACCTTGTCAAAGTAAAATTCTGCAGGAAAACATCCGGTAGTTTGCAGAAAAAGCTTGTTCTTGGACAGCATTGGAGTTTGGTGATGAAGAAATGGTCAACAGAAATCAATATTAACAATTTGGAGTCCAGACCTAAATCCCATCAAGAATCTGGAAGGGAAACTTGAGACCAAAGTGATGGAGAGGAAAATACGGATGCACGATAATGCCAATTTCAACCGATTCCGATAACCGATAATTTTATACTTCTTGCAGCCGATAACCAATAATGTCAGTCGATTGCGCAACGGAGCATGACACCGGAGTTGGCAGGTCTGCTCCTACAACCACCGCGGCGTTCTAGAGCCTCAGCAGCGTACTAGAGCCTTGGTGATGCTCCGCCGCGCCCGGCAACGCACCGAAGCATAATGCCGGAGTTGGCAAGTCTGCTACTGCAACCACCGCGGCGTTCTAGAGCCTCAGCAGTGTACTAGAGCCTTGGCGACGCTTGGCTGCACCCGGCGGCGTACTACAGCCTCGGCAACATTTGGCGGCACGCACGACTTTTGGAGTATTAAAATTATTATCCGAATACCACAACCAACAAATATTCGGATATTCCAATATTCGGGACCAGTCCTAGTGAAACGACTTCTTCTGTTACAGTAAAGAAAGTCCACACTGGTCAGTGCCACGCCATGCTGCTTGTTTTTCTCTGCCCACGCAGTCTTATGACATCACACACATGCGACAGTACCATCGGGGAGGGGAGGGGTTGAGGAGCCAGGCATGAGGACAAACCACAACACACAGACCAACGGCAAAAACCAAGATTCCAAGTCTTTATTATTATCGGGTCATTTTATCGGCTGATTTTTTAATTATCGGAATGACGTCATATTATCGTTCATCCCTAGAGGAAACCTTCAACTTCAAAGACTTGAAGGTCATCACACAAGAGGAGTGAAACGAAATCCCAGCAGAAAGCTTGGTAGCAATTATTATTCATATATGTTTATATTTATGTAGGTTTTCCCATTACAGACATGCCATTGGTGACATTTTATACATGACAAAAACATCTGACAAAGTGTGTTACTATGTTTTCTCACTTGTTTATGTCATTTCAAGCCTAAACCACATAAAGATTCATTATAAATCTAAATATGGCAAGAGCCTGAGTGACCTCGCTGTATATTGCACATTGCAAATTGCAAACTGCATGCATACTGTATAATATCCCAATGGATATCCAATGCATGCTGGTTCATAAGGGGAGTTTTCTATACGGTACACTCCTGTAAACACATACAAATCATCATAATTGACTCTGAATGTATATAATAGCTTGTGTGGTTACAAATTACATAACAGAATATACTAGTATGACCACAACGTGCACCCTATCGACTGATGGAATAAATCCATTATGTAATTACAGTGATAGATTTACCTTCATAAAGACGTCTCACATAAGACTCGGTAATACCTGATGTTTTGGATTCTAAGTGTTGGTATTCTTCTTTCATTTTGTTGCTGCCATATTGATTGCAATATATTTGGACTCATTTTCCAGCTTAATTTGTTTCTCTGCTTAATTTGTTTTTCATCACTCGCTGTCCCCTGTGGTTCCAGAGGCAGTTTGATCATTACAGTAATCATCATCATCAGTCTCAGCCAAATATCACTGACCAAGATATTTAAACTCCACATTACCGCTTCACATCATCAGCTAAAATGTTTTAAACACCGCTCCTGCTCTGAACCAGCTTAGTGCGAACAAACTGCCCTTTATTTTTACTTTGACACTGATTCTTTGTGTTGCTGGTGGTGAAAAGAAACTCTGGGCCTGGCGACATGCTAACAGCCAGGCTGTCATTCACAGAAGTGTGATCAGTGGGGAGATCTGTCTTTCCTGGAAGAAAAACTCCCCAATGTGAAGCCACCACTTGCTGAATTTGGATCACTGTCAGACTCTGTCAGAAACAGATTCCCAGACTCTCATTCTTCACAAATATACACTAGATGACAGGATCAGTAGTGTAGTGTATTCCTAAAATCTAGGTCACATCATATCACCAAATACATATTTTATATAAAGCCAATACCTTTGCTGATCATACTCCAAGTTAAATTATGAATTATTAATACTTTTGTTTGTTAGTCATGACAGGTCACTGGTTAAAATAGGAGATACGGTGCATACAGCGACTGTTCTTCACCAGTCAAAGCTTTATGGGAAAGTAGCCAAGAGAAAGACACCACAGCAAAAAAAAAAACAACTTGTATTAAAGAGTTTACCAGAAGGCTTGTGAGAGACTTTGAAAGCTAAGGGAAGAAGGTACTTTGGTCTGATGAGATCAAAACTGAGCTTTTTGGCCATCAAGTCTGACTCAAGAGGTTTTGTGGAAACCCGACACTGCTCATCATCACAAAGACAACATCCCCACTGTGAAGCATGGTGGTGGCAGCATCATGATGAGAAGCATGGTGGTGGCATCATCATAAGGTGAAGCATGGTTGTGGCAGCATCATAAGGTGAAGCATGGTGGTGGCAGCATCATGATATGAAGCATGGTGGTTGCACTATCATGATGTGAAGCACGGTTGTGGCAGCATCATGAGGTGAAGCATGGTGGTGGCACTATCATGAGATGAAGCATGGGGGTGGCAGCGTCATGATGTAAAGCACGGTGGTGGCATCATCATAAGGTGAAGCATGGTGTTGGCAGTGTCATGATGTAAAGCACGGTGGTGGTAGCGTCATGATGTGAAGCATGGTGGTGGCAGCATCATGATGTGAAGCATGGTGGTGGCAACATCATGACGTGACGCATGGTGGTGGCAGCATCATGATATAAAGCATGATGGCAGCAGTATCATGAGGTGAAGCATGGCGGTGGCAGCATCATGATGTGAAGCATTGTCGTTGAAGGGGGTGAATACTTATGGAGTCACACAATCAACTTTACTTTTTATATTTCAAATGAATTGACGTTACTTTGAGGACTTACTTCTACAGACACTGTACACAACTTAACGTACTTACCAGAGATTAGGAAAACATACACTGTCGTCTCTGAATTTTCAGAGAGTACAGGATTGCTGTGTTCCAAATATCTGCCCTGTTCTGCACAATAAATTATGTCAGCTTTTAGCAGAACTAAAACAAATCTTCTAAAACTGTATGAAGAACTCCAAAAATACAATAACCTAATTACACAGAGTGAAGCTCAAATGTTGAAGGCTTCTGAATATAAATACAGTAGATTTGGAACAGCATTACTTTTGTTTTCATTGTAAAGCAAAACAGCTTTCTTCAAAACAACAACAAAGAAATGTGAATCTAAATACATAAATCATAAATCTTCTGCGCAATAGTCTGACTCAGTCTTTTATCCAAAGATATGGGAGCATAAGAGGAGCGCAGATGGTTTGATTGTGTCTGAATCTGAGAAGTCAGCAAAACCCAAGCTTTGAAAAAAAAAACACGGGGAGCTAAAGAAAATCAATGCAGCGCTGCACACTATAAATAATGAGATGTCATTCTATCACAGTCATGCATGTGCATCCTAATAAATCCGCATCATGAGATCAAAGTTCTTCCACAGTTCCAATGTATGAACAAAGATAAGGGAATAGTTTTTATGTCTGAAGGAAATACATGATTTATGACACGTTATTGCAAAAATATATGGGTTAGAAGCTCTCTTATCTATCTGTTAAATACGACTCAGTTAGCTTAGCATAACAAAGTAGGCTTGACTTTGGAAAGGAAAACAGTACAGAGGGTCTATGGTGAGCAAAATGACCCGAAAATAGGAAGCAGTCCAACTCAAGATCTGTTATTTTTATACCATTTAGAAATGGAAATGTATCGTGTTAATTAACGAGCCCTAGAGGAGCTGCCAGACAGATTTTTTCACCTATGGACAGAACCAAGTTATCACTTCCTCCTTGTTTTCAGGCTTTGTATGCCGACTCCCTGCTGGGTGTAGCTTCATATTTAACACACAGACCGAACTACTGATCTTCTCCTGTAGCTCTGGACAACAGAATGGGTACATTTATTTCCTAATGTGCAGAAATATTTCTTTTAATCCAGCTGCACATATCTAACCAAATCTCACCCATGACATAAGAACCTTTTTTGATATTTATGCTGTCAGATGTAAAAACTGTAGGCTGTGGGACTCAAAATGCAGTGCAATTTTACACCATTCTTTCCTGTAAAGTCCTCTTATGCATGAGCATTTGGTTTCAACACTTGCATGCCTGGTTTATGCATCAGATAAGCTGACATTGCTGCCTGCTCTTCACCAGTCAACACTTTATGGGCGAGTGGCAAAGAGAAAGCCACTGTTGAAAAAAGCTCATATTAAATATTGATTTGAGTTCACCAGAAGGCATGTGGAAGACTTTGAGGTCAAGTGAAGGGCTATTCCGATGGGACTGATGGGAGCAAAATTGAGCTTTTTGGCTATCAGAATAGACGCTATACAATATCCACCATGAGGCATGGAGGTGGCAGCATCATGATATGAAGCATGGTGGTGGCAGCATCATGGCGTGACGCATGGTGGTGGCAGCATCATGACGTACCG
The DNA here is from genome assembly GCA_024666655.1 of Dascyllus trimaculatus. Classification (NCBI taxonomy): domain Eukaryota; kingdom Metazoa; phylum Chordata; class Actinopteri; family Pomacentridae; genus Dascyllus; species Dascyllus trimaculatus. The sequence goes on from CM045460.1 coordinate 26,051,492, forward strand.
CATGGTGGTGGAAGCATCATGATGTGACGCATGGTGGTGGCAGCATCATGACGTACCGCAGGTGGTGGCAGCATCATGATGTGAAGCATGGTGGTGGCAGCATCATGATGTGAAGCATGGTGGTGGCAGCATCATGACGTGAAGCATGGTGGTGGCAGCATCAAGACGTGACGCATGGTGGTGGCAGCACCATGACGTGAAGCATGGTGGTGGCAGCATCATGATGTGAAGCATGGTGGTGGCAGCATCAAGACGTGACGCATGGTGGTGGCAGCAACATAATGTAAAGCACGGTGGTGGCAGCATCATGATGAGAAGCATGGTGGTGGCAGCATCATGAAATGACGCATGGTGGTGGCAGCATCATGACGTTAAGCATGGTGGTGGCAGCATCATGATGTGAAGCATGGTGGTGGCAGCATCATGATGTGAAGCATGGTGGTGGCAGCATCATGATGTGAAGCATGGTGGTGGCAGCATCATGACGTTAAGCATGGTGGTGGCAGCAACATAATGTAAAGCATGGTGGTGGCAGCATCATGATGAGAAGCATGGTGGTGGCATCATCATGAAATGACGCATGGTGGTGGCAGCATCATGACGTGAAGCATGGTGATGGCAGCATCATGACGTGACGCATGGTGGTGGCAGCATCATGATGTGAAGCACGGTGGTGGCAGCATCATGATGTGAAGCATGGTGGTGGCAGCGTCATGATGTGAAGCACGGTGGTGGCAGCATCATGATGTAAAGCACGGTGGTGGCAGCGTCATGATGTGAAGCATGGTGGTGTTACCAGGTTACCAGGTTACAGAAATTAATTATGTGCTTTTTGAAGAGCTTGATGTGACAAAAGCTGCAAAGCTAAGGCCATTATTTCCTCTTGAAGCTTAGTTTTGACAGAAAGGGGAGTACAATAGTATATAAAGGAAAAAAGCTGTAAATGTCCTAATAGGTGGTTTCAAACCTACATAGAAGTTATGTAAAGCAGTCATGTGTCTGCAAATACTTAGCAGTAATCGTTTAATTAATGAGGAACAAATTAGACGGGGTTGACCTTAAAGTTTAAGGTCAGTTTTTCTTCTGGGATCCCAACTTTGAACATAAACAGCTCGGAGGTTCAGTTTTGTTTACACAGTCACCGGAAGGCCTCAGAAATTCATGTTTCCTGGTAACCAGACGTCGGACGGACTCGGTCTCAATGGGATCTGACCGAGAAAAGAGAATTAAGTGGAGTGAAGCTAAATGAAATCTGCCGCGCTGGAGGCACCTGGGGTTTTTACGGGTGACGGAATCTAATCTATGCTAATCAATTTAGTCGGTGTTGACAAATTAAATTTTTGAACATTGAGGTTGGTGCATTGTGGCCAAGCATAGCAAATATAAAGCTAATAAGAGTAAAAAAAAAGGCTATTTATTAGCTTGATAATCCTAGGGTCTTACCTGATTTAAACACCAGACACTTGTGCTTTAAAAAAGGATCCATCCTCCATGAAGGACCTAGGATCCCTAATCTGTCTCTATAGCTACCAGTGAGCAGTGATTCCTAACACGTCTCTGGGGGTCATCAGGTGGAAACCTCCCTTCAACGCTGTTTCTCCTACTTAGTCCCACGACACCTCCAGGAGGCTAGGAGGTGAACTCTGGCGTCCCAGAGTCCCCCCCCCCAGTGCCAGTTCACACTGCTCCTACACAATTCAAACACGTTCAACTGATCCAGGCCCGTTTAGGAGATGCTCCAGGCAGTGACCAGTACCGATGCTACCATTTAGTCAACTGCTAAATGCTAATACTAACTGCTAATTCAAACAGCACTGCCATGTTCAACTGACCCAGGAACATTTAGGAGATGTTCCAGGTAGTGACCAGTGCCAATGCTACCATATAGCTAACTGCTAAATGCTCATGCTAACTGCTAATTCAAACAGCACTGCCACGTTCAACTGACCCAGGCCCGTTTAGTAGATGCTCCAGGTAGCGACCACTGCCGATGCTACCATATAGCTAACTGCTAAATGCTGATGCCAACTGCTAATTCAAACAGCACTGCCATGTTCAACTGACCCAGGCCTGTTTAGGAGATGCTCCACGTAGTGACCAGTACCGATGCTGCCATTTAGTCAACTGCTAAATGCTAATGCTAACTGCTAATTCAAACAGCACTGCCACGTTCAACTGACCCAGGCCCGTTTAGGAGATGCTCCAGGTAGTGACCAGTGCTGATGCTACCATTTAGCTAACTGCCAAATGCTAATGCTAACTGCTAATTCAAACAGCATTGCCACGTTCAACTGACCCAGGCCCGTTTAGTAGATGCTCCAGGTAGCGACCAGTGCCGATGCTACCATTTAGCTAGTGCAAATGCTACATGCTAATGCTAACCACTAACTGCTTAAAATATACTAGTAACAACCTCACCACCCACATAGAGACAATACAGAAAAATCACAGAAAAAAGTAATAATTTAAAAGTTAGCCATAAAAGAAGAGACCAAAACTTTAAATTATAAATATTTTTACACACTAAAACAGTATTTTTTGTCTTTTACAGCGTGTGAATTTAAAATTACAGTATTTTTACTCGCCAAAAATATTTTTATTTTACAGATAATTGCCATTATTATTTTTGTAAAGGGTATATTTAGGATTAAAATATGGTAAATATTTTTTAACTGCTCTTCTATAGATGTTCCCATTTTTGTTAAATTACAGATATCTAATAATATAAAAGAAAAAAAAAATTAACACGTAAAAGTAGAAAAAACTAAATTGTACATAATAACCACATTAAAAATCTGTATTATTCATAATTAGTTGTTATATAATGCGTGACTATAAAAGTACACTTTCTCACTGTATTTAAATCAGCTAAAAAAATTATTTTCCAGATATTTGAAGTTATTTTTTTCATTTTTTACAATTTTTTAAACTTATTTCGTGGATTTTCTTTATCATTTGTTAACTAAAAACCCATCAGAGAGAAAATATATCCCAAAAAAAGCTACAGTAATTTGAAAAGACCATGAAACAGGAACTGAGGCGCAGTCTGCTCCTGCACACACTTTCGCTTTTCACTTCCTCCACTGTGCTGGCATTAACAAAAAAAAAAGAAATCAGTCACATCTATTTGTGTTGGTGTTAACAGCTAATCTGTTCACGCCGTCACTCACTTACAGTAACATCGCTGAGAACAAACAGCAAGTCTTCCCTTTGATGCAGCACAAACAGAACCGGCTGCACGCGCTCCGCTACCTGCCGCTAATCTGTTTACATGCTTTGGACTTCTGATTTCACGTCGAACCCCCTCCAGGCTGCTTATTTTCACAAACTATTATTAACAGCCAGAGGGAAGAGACCACATTTTAAAAGGTGGGCTGTTTTTTTTTCGCCACCATCTCATGCGGAAAATCGTTTTAGAGCAGCTAAGTCGAGTCAGAAAAAGATAAAAATACGATCTCATCATCCAAACACGCCTTTGCACAGGATATTCGCTGTGCACACCTGAAGCATCGCCGCCTTTTATTGCTCAGATCGAACCTCTCTCACAAGGCAAAGTGAGATTTCAAACCACTGAATTATTGACTTCATGAAAGGCCAGTTTGCTGTTCTGGGTCTGCAGTCAAATCTGGATGGTAGATAATTATTTTTTCAATCCACTGTTGGATGAGAGAGATGAGAATATAAATATTTAAAATCAGATTCCTTCCTGACTGTCTTAATGAGAGACGTGGACCGATTCTTTGCAGCGTTACAGAGCAACTTTACTTATCTTGTAAAGGAGCCATGGAACGTCAGTGGACGAGTCAATCGCAAATGCAGACTTTCGCCCACAAATATTTGCTTTTTCTTGAAACGTTGCTCTAGATTTTGATTTATACCACTGTTGTTTAGTATTAATATGCTTTTATTCAAACAAAAAACCTCATAATCTCAGCTATTCAGAGTTAAAATGATGCTATACAATGTCCTTTTCTGCCTTCATGATGAGAAGCATGGTGGTGGCAGCGTCATGATGTGAAGCATGGTCGTGGCAGCATCATGATTTAAAGCACGATGGTGGCAGCGTCATGATATAAAGCATGGTGGTGGCAGCATCATGATGAGAAGCACGATGGTGGCAGCATCATGATGTAAAGCATGGTGGTGGCAGCATCATGATGAGAAGCGCGATGGTGGCAGCATCATGATGTAAAGCATGGTGGTGGCAGCATCATGATGTGAAGCATGGTGGTGGCAGCATCATGATTTAAAGCACGGTGGTGGCAGCATCATGACGTGACGCATGGTGGTGGCAGCATCATGATGTAAAGCACGGTGGTGGCAGCGTCATGATGTAAAGCACGGTGGTGGCAGCGTCATGATGTAAAGCACGGTGGTGGCAGCATCATGACGTGACGCATGGTGGTGGCAGCATCATGATATGAAGCATGGTGGTGGCAGCGTCATGATATAAAGCATGGTGGTGGCAGCATCATGATGTAAAGCATGGTGGTGGCAGCATCATGATATGAAGCATGGTGGTGGCAGCATCATGACGTGAAGCATGGTGGTGGCAGCATCATGATATGAAGCATTGTGGTGGCAGCATCACGACGCGGTGATGCTTTTCAGCTGCAGGCCCTGGAAGGCTTGTTAAGATAGAGGGTAACAGCTGACATTAATTGTTCGTAATATGCTTAACTACCTCCTTTAACCATATTTTGCTGCCATATAAAGATCTTATTGGAGCATCAAATTAAATAATCTAGACTAAACAAAACAGGAACACGCTACCCGATACGTATTTTCCTTTTTCAAGATAGGGCTTGTTTGGGAAGGAGTCCCTCAGTTTAATGGATGGATAGACAGGTCACTGTTATAGTCTCATGTTCATTAGCACTAAATGAGCAGGCCAGTATCCCTGTACATTTCTTGTCTGATTGACCAGGTTACAGAAATCAATTATGTGCTTTTTGAAGAGCTTGATGTGAAAAAAGCTGCAAAACTAAGGTCATTCTTTCCTCTTTAAGCCTAGAAATTAAAGCTTAGTTTTGACAGAAAGCGGAGTACAATAGTATATAAAGGAGGATGCTCATTTTCTGCCTGTAATCTTAATTCTCCCAGCCTGGAGGTCTAATTTGTCAAGTTTACCAAGTGCGACACATTCCCTGAAGAAAATGCCCAATGTGGCGAAAATAAAAGCGGCATTTGTTGGACTTACTTTCACCAAAACTGTTCGAAAACTGCAGGTGATGATTTCCAGAACCACTTCAACGACAGTCACTTCCTCTGCGTCACTGACTCAGCGTTATGAGGCTGTGAGTTTACAGCGGAAGTTAAAATGTCAGTTTATAAAATCCCACTCTGGCCTGCTGATGAGGATGAGGAGACTCAGACATTTCGAAAGTCTCCCAAGTGTCTGTTTTTTCAAGGAGCCCGAGGTATTCGTTTTGGCTTGACGGCTTTGTTAATGTTATTGACTAAATCTGAGGCTGTTTATTCAGGTGAAAAATTCAAAAAACAGCCGAGGGCCTAACCAGAGTATTCTATCGGCCTGGAGCTAATGGCGCACTGCATACACAGCATTAATTCTACAGTTGGGTGCCAAAGTTTTGCATTTTCTCCACCCAACTATTGAATCCTCTGCTCTGTTGTTTCCAGCAAATATGATTCCGCCAGAACTTACTTGACAGAGCAGAGTAGTAGTAATTATATGCTGCATATCAAGGCGTTTTTTCTGATCGGTATCGGTGCAAACTTCAGTCCGATCCGGTGTCTTGATCTGCTGTCACACAGGTGTCCTAAATGGAGAACACAATTTATGCCAGGATGCAAAATTTGAATAGTTTTCTAAGTCAATAATCGGCAGCGTTATCAATCAATAATGGATTAATCAATAACACAAATTCAGCACAATAGATACTTGTCCTGTAATGATACTGTTATGACCCTGCGGTTTAGCTTTGCTGTCCTAGTTGACTTCAGCTTGTTTTAAAAACATTAACGTGGCCTGGAGGGCATTAAGCACCCCAGAAGTCTCTGTCATGGTGCCCACTGCTAGCTAAACCCCCACACTATTTAGCTTGCCAACATGAACTGCCCATAGCCCAAATGACCGCCTCCTCTGGTCACAACAGCAGAGGCTCCACCTGGTGGCACAACCAGGTACTACAGCTAAACTACACTACATTTTCTGACATGCAGAAATCTCTGTCATGGTGGCCCTTTACAAATTTGAGTGCCTGCTTAGTCTGGTTGCTGCAGCATTAAACAGTAAAAGGCTCCACCTGGGGGCATAACAAGGTACTACAGCTACACACAATATTTGGAGTGTGTATTATCTGAGAGGATATGAGTTTTTGTCATCTTTTGAAGCTGTGGAGCCACTAATAACACAACTTTCTCCACACTACATTCCAGACAGTGTCCTTTCAGAGCTTTACAACAAGGTTTGTAACCACTTGTGTAAAATTAAGGAACAGCTTGGAGTTGTTTCTTAATGCTTTGCAGAACTATTCACCTGTCTAGCATATATACACTGGATTAATTCGTATTATCTAATAAAATGGCCTTGGATTGATAAATAATAAAATATCCCCCCTGTAAATTTATTTAGTGAGAGACAATGGTTGCAAATATCCACCTTTGCGCCTACATTTCGTGTCAGAATTAGAAAAATGTAACCTCCCACCTCCTTTTAAACACTCACAAAGCAAAAATAAACTCGTGGATGCAGGCAATAGCTAATCAATGATGAAAATGAACCGGTGCAACCAGCTCTTTTCTGGACACCATCACCCATAAATCACCTTGTCTATACGAGGCCATTACTCGGCCTTCAACTCATTAGCAACGAGAAGATAAATCAACACTGTGGTTGCTGAATAGTGAAGGTCTTATCACAGGAACCCCAGACAGCGGTGGAGGAAGCGGAAGGTGTAACGGAGCTCAAGCTGACAATTAGGGCGACTGCTTTTCAAAAGTATATTTTGCAGAAGGGAACAATCTTGCTGGGTGTTTAGTAGAAAGGGCTTTGACAATATGAATGATAAACTGTACTGTACACTCAACAACAGACCTTTGGGTACAAGTAAGAAAGTCAGGAACAACGAACTCTAGTGTTGCAAACTTCCCGCCTCCTTAAACACCTGACAGCGTGATGCATATAATTACCTTACACAGTCCTACACATACATGTAGGTGAGTCATTTGAACCATGTGAAGTCACAGCTTGTAATTACAGGTTATTGCTGTGAACTACTAATCACTCATAACATGGGAGAAAGATGTGGGCACAACCAGTCAAAGTGCTGCTTCTAATAAATGCGACACTTATGTATTTATGCCAAGAGAAAACAAAGCTGATATTGTACAGTTTTGGCAAATCTTTAACATTTAATTTTACAGCTTTGCCTTCGCTCTTTTTCAGTCAGATTGGTAGATTAGATACGACGGGCCCAAGACTAGAGACGCAAATTTTATATATGCAGGAATATCAATTAAAATATGAAAAATTGAATGCACAAACTGAGCACAGTGGACATCTATCCTATGCAAACACTGGTGCTCTAGTCAGCAGACACACGATACGGGCCATTAAGGCAGCTCTGGTACATATAAGAAGTCATTAAGCATCACAAACATCTCTGTCATGGTGGCCCTTTACAATTTGATTGCCTGCTTACTCTGGTTGCTACAGTATTAAACAGTAAAAGGCTCCACCCGGTGGCAAAACTAGGTACTACAGCTAGACTACAACATTTGGAGTCTGGGAAAATTAGCATCAGATACTAAACGACTTGGATTGTGATAAAAAAAAAAAAAAAGAAATATTGAGACATCCCTCGAAAAGACATCGCGGTTTAGGAACGTGATTTCGAGAGACAGCTACGCTTTGGTAAATATCTTCCATTTTTTCTTGAAACACGTTACTGACGACTGAACCAACCCCAAAACAAATGAGACAACTCATTAGCCTTACATTTGAAATAGCATTTAGCCTGTGATTAATTTACACACAGTGCCTGAATTGTTAAAAAAAGCTTCTCAAGACATTAGAAGTTGCACCAACAACGGCCCCATGATCCAAACATGCGTATTTTTTCAGGCTTTAAAATAAATCATGTTTTTGCATTCAAACAGCCTTTTGCCTTTTCTAAATCAAACATGGAGACAGATGTGATCATCCTGCATTCATGTTTTACAGCTAGAAACTTCCTGTTTCTGTGGTTGAGGTATTACTCAAGCTGTGGCGACATCGTTCTGTAGAAACAGTCGCATTACGGAGGCAACGTGAAAACGTTTCATGAGGTTAAGGAGAGGGCGAAGGTTAGAATAAGTCACCAGGAAATTAATGTAGGTCAAATTTAAAGTCATGAATACACGAAAATACCTCTTTAGTTGCTAAACAAAGGACAATTTAAGAGTGGGAGAGATATTTTGAATTCGTTTTTACAGGATTAAGACACGGAATACTAATATTTGAGCCCCTACGTCCAGTATTAAAAGCAGGATATAGCGGCATTTAGCGCCTTTTTCTACCTTACTGGTATCCAAAGTGCTTTACAATGTGTTTTGCAATCACCCATTCACACTCCAATGGCGACTGAGCTGCCATGCATCGCGCTTGCCTGGCATTGGGAGCAACTTGGGGTTCAGTGTCTTGCCCAAGGACACTTCGGCATGCGGAGGAGGCGGGGATCGAGCCGCCGACCTTCCGATCAGTAGATAAACTGCTCTACCACCTGAGCCACAGCCGGCCCCATTATCACATGACTAAATGGAGTTTCAGGTCATGAAAAGGGAGAATTGGGGCCTGCAGGCAACGGGGAGGTTCCAGATTGAGATCATGCTAAATAGGGTGGAAAAAAAAGCAGGTTATGCTCGTGAAAATGTCGCACCTGTGCCACCTGTGCGCTGAACTCACAGGTCCAGACGGGTGACGGCGAGCCAGCAGCCCGGAGACTAAACACAGACGTCCACAGTGATGCTGCGTGTCAGGCTGTTCTCTGTACACGCCGGCCGCAGACCCTTCATGATTAATCACATTCAGTCTCTCCGGATTATTTACACGCAGGCAGCAGCGATACATCATGCAGCTCCTGACGGCTGTGAGGGCTCCGTGTCATAAAAACAACATGCACGCATGATCGTATGAGAACATCGACCACACGTGCACAAAGAGCAACTTGTCAGCGGCCGCATCCCGTCTCCTTTAGACAAATCCTCCCTCCCTCCCTCCCTTCCCCCTCGAACAATCTTCACGTCTCTCCATTATGTTGGTGAACTGGAGCTGAAGGGAAAGCGGGGAACGGAGCGGAGCCGCTGCATTTACGCTCGGGAAGAGCGTCGCAGGGCAGCGAATACAACAGCAACAAACACAAACACAGTGCCTCTCATGGAACCAGCTGGAAGGGAAATCTAACTTCGAAGCCCATTAATTACAATTCATGTTTGCTTTGATTAAGCTCCACTTGTCCGTATGATCTATATTTAAGGAAAATCTAATGGCTTCAGATATTTCCCAGAGGACGGCTGTAGATAGTAAATATTGGACTTACATTTAAACCTGCAGTAGACAGAAAGCTGCTACTTGAGGCTTCACACAGGACCTAAACCCACTTCCTCTTCATTATGACATTGTGACGGTTTGTTTTCCTATCATACATATTGCGACATGTAAAAATACCAGAATTCTGACCAGTGATTTTTGCAGGGAGAGTTCATCACTGGCAAAGGCATCCAAACAAGCTCTTCTCTTCGGGTGATCTGACTTTGCATTCGTCACTCGGAGCTTTGTGCTGCTGATTTGAACGGTCAAACAAGTTGATCACGTTGCCTCATGTAGCGGCAACAATTGCAAGACTCTGACGACGGATTATCGAGTTTTGGTCGACGTCATTTCTGCAGCTGAGATTGCGTTTCTTTCTGTGTTTCTCTCCTGTTATATTTTCAATTTTCAGTGTAAATTTGGAGCCTGGAGGTCAACAAACTTTGCATCTTGTGAATAAAGTTAGAAACCCTTAAATCAGAGTAAAGTATGTTATATCAACCAGACTTCTTTTGTAGATTCGTCATTTATTTATATATTATTTATCATTATTAGTCAGATATTATTTATTATTACTCTTAATAATTTATCATTATTGTTTCTAATTCTCCGGTGGTGTGGCGTGTTGGTTTTTCTTTAAATTTTCTTTATATGTTTTTATATTTCTTATTTAATATTCTGTCTTTCATCTCTTTTTTTAATGTTGTAGTGTACTGTGTGCTTGTTAAATCTAAATTTCCTGGAGGGCACTGCCTGAAAGGATCAATAAAGTTCTATCTATCTATCTATCTATTTGAAATGACGACTGTGAGGGTTTTCTTTCTGTATCATACGGTGGCCGACGAGGGCCAAACGCACTGCAACGGCCGAATGCGTCTCAGTTACAGAAAACAGCTTCAAATACATAAAAGACGCAAATTCACAAACTCAAGTCTGCACAAGTCAAACACGAGCTGTCACGCTGAGAGCGCCCCCTGCAGGTTTGGAGCACTTCCCTTGTAGTGGCCGGTTATGCAGCGTTTTTCGTTTGCAGATCGTTTCTTGGTTTGCATCGTTTTGTGTTTTGCATCGTTTCTCTATTTTGCAGCGCGTTTGATGATGACGTTTTTTTTTTCATTTGCACCACGTTCCTCTTTTTGTACCTCGTCTAGACTTGTGTTTGAGTTTGTGAATTTGCGTCGTTTTATGTACTCGAAGCTGTTTTCTGTAACTGAGACGCATTTGGCCGTTGCAGTGCTTTTGGCCCTTGTCGGCCACCGTAGTATCAAGCAGCTACAAAACGTTGCATGATATGTTTTAGTTGCTTTGCTTTAGTTCACACAGCACCTGCCTCTCCTCGTCTGCAATTAGGGCTGCAACAATTAATCAATTGATCAATTAATTGAGAACTATTTTGATAATTTGAGTGATTTCATAAGAACAAAAAGGTCAAAATTCACCAATTCCTAATTTGTAATAAGAATAATTTCAGTTTCTTTTTACTCCTTTATGACAATAAACTGAAGATCTTTGGGTTATGGAGATTAAAGGACGTCTTGTTGGGCTTTGAGAATCACTGGTAGACTTTTATTACCATTTTCTGAGATTTTATAGACCAAATAACTAATCAGTTAATTGAAAAATAATCGACAATGAAAACAATCGTTAACTGCAGCTCTATCTGCAGTCAGGGCATTGAGTACATTGACTTACACTTGTCTGTCTAACACAGCCCTGACAGAGCAGATACTCTCTTATCCTAATTAATCCACATGTCTGCACAAGCTGCGGTTGTTTGATTATTACTCACATGGAGGCTTCAAGTCTGTTTTCTCATGTGCTTAGTGTTGCCAGAACACATTCTGCGTCGATAAGGCCGGAAGCTGCTGCCATGTTGAAGCTCTCCTTTTGCTCCACAGTCTGTGTCGACGAAGTAAATCTCCTACAGACCAAACTAATGATTTTACCATTACAACCAATGCCGTGACTCATGTTTGTCTGTCTGTCTGAGTTCCCTTTAGTCCCTCAAGTGGCAAAAAACTGAAAAAAATCAATGACCGCAGCTGTAAATTCATACGATAGCAGTCATAAACTAAACTACACATTGCTGGAGAGTCAAATCATGGAGACACTTTCCCGGCTTCAGGAATAATTTGCAGGCTTTTTCACACTCTCTTATGCTCCGTTGACTCCTGGCTACATGTTTGTGCACTATAAATAAGTTTTGCAGGTGCAGCGATGGAGTTGGAGTACAGGGCATGCACTGCTGCTTAAAAAAATAACACATTTTACAGTGTTTCTAGCTTGTATTGCAAATTAAAATCGAAATAAATAAATAAAACTGACAATTTCTCTCTGCAATCTACACCCAATAACCTATAATGACAAAGTTGTTTCTTGCCATTTTTATTAAAATTATTAAAAATCAAAAACTGAAACCTCTTATTTACAACAGGATTCTGGAGGCCTGTTAGAATCACTGTAGCTTCCAGTTTCTTGGGTAAATCTCTACAAGCTTTGCACAACTGGATTTGGACAGTTTGTCGTATTCTTTGCGGGAGATCCCGTGAAGCTCTGTCAGATTAGATGGGAAGCGGATGTGAACTGCCATCTTCGGTTCTCACCACAGCTTTAGCCGGACCAGGGACAGTCAGAGATTGATCCTGAAGCCATTCAGCCTTGTCTTGGCTGTTTGCTTTGATACGGTGTCTAGCTGATATCCCCAATCTCTGGTGGCTGGGCTCCTTGGCAGGTTTTCCACAAGGATCGCTCTGGACTTGGTTGCATTTTTCTTCACCAGCCTCACGACTGAGAATCACCTTCATAGGATGATGCTGCCACCACCATGCACACTGTAGCCATGGTATTGTCCAGATGATGAGTGGTGCCATGTATTTCTGCAGATGGGCTTCCATACCTTTCACTCAGACTGGTTTCCATTTGGCAGCTCAACTGGGTTCTTCGTCACCTCTTCAACCAACAACCTACTTGTTAGTTTCTCAGTTTAACTGGAGCTTTACGAAGAAACTATTTCACAATTATTGTTGTGCTGGAAACGCTTAAAACTGCAGAAATACTTTTACACCCCTGCCTTAATCTATGCTTGTTCTTTTTGTCCTGCAGTATCTTGAGGAACCTGGTATACGCAGGTGTTTCTACACTGCAAAAACCCAACATCTTACCAAGTTTATTCGTCTTATTTTTAGTCAAAATGTCTCAACCCACTTGATTTAAGATAAATTCACTTTAAAAGTAACATTTCAGCAAGATGAAAGGAACTTGTTTTAAGACAAATTTTCACTTGTTCTATTGGCAGATTTTTTTTAAACTTATTTCCAGGTAAAAGTGCCTTGAAATAAGTTCTTTTTTCTTGTTTTGGGAGGGGCATTTTTTCCAGTGTAAACTATGTCCACTCCCATCATTCTGCCTCAAGTGAACTCTAATTATTGTGGACGTCTTAAGGATTGTTACCTAAAGAACAGCAAAGGGTCTGAAAAGTAAGCTTGAAAATGTGCAATTTTAGCTTTAGATTTTTTATAAATCTGCAAGCATTATAAAGAAAAACCTGTTTTCACTGTGTCACTATGAGTTACTGGGGGAAGACTGATTATTGAAGGTCCCACGGTGCCACTCAGCTGTTTGTGCTACATAACGTGTCCACTCTTAATGCTGTTATTGAAATTTTGTGTATAAATTTATGAGCAGACTGGAGCGGTCCAACAATGAAACTGCAAAGGTTTTAATCACACCTAAGGAAAGCAGAGTCAGGTACACACCTGGACTTTGGAGGCACTGGAGGCAGTGTTTATATGGGCTGTTTGTTGTTTGTGTTTGTTTTTATTGTCTACTTTTTTATATGGGCCTAAGAGTCTGAAATAAAGATAAAGAAAGATTGATAAAGTCAGGAGTGCATCAAGTCAGAGGGTCTGTATCCACTCTGGAGCGACTGTAAACAGGTATCCCAGCTCTGATGTGTGTTATTACTGAGTGACTGACCCAAAATGTATAGGGCAGCTAGTTCAAAGAGCCCGAAGCTAAAAATCCATTCATACGTGCTTTAAATAACTCTACAGATACATGATTTTAAGTAGCATATGCCATGTTGAAAGGCCACTTAGCCCAGTGGGTAGTCTTGACTTCCATTTGACTTTTTATAGATGACAAAATGAGGACAAGTGCATCACATCAAAAGTTCCAACTCAGGTGTTGTGTTATGAAATCCTTTGGGCAGCGTGGTGACAGCATTTCCCATCATAAGCCTCTACAATCTATTTATGTAACATCTGACATCAAAATAAACCATTTACCAATTCAAACTGTGTACTTATTTGTTCCTGCAAAACAGGATTTGGCACCGGAAAACCAGCGATTATTCATACAGAGATGTGTCAATACTGCTGGAAACCAACTGTGATCTACCGTAAGCGAAAAAGAAATCAACAAAGACAAAGCTGAGGGCTGAACCATATTTTTAAACAGAGCAGGAAATAGAGGCGGGATACGAGTTCGCGAGAATGAGTCGAATCAATCAGCTGGATCTGTTTACCGACCAGCAGTGTGGCCGAGAGCCAGCGTGAGTGTTTGCTTCGGTCTGTTTGCCAGGCCGCCCGTCCCGCTCACGACACACACAATCGTAAAATCTGAGCTGCATTCTGAAGGAGTTTCACTGCAAAACGAGATATTATGTTCACGAACAAGAAACAGTCGTTTTACAAAATGAGGAAGTCACACCTGAAGTGGAAAAATGATGGTTTTTCTCCTTTTCATACGAGCATTACTGCCTGATTTCCCTGTAGAATCGATTACGAAACATGCGCAGCATCAAATACACCACTAAGAATCAGAGGGACGCATGACAACAACATCCCAACAAACTCAATTTCCCACCTAAACGTTAATAATTAAAATCATCAGCTGAGGAAATAGAGAACGGTGATGGAAAACACTCCAATTAACCGTGCAGGGAAGACGCTCTGCAGTGCATTGGGAGTTTATTCCCATTTTATTGCTTATGGGAAGAAACTGAGGCTTTCACACCATCAAACACTAAAATGTGAGTCTTAAACCTGCTCTAGTCTGGAAACAAACGGGTTTTTAAGGCTCAAGTGTGTTTATAAATGCTCCAAATAGGGATATAGTGGAAGGTGGGATTGAAATATTCGCTGCTTTAGTGAGGAAGGAGATGCGATCAATCATAGGATTAGGGATAAATGGCGCGCCCTTTTGGACAGTCTCTACTTGTTCACATGAAAGGAGATAGAAGTTGAAGAACGACAAAAGGAGCCTGAGAGAAAAGATCAAACCCCTGCCGACACTCCCACCTCTGCACGCCTGGAAAAAAAAAAATGACTTCAGAAAGCTGTGAAAGCTGTCAGGTTCAGACCAACAACACACCAATTACAGCATCAGAGAGGTTTCGGGGGTTTCAGGTGTGGTTGACGACGCAACGACAACGTCAAGTGGAGCATGCAGATTCCTTTTATAGGTAGGAGTGAGGGTGAGCTGTTGGAACGTCACCATCGTAAACAAAAAAAAGCAGAAACTACTGGTGCATTTCAAAATAGAACGAGCTTCACTGCTTTCTCATAGACGTCTAATGATGCTATACTTTTGGGGCTGATGCTGATTTTTAGGAAGCAAAAAATTCAGATAAATTCGTGAGCCGATATTCTTCATGTAGTATATACATAAATATTTACAGACAGTATAGCCCTATTCTCACGGGATGAGTATTGCCTGGGGACCCCGTGTAGTAAATAAATTACCCCCTGGATGATGTCATCGCGTTACATATTGCGTAACATCCGCTCAGCGCTCACTTTGTTTTCAAAATGGCGGGTGCTAAGAAAAAGGGCACCAGAGGCAATTCGAACAAATGGTGCACAATCATTGTCTTTTTTTCTCCGTACGTGACGGGCCGATAAGCTCTTACCGGCCCTAAAAGCTCCTTTAAACACTTCAATGCAGCCTCCATCATTCGCCAAAAACTAATAAAAATGCTTCTAGTAAACAAAAACCGCCAAAATGCCTGTGGGGTCCCGCCCATTTCTGGCCAAATCACCGAGATGCGTATCTTCACGGGATTAAAATTATCCCAGGACTTCAGCAAAATATAGTAGGTAATTTTCGAGGGGATTTTTACTTTCTAAATTACCAACATGGCCGATTCTCACGGGATTAACATCACTGACGACCTCAGCAGTTATTACAAATAACAACAGGTCCCCAGGTAATACTTATCCCGTGAGAACAGGGCTTATGTTAGGGAGTTAGTTTGCAGCTTACCGCGCTCGACATGTGCTGCACGCAGTACTGATGGAGTCGGAGCCGCTCTGCTGGGCAAATTATTAGTCCGAATTGTCCGAATATTCGGTTGTCGTGGTGGTATCCGGGTAATAATTTTGAGAGCCAAATACCCGTGCACCGCCGTCACCGCTCTTAATTTTTATTTAATATGCATTTGAGTTGTCCTTTCTGTGTTAATAAATAAATAAATAAATAATGTTAGTCTATGTCACTAACACCTCCAACCAATCATCCCGAGCACTTATTTCGACATTATCTATCCGTCCATGCATGCTTGAGCGTCCACGAGAATCATTAAACCTAAATCATGCATCCTACATCCATCCCCACATGCACCTTAATCTGGACCCAGAATACAAATCGAAGCCTTTTCCAGAAGATGCATGCACAAACAGCTCGTCAGTTAATAACATGAGTGCGTCTAACCTGTCGAATTACGAAAAAACTGTAAGAAACTATCAGAAAATGGGTTCGCTTGTCGTCGTTTTTACACCTCTCCAACCTTCTTGTGTATTTTATTGCGTTGAATCCATCTTCATTACGATACATCACACAGAGAACTGGAGAATATTTCAGATCTAAATCATCTTCCATTCCCTTTGGTAAATAAAAATGTCAAAAGCAGTCAAAAGTGTAAAATGTATTAAATATATATATCTTCTCATGCAGTATAACCAGTCTCTTCTTTATCAGCACATGTGTCCTTTGGCCTTTAGTTGATGAGCTGCGTAATAATCGTGTGCTATCTATGTCTGTGATGACTGAAGCGTGCGTGGAAGTGTAACGTATCGTGTGTGTTTTGTCAGAGGGTGTGTGAGTGTCTGCAGGCTTGTATGGTGGTATATTAACATGTACATATGTGCTGGTGCCAATCATGTCCGCCTCGCAGCTGCCCGAGGTTCAGCACCAGCTGGCCGAGTGACAGCGAACCAGGCTCCAAAGTCATTTCACAGCTTTCTGTCTGGGAGGGAGAGCAGGTGCGCGACTGGCCGATACCTCCAGCTAAAGAGACGCCTGTTTGGACACAAAGTCCTAACCGGCATCATTATGACATGGGCAGAGAAAGAGGAAGATACAGAAAATAGATGAGCGGCTGGAGACAAAGGCGAGACTGTTTGTGCCTTCAGAGAATGGTGAGTTATTGTCTTTGACGTAAAACCAACTAAATCAAAGCAAACAGCAAGTGGCAGGTTATCTGGGAACTGTCAGCAACAAGACGCTGAGGAAATCACAGAATCTAAACTAAATACAGACAGAGTGGAAACCCAGAGACAACACAGCATGACCACAAACAGTGGAGACACTACAGCAACACAGAGAAACAGATTTATTTACCAAAAATAAACTAAACAAAACAAGATCTAACACCTGCGTTCGTTGCAGATTTACGAGGACGGGACCAAAATGCAGAAACCACAGATGGACAGGGGAAAGTAAGAAAAGAAACTTGAATCAAAACTTGTTTAACAGGGTTGACAAAGGCAGAAAGGGGAGCAAACAAAAGATAGCAGGAAGTCTGATGAAGATCCGAACTGAAATGAA
Source organism: Dascyllus trimaculatus (assembly GCA_024666655.1). Taxonomy (NCBI): domain Eukaryota; kingdom Metazoa; phylum Chordata; class Actinopteri; family Pomacentridae; genus Dascyllus; species Dascyllus trimaculatus. The sequence goes on from CM045460.1 coordinate 26,068,848, forward strand.
CATCGAAAGGGACCAACCTGATGAACACGAGGAAGACTGCGGGCTGGATTACAGGAGGTAGTCGAACAGAAGGTAGGCAAATAAACAGAACGACACATGAGAAGGGAAAGATAAGACTATTTATACACTGAGAACTGAATGGGGAGACGGGAAACAGGTGGCACTACTGAAGGCGATCAAAAGAGGAGGGAAATGCAGACAAAGGGCAGAAGTGAAAACACAAAAGACACACGAGGATTTCAAAATAAAACAGCAACTAGCGTCTGGTTGTGCACAAAAAAAGAGACACAGAAAAAGAAAACAAGCAGGAAGGAGCCTAACAAAACTAAACCAACAACCAAAACCCAAAGACCAACCTCAGAAAAAGACCTAGATTATCAGGAAAACACCAAAATATGTAGAAAAGCCAACAAAACTTTGTTTGTTGGAAGTAAAGGAATAATAACTGTTATTTGACATTCAGCAAGCTAAACAAACTGCATTTTTGCAGAACCGTCTGATACCAAAATTGCCTGCATAAACCTAAAAGAAACGTGAATTTTAGACACAGCAAGATTGCATGGAGTCAGAGGAAAGTCATATTTACGGTAGCCCAGAAGGGTCAATGCAACCGCAAAAGTCACAATGCAAATGCAAAGGCCACACGGAAAGTGCGCACCGGTCAGAAGAACAGGCTTCGTTTCCAGGGGACAACATTTTCTGACGGACTATTTTGATTATGGGAGAGTTTAATGAGACGGAAGTAAAACGCTGCTGCTGGATGATTGTGATTAAAGTCGTTACGTGTTTTCACAAATTAGCAATGTTGGTCACCGTGCTGAAGTTGTCATAATGTTATGTACGTGCTCTGCCGTCCATCGTTTGGTTATTGTGAAGCTAGCCCTGCGGTAAGTTGCATCAACTGTTAGCGTTACTATTAGCGTGTTGTGGCTTTTGCGGTTGCGTTGACCCTTCTGGGCCACTGTACAAATGTATTTATATAACATATTTAAAAGCAACAGGAGTTAACTCAAACTGCTGTATGGCTGAAATGAGAAAACGCAATGACTTAAAAGGAAAAGATGCAGTTAGCTGTGAATTGAAGATGAAATGAATGAATTGAAAACGTTTCAACTTGAGTGGAAAATTCAAGCGAATTCCAAACTATGTTTCATGAATTTGGTTTATAAATATGATTAGAAGATCAATCCATCTATCATCTATACACCGCCTAATCCTGTGTAGGGGCGCAAAGTTTCTGATTCAGGCTAAGGCAGGGGACATAGAGACAGACAACCAAGCACACTCTCATTCACACTTACGGACAATTTAGAATCATCAATTAACCTCAGCATGTTCTTGGACTGTGGGAGGAAGCTGGAGAACCCGGTGAAAACCCACGGAGCACAGGGAGAACATGCAAACTCCACACAGAAAGATCCCAGGTGATCCCTAACCGGGACGTGAACCGGGAATCTTCTAGCTGTGAGGCGACGCTGCTAACAACCGAGCCCTGGTTCGAAGATGAGAGATGGAAATAATAGAAAGAAATAACGTGTCTGGTTAGTTTTCAGTCCAGACAGATGATAAAGCTAGAATATATCGTCTGTTTAGAACAAATAGTGCTCAGATTCAAGCTGAGGACGCAAATCAAAGAAGCTTCAGATGCTTTGCGGCTGTGCGTCTGCATTAAAAACCCTCTGTGCCTCTAACTTTCTCCGTTATTACTCCTTTTAAATGTCAGTAGCTGCTCTCACAGCACAGATGCTGCCATTAACTTGTATTTGTTGTCAGACGAAGGAGTGATAATGCCGTCAGGATTTATCGGCAGCACACCTCCTGAGTGGTGAGCCGCGATGAGGTTTCACGCTCAGGCTGACATTTAACGACAGGAATAGAAAAATATGCAAACACGAACGACTGTACATTCGCGTATAGGTGGGAGACAAAGAGCAGGGCGGACCTGACTGTTCCTAAGACATGAGGAACGATCGTGGAGCTCACAGACCTGCTGGATTGTCTGATTTCAAAGACCCTGCAGTCGTACAGAAGCACCAACTGAAGCAGCACACTCGGTCTGAAGAGCCTGTCAGGAGGTTGAGAAGTTTCAGAAGCCCTCTCCGCCGTGGATGGTTTGATTGAGGGAGTTTATGTTCGACCGCTTCTGCCTGAAACTGACAATCCGACATTCGCACCCACTTCACACAGCGATCGGTCGGCCGTGTGGAGGTGAGAAAGGAGCCGGGATTTGAAATTCTCACTTAATATCTTGTTTCTGGACAGTCTGGTCACTTTTCATGCGTACAACCGAGTGTAACGCTAAGAATAGATGGAACTATGTGTTGTTTTCCACGTTTTTTATTTAACACTATATTGTTTCCTTGAGATTGTAACTCTGCATTCAAGTACTAGAATTGGTATTGATCAGTAAGAAGGTAACGTTCCCTCAACATCAAGTTCTGATGATGTTTTTAAGAAGACATTTTAAATCAAAGAACATTTAAAGGATATTTTTCATTTCAAATATGTTCCTTTGAAGGTTGAAAGTTATTTAAGGCCCCGTCCACACGAAGCCAAAACGCTTAAAGTTTCCAAAACGTCCTTCATAAAGACGGAGCTGTTTCAGTAAATGTGTTCGTCCAACGATGTAAAACACATGCCAGGCCTGTTGGTGGCGCTATGACGCCATAACAGAAACAAGCGGAAACTGGTGGCAGGACTTTAGGCATGAAGAAATCTGTATACGATGTAAACACAGAACATGGCGGCGGCAAATACGAGCGGACGAGCTGGTAGGACTCTAGTCTGGACGGACGATGAGGTGGAACTATCAGCAGGACATACGCAGCTCTATACGGAGACATTGTTGTCGTTGTTGTCTGAGTTTGGCGCATCTATCGAGAGGTGGCGCTATGAGGCAAGCGTGTCAGAAAAAGAAGCAGGGCGTAACAACGGTGCTGCATAAACGTCGTTTTCAGATCTTTGCACTCTGGGACCTAGGTTCAGAAATGATCGTTTCCAGACCCCCAAAACGCCGGCTTCTTGTGGACGATACACAGGTTTGAAGAACTATTTCTGTGTTTAGGCCTGGGCTCGTCTCCGTGTGGACGGGGCCTAAGATATAATGTTTTAATTGCAGCATTTAGAGGATGCTTGGGTTGTCAGTTATGTTGCACGATAACAAAAGAAGAAAATTCTACAACGAATATTCAAAACCTGTTTTCAAGACGTTATTATTGTTGCTGTTTATTAAACAAAATGTTCCAGTAATGTGACATAATAACAGAGTTAGAGCATTTTGCCTGTAATATTCTGAGGACACTTTGGGGATGTTGTTGAAGTAACATATAAAGAATGTTCTTCCACGAAACACAAATAGACGTTGTTCTTCATGCAACATTCAGTATATTTTAAGGAAAGTGTCTTGAGAGAACTTTATCCTGCTTTTAAGATGAAGATTCTTGGAAATAAACATTAAAAAAACCTTTGGCTGAAAACATGATTAGAAGTTTGCAGCAGAATTTTCTAAGAAGGTTTTAAGACCAGAAAAATATATCTAGCTGTCGGTTGTCTGTGTAGAGTCTCAGTCACCTAGATCATGATAATCCTAAGAGCTTCAGTAGAAATCAACTGGACTTCTCGTTTAGGTTCCTGAAGACGGAACAACTCCCATCCAAGAGGCTTCTTCAGGTCTTTAGTTCTTCGGTTGTGAACTGAAGAAGCCTCTTGGATGAAGGTGAAAGGTCTTCAAGAACCTAAAGAAGAAGTCTAGATGCTTTTTACTGAAGCTTCTTGCTGGGTTAGTCTAATAAGAGCGGGAAAGACAACTTCCTCAATCTTACAGTGCATAAAATGAATGTTTACATTTACCCCTTTTCCACCAAGAAGAACCAGGTGCTACTTTGGTGCTCAGTTGGTTCAAATCTGGTTCCTCCTAAGAACCTGTTTGCTTTTCCATTGGCAAGAAGCCAAGTTGGAGCCATTGTGTCACCGTGAAACCACTACGCTAGCATCCATTACATAGCAGGTAAACAAACACAGTAAGTTGATGATAACATCTATGTTTATCTCTATAGATAGTCTTAAGGCTGATTGTGAGGTGGAGGTCGTGATCGCGCTACTGGTGGGACACAACTGTACCGAATTTTAGCATCAACAGTTTGTGGTAAACTTCCGTGTGTCCTGGGAGTCATTCCAATACATGTGTGATGGGACCAGGGACGTCCTGGAGAACAAGGACACTAATTAGCGCTTGTGAGTCCCTTTCCACCGTTGATGGTTGGTCACGATAACCCCGCCCCCAGCCCCTGACGTACTCAGTGCTTAGCTCTGGTCCAGCAAAGAGTTGGTGCTTGCTAAGAACCAGTTTTTAGAACCTGGAGTCGGTGCTTAGGTGGTGGAAACACAAAGACCTGGTGCTAAGTCAGGCTCTGGCTATGAACTAGACCTGGAACCAGCTTGGTGGAAAAGGGGTAACAGAAGGTGCAAGAGTTTGTCTCTTATTGTACGAATGAAACTCTTACTTACATTGTACCTTGTAGGATTTTCATTGGTACATTACTGTATTTACACCAATCAGCCACAACATTAAACAGACGTGAAGTGAAAAACATGGATCACCTCGTTACAAAGCAACGTTCTGCTGGGAAACCTTGGATTCTGGCATTCATGTAGACGCTATACAGACATGTACCACCTAAACACTGTTTCAGACCTGACACATTGCTAAGGAATGACTCGAGGAACATTACGAGGAGCCTAAAACGATGACCAAGCCTACAAACTCCCCAGATCCCTATTTAATCAAGAATCTGTGGGATGCTAGAAGAAGTCAGATCCATGGAGGCCCGACTCTGGAACCCACAGAACCCAAGGGACCACCTGCCGACACCCTCAGTGTTTTTGCCGCGATGTGTTCGAGGTGTTTTAACAGCACAAGATGGACCTGCACAATATCAGGCAGCTGGTTTTAATGTTGTGACTGATGGGTGTGATTATAATTGATAAAGCAGATTAGAATGTGACTAATTGCGCTCGAGGCGGACTGAGTGAGGCAGCATGTAAGCCTACTGGATCTGACTGTCATCTAAGAGAAAGTGGACATGCTTAAAAGTCACTGGGGCAAAGTGAGGAGCGACGAGGCGAGAGACTCTCCGGCGACAGATCGCACCTCGTCACCATAGAAACTGGAAGACGACATGACAATGCCTCTATTGGGCTCGAGGAAGATACACAGCGGCAGCAGGGAATCGGAGTACGAAGGAGATGTGGGTGAGAGAAGAGAGGCAGGTGGGTGAGGGGGAGTCAGAGGAATGAATCACATATTTCTGTTTGTTTTGCTAATTCCACTCTGTGCTGTGGTCTCCGGACATATGGATTCATTTAATGATTACACTATGAGACACGTAGAAATGAATCATACGCTCAGGCTCTGTTTACATTCAGGCAGATGTTGGTTATGAAATTAGGTGGAGGAGCAACATTCATTTTAAATACAGTAACAGATTCTGCAATGATTTTTTTTATATATATATTTCAGCTAAAGTGGCCAGAAAAAAAGGAACATATGACAGTTTTCATGCAATCACAACTAAATCTGTTTGAAAAGGCAGACGCACTGTCCCCAAACAACTGATTTAAGTCCAACATTTGTCCCTAAACATGGCAAAATCGCCTCATACATCGATTCAGTTTCTTTCAAATCCAAACACAGATGCTTCCATGGTTCGTGGTAACTAAGTGTTGACGGTGACGAAAGGGAAGAAGATAATCCTCTGAAGAAAGCAAAGAAAAACACAAAGAAACCAGAGATAAGAGTGAAAAAGGCACAACAGGTGATGAAGCCGCAATAAATGTTATATATTCAACCAGTCTCCATGAATTCTGCGCGACCTTGCAATTTCGTCCAATCACCGCGACTTTTCCGCAATTTTGTCCCGCCTCCCGTGAGTTCCACCAATCACAGCAGTCCCCAGTAATGCACGTACGTCACCGAATTCACTTCCTTGTTTATGGTTTGAAGATACAGATACGTATGCAACAAAAACTACTGCAGAACAATTCCCTGATGTTCTTCATGAAAGCGGAGGTAAACTGTTTTGCACCCCGTGGAATATTGAGGTGGAACACAAACGAAATTCATCGATTGACAAACATTTTTCTACCGTAAACATATCAGGAGAATGGGTGAAACCAGCGGACCACAGACCAGACAAACCACCGTGATGAAGCTGTTGCATCCAGATCTGTGGCAGCACTGAAACAATGAAGGTCAGTTAGATTCATTAACTGACGTGACGAGCTGTGAGCGTGTGTGTGTGAACACGCGTGTGCCAGGATGTGAAATTAACTTTTTAAACTTTTAATGAATTATACAGTACAAAGAAAAAAAACGCAACTTTTGACAGTTTTTTTACTGTCTCCCGCAATTTTATCGCAACAAATACGCTTAAAACATCGCAACTTACAGCGCAATTTTTTTAGAAAAGCTCTCGCGAATTCAGACATTTTAGTAGCAACAATCTGGAAAAACACCCGCAAAATCCTGGAGGGACTGATATATATATCTAGACAGAGATGTGTTTAGATTTCTATTTATTGATGTAGTTTAAAGATATTACCAGTTGCCTAAATCACAGCAGTTGTGTTGCTAGTTGGCATCAAAAGAAAAGCTCCTCTCAGGCGTTGATTAGTTGCCCTCAACCTTGTTTTCTCTCAGGCAACATTTGCCCTCAAGTTGTGTATTACTACAAACTAGCTTCCCCAATGTCTGCTATTTTAAAGTTACTAATAACAAACCAGTGAAACAAGCCGTGTCTGCAGCACTACACATGGTTGCAAGAAAAAGTAGCCAATGTACATTCATCCTCCAGGTAAGCTAACTCTGCAGGCCAGCAACTACGCACATAAATGTCCACCAACAGGTCTGACATTCCTGAGATCATCCAAAGATTCCGAATCTAATTGTCGGACTTGGTGGAAATCAGTCATCTGGGGCCACAGTGGTAATAAAAGACGCTTTTTCGTGGTGGCGTAGTGATCTTTCCTGTAGCCCAGCATCAAAAGAAGCATACCCCCTTCAAAAATCATATTAGCTTTGTACTCAGGACACCTTGAAATCTAATAATCAAATCACAATGGGCACATGTCTTTGCCAACACACCACCTTTGGCCTCATCTGAATCTAAGTATTTCAAAATCCCCTTTGTGCTTGACAATTTCTTCTATGGCCATTGATTAAACTACTAAAAGCTCATCTCTGTATGTTAAACTTTTTCCTTAAACCGGCTTAGATATAATTCTATTACACCTCCAGTCATTACTACACTGCTGTTTCAATGTGAAAATGCTCTGGCGCGTCTTCCAGCATATAAAAAACATCATATGGACAAGTTAACAAGTTAAAAACACACCATGATTTTCACCTGAGGGGTCCTCAATGGTAGATTTTAAAGGAGTTGCATTAGCATGGGGGTAAATGCCACCCTAGCATCCAACACTGAAGCAGTCTTGCACACTGAATCATGTCAGTCTAGCTTTAATATAAATAAATGAACAAAAGTGACTTGGATGATGTCAGTAGAGGTTACATTAGAAAGCAGTTACGATGCTACAAGAAGTGCATCGTGGAAATCTGAGGACATGCTAGGTGCTGCTAACATTTAAATGTCACTTGCTGGGACTGGAGGACTTGTCGGCAGCGAATGACCCCGAGGTGATTGTCAGAGCCGAGACAGACGAGGAGATAAAGAGGCCGACTGAAGAAAACAACCAGGAACACAGAAGAGAAACAAACAGCAGGAGGGAGGGAAGGACCGAGGGACAAACAACGCAGACAAAGATTTTATGACTTGCACTGACGTCAATACTTTGTTGTTTTATGGACACTTTTGCGCAGCGGCTCCAGAGATGACACCGAAGAGGTGATTCATCAGAACCACTGACTGTACAACAAGTATCCACCAGGAAGCAATTATTCAACCAGAATTTAACAGGGCTAGAAGCCTACAGCCAGACCAGCAGCTCGGCTTCAAGTTACATGCTGTCTGGACCAAAGACGCTCCTGTGTTTGAGACCCGTCTGCTGATATATTCACCAAAGTGCTGTTTCATAATGATTAACCTGCAATATCTCGATTCCAAGGCATAAAAACCCAGCAGAAAAGATGTTATATAACAATCTCAGTGATTAGTGTTGCAGCATGTAGCATCGTTTGGCAGCTTTAAGTGAACACAGTCCAGTTGGGCAGTGGTGTAGGCCCAGACAACCTCATTTCTAAAACTCATATTCATTAGCAGGAAGCTGAGAACGGAGTGAAACCTGCATTTGAAAAATCTGCATGGATATCCACAGCCCAAGTATTGCTATGACCACAGTGTTAATATCTTCTGATGGATCATTCCAGCACGATAACACACCATGTCATGAAGCTTATCACAGTAAGTTCACTGTACTCCAGTGGCCTTCACAGTTACCAGACCTTAATCCAGTAGAGCACCTCTGGGATGTGGTGCAATGGGAGATCACATGGACGAAGAAAAGTCCTTGTAGATTAAAGTTCTGTGATCAGGTGAAACAAAAATTCTATTATTTGGCCACACTGAGCAGAAACATGTGTGGAGAAAAGAAGATGAGGCCTTAAACCCCAAGAACAAAAATCTACCATCAAGCATGGTGGTGGCAGCATCATGATCTGGGGCTGGTTTTGCTGCCAGTGAACTGGTGCTTTACACAAAGTCAACGGAATAATGATGAAAGAGGATCACCACCAAATTCTTCAGGACAATCTACAAACATCAGCCAGGAGGTTGATCTTGGGGTGTTCCAACAAGATAATGAGCCCAGACAGACATCAGATAAAGACATGGCTGAATCAGGCTAGAATGAAGGTTTTACACTGGTCTCCCCAAAGTCTTGACCTAAACCCCATCAAGAACCTGTGGACTGAGATGAAGAAACAAGTCTCTGTCAGAAAGTCGACAAATGTAGTTGGATTGCACCAATTCTGCCAAGAGGAGGGTCAAAGATACAACCGGAAGTTGGCAGACTGAAACCGAAAGCGCCCGGTTGAGTTGAGAATGGATGTTTAACCAAATATGAGCATTTCTGCATGTGTATTTTTGACCCAGCAAAAACAACCAAAATGCAAATCACTATGTGTTTTAATAATTCCATCTTAGAAAATTCAAAGACTGCCATGACACACATGGTGTTTACAAGTGTACGTAAACTTTTGTTCACGACTGTATATCCACCAGTTGGGGCAAATATCATGATCCTTTATTTTCATTTTAATCACATAATTTCCATTTCTGTCTCCAACACATACACAAGCAGCTGTACATAATACTTACATGTGTAACTATGTAGTTCTAATTGCATACTACTACCATGGTGAACTCCAGGCAGTGTCAGCAGGGCTAAATTTAAAAGTGAATTAAGCATTATTAAACTTTTAACTGCAGTTATTTCCAGAGATGCATCAGTTAAGAAGGAATATTGGACTCATCTGGGCTCTTCTGAAAGAACTTACAGTCTGGGATCTTGTGAAACACACGAGTACATAACATGCACTACATCAGCCCCATGAAAGTTCTGCAAGTCTGAAACTTCTCCATTCAAACGAGCAGAAGCTAAGCAGAGCTTCTTCTCCCCAGTCGAGCTGATGTTTATTACGGCGTCAGGAACAGACAGGAAGCCGTCCTTGCCAGTCATGGTCAAGTATTGCATATATTCTGTGCCGTATATAATCTCTGAACCTGTGAGGAAGCTGCAAGACAATAACTTCAGTGTTACAGAGCAATAAGGGCTGATTCCCCACAGGAGCCATTCTGACAACATATGCTGTGATTTATGTCTGAGAATGTAATCAAGTGGGGCCAATAACGTCCTCAGCAGAAGCATTTCTGGAAAGCAGCATGAACATCAAATTACAGAACACATTTATATATGAGGCCGCACTCACTGTACGGGCTGGAGCTGTTCACTAGTGCTGCGTTTATGCTGTACAGAGTTGAGTTCACTGCTATTCATTACAGTTTGTTACAGGTTTTTAGATCAACCCGTCAGTCTACAAGCGCAGATGTCAAGCACAGAGGGAGTGTAATCAGCGCCTGGTTGAGTAAAGCTCAGAAAACACCAGAAAGTGAATTTGATGCACGTCAGACCTAATTTGCAAACACAGTCCTGCTTGTCAGCAGCCAGCTGTGATCTGGCAGCGTTCCACACCTGTATGGCTTTTCACGCTCCAAAAACTATCCAGACTTTCAGCCTTTTATCAGCCTGATCCCAGTTTCTAGTTAATATACGTGTAGATCACTCATATCATCCTGTTGCTTTATACATTTCTAGCTTCAGGTATAAAACATTTTGGCTTGCAACAACCTGGTACCTCTGATCAGACTAACTCTAACCCTAATGTTACATCATTTTACATCAAATGCTTTGTTGTTATTTACCAGCATGATTAAACAAACAGTACAAAGCCTTCAGATGCTGCAAAATTACTCCTTTACGAGAAAACGTCCTGCATTTAAATGTTATTTTGGTGAATGCAGAACGACGAATAAGGTACCAAAAGCACTCAATGCATTAAACTGTCTCCTGTGACTACTGTAGTGCATCGTTATATTACTAGTATTCATGCATTAGTGATGCATAATTACGAGAGATGATGATCACGGCTTCCTGTAATGCCACAAACACAATAAAGCATTATAAAACAAACAAAAAATAGACTTCAGTGCTCTGTCTGAACCGGATGATCATCTGATTTAAGCATAATTTGAATCTTATATTTAACTACTAACTAAAACAGAGGACAATACACTGTAAAACAAATTCCTGTAAAGCTCTGGCAGCATTAAAAGACATCTATGGCATAGTGAAACATTCAGAAAGTGTAAAAACCTGCAAAAATATCTGTAAAATAATGATATTCACAGCAGATTTAAACACAGTAAAGACTGTGTTCTTTTACGGTCAAACACTGTTGAAAAAAAGTAAATTTGTACAGGGGCTGGGGGCTAAAACAGCTAAAAATTATTTACCAGATGTAAATTTTCTTTTAAAAAACAGCTGTTACTTGTGAAATCATTTTTAAATTTTTATTTTATGATATTTTTGGGGCTATTTACTCTTTTTAAAAACAGTGTGATTTTTTGGTGAAGTGTTGTAAAAGAATTAAATGCAGATTAAAATCTGATTTCTTTCAGTTTGGACCAGTTGATAAATATGTCAAGATAAGATAAGCCAGGATAAGATAAACCAGGATAAGATAAGTCAAGATAAGACAAGAAATAACGACATTCACAGCAAATTTAAATACAGTAAAGATGATGTTACTTTATGGTCAAACATTGTTTAAAAAATAATAGAATACAGGGACTGGGGGCAGAAACAGCTAAAAAAAATACAAATTTTTAGACTTTTCTTTCAAAAAACAGTAATTATTTGTGAAATCATGTTTTAAATATTATTTTTATGATATTCTTTGACTTTACTATTTTTAGAAATAGTGTAAAAGACTTAAATACAAATTAAAAACAGATTTTTTTGCAGTTTGGGCTTGTTTATATACATTTTCAATTTAAAACAGAAGCTATCTCCATTCATGTGCACTGGGCACGCTGGTGTAAACATGAAGCAGGGGGTTGGCTGGTTGGAGAATCCACTTCCACTTTCCAAGGAAGAACCACAATGGTTAAAAATTAATACCAGGGACTTCCTGAACTGCAAAACAGCTGCTACTCCAGACAACAAGTTAGCAACGCCTGTAATTCATTATTCATGGTGAAATAACCACTGATCGAGCAGTCAAGGCGAATGTCGTTGTTTTCTTCGGAATCGGAGAATTATAGTTCAGACCAATCAGAATATGGCGGTTTGCGTCATCGATAACAGTTTCTGCTAAAACCGAATGAGCAGCATTTCCCAAAATCTCCATTAAAGGCAGAAGTAGTGTGGATGAAAGGCATAAACATAGCCGAGGTTTTCCATTTCAAAATGAAAATGTGGTGTGGATGTAGCCGAAGCGTCTAAGACTCTGCCATAGGTGTCCCTGATGTCTGACAAAAACACTTCTCAGTGCTGGAAATACACAAATATTTTCTTTCTAAAAATCAGAAAAGCACTCTAGCGTTACTTTACAGTGTAAAGCTCGTTTTTTAGCAGTGAAAGCACTTTAAAAGTCTTATGCTATGCCTGCTAAGACATATTCTGTACTGAACAAGAGTCCAAAAAGTCCAAAAGGCAACAAATATAACACATATATGCATTAATTTACAACATGTCAACAGACTATTAAGGTTGGTCGGAATAGCAATATATGTGCTTTGGATATTCGGATAATATGGATGATTCAGTTCTGGGGGGGGACCGGAGCTTCACACCGGAGTTTGCAGGTCCACGTACTAGAACCACTGTGGTGTTCTAGAGCAGTGGTTCTCAACTGGTGGGTCGGGACCCAAAAGTGGGTCGCGAAGCCATTTTTAGAGGGTCGCAGAAGCATGTCCCCCCCAAAAAAGTAGTGGTGTAAAGTCTTTCATTTTAAAGGACATGTTTCTTAAGACATAGTTTGCTTTCAATAGCAGGATATTCAGTGGTGGTGACACCAGTAGTTTCCCACTATTAACCTCTAGATTTGTCTCTGCCAGCTTATTGGAGAAATTTATGCTAAAATGTGCCAAAAATAAACAAAAATGTCTTCAGAATCTGTCGAAATGGGCCAAAACATGCCCAAAAACTTGGCAAAAGCGTCTAAATATTCCAAAATGAGCACAATATACACCAAAATGAGCACAATATACACCAAAATTTCCCCAAGTTGTATCAAAATGCGTTGAGACTACACCCAAAAAAGCATAATTCATTAACAAAAGCAGCAAACTTGAAAAATTTGGGTCACGACCACTATTAATAGAGACATAGTGGGTCCTGAGGCTGGACCGGTTGAGAACCACTGTTCTAGAGCCTCGGCGACACTTGGCAGTGCTCAGCAGCATATTACATCCTCCACAATGCTCGGCAGCGTTGGGCAATGCTTGGCAACGCTTGGTGTCACCCAGCAGCGGTGCACACAAATATTCGAATATCAAAATTATTATTCGAATACCACCACAACGAAGGAATATTCAGATACAGATACAGACCGGAGTTGGCAGGTCCACATACTAGAAACACTGTGGTGTTCTAGAGCCTCAGCGACACTCAGCAGTGCTCAGCGGCGTACTACAGCGTCGGCGATGCTCGGCAGCATTCGGCGATGCTCGGCGTATTACAGCCTCGGCAACGCTCGGCAATGTTTGGCAACGCTCCACGTCAACCAGCAGCGGCGGACTTGGCAGTGCTCAGCGGCGTATTACAGCCTCCGCAATGCTCAGCAGCGTTCGGCGATGCTTGGCAACGCTCGGTGTCACCCAGCAGCGGCGCACACAAATATTCGAATATCAAAATTATTATTCGAATACCACCACAACAAAGGAATATTCGGATACAGATACAGACCGGAGCGTCACACCGGAGTTGGCAGGTCCACGTACTAGAACCACTGTGGTGTTCTAGAGCCTCGGCGACACTCAGCAGCGCTCAGCGGTGTACTACTGTACAGCGTTCGACGATGCTCTGTGTATTACAGCCTCCACAATGCTCTGCAACGTTCGGCAACGCTCGGCAGCACTTGGCAACGCTCGGCATCACCCAGCAGCAGCGCACACAAATATTCAAATATCAAAATTATTATTCGAATACCACCACAACAAAGGCACATTTGGATATTCGAATATTCCATACCAGCCCTAAAAACTATGCACATCTACTTAAATACCATTCATCTATTTGCTAATTTCAGTGTAGCACTTGTGAAATACTGTGATTGGTGACGTAAAATTCGGGTCCTCCTGTCCTACGATGTTATTTTTATGTGTTCACAAAGGAGTTGAGCTCTTTGTTTTGCTTGGGGCATGCCAGAGAAGCTAGGTGCTACATATAAAGATTCAAAACAAATGCATTTCCTGCTTTAATTTGATGTTTTTAGGACTTTTCAGCTTTATTTTCCAGTTTAAAATGTTTGAGAGCAGAATAAAAAAGCAATAAAATGTAATAAGTGACATTATTTTTAACAGCATGACTAATAATCTGTTACTATATTTTAAAATCCACCTTCCCAACACTGTACATACAGACTGAGTGGTGCCCCTGACATTATTTCTTCCCACAGAATCATTTCTACAGTGCAGATTTGCTGCTTGGACGTGCTCTGAATCTGTAGGAAACCTGGCGTCCTTTCTCACATGATGTTCTGGTCTAAATCTGGCAGCGCAGTCAGGCCCATCTCCGGATCATTAGTGACCATTCTCCTGCTTCTATCTGCCGCTGATCATTTTCATAAGTGAAAATTATGCTGCGTTTGATTCAACCTTTTTACCTCCATCCCTGGATGTCTCTCATGATTACCTTCCCCCTCTACCAATCTGTCCTCACTGTCTTTTCCAGCGTGGCAGTAAATCTGCCGCTGCGGTGGCTAAAAGGCCCGCTTACAGCCTCAAATGTTCATCCTAAACATCTCATCTCGCAAATGCAGGCAGATATTGTGGCGAAGGAGTGGGAAGCGAGTGGAAATGTGAGGCAGCAGAGAGAGATATTGATTAAAAGGCGAGCACAGTGTGGTCGGCAGCATGTTGTGTGTGTTCGCTGCTCTGCCTTCCAGGAAGAACTGCTTTTTTAAAGAAAAACACAAAGCTCGGGAGGTGAATAAAACCTGCTACTTACACCTGTTGGCATGGAGATGAGGTAAATGACTCTCAATCATCGCACGGTTGCAGTTGTGTGTCTGTCTTGTTCAATGTTTTGGGGGTTTTAAGGTGCTTAAAGACAGTGTACAATAATCAAACACTGATTCATATTTCTTAAGATGAGATAAGTCGAGACAAGTCGAGATAAGATGAAATAGGTCAAGATAAGATAAGTCAAAATCCATCAAGATAAGGTAAATCAAGATAAGTAAAGATACGTCAAAATAAGTCAGGATAAGATAAGTCAAGATACGTTAAGATAAGATAAGTCGAGATAGGATACGTCAAGATAAGATAAGTCAGGATAAGACAAGTCATGATACTTTAAGATACACCAAGATAAGATAAGCAAGGAAAAGTCAGGATAAGATAAGTCAAGATACGTTAAGATAAGTCAAGATAAGATAAGTCAGGATAAGATAAGTCAAAATATGTTAAGATAAGGTAAGTCAAGATAAGTCAAGATATGTCAAGATACACCAAAATAAGGTAAGTCAAAGTGAGTCAAAATAAGATGAGTAAAGATACGTCAAGATAAGACAGGATAAGATAGGTCAAGATACGTTAAAATAAGTCAAGATAAGTCAGATATGTCAAGAAAAGGTAAGTCAGGATAAGATAAGTCAGGATAAGACAAGTCAAGATACGTTAAGATAAGTCAAGATAAGATCAGTCAAGATATGCCAAGATAAGGTAAGTCAAGATAAGTCAAGATATGTCAAGATACACTAAAATAAGGTAAGTCAAGGTGAGTCAAAATAAGATAAGTAAAGATACGTCAAGATTACCAGGATAAGATAGGTCAAGATACGTTAAAATAAGTCAAGATAAGTCAAGATAAGGTAAGTCAAGATAAGTCAAGATACATCAAGATAAGTCCAGACATGTTAAGATCCATCCATCCATTATCTATACACTGCTGAATCCTTTGTAGGGTCACGGGGGGACTAAAGTCTATCCCAGCCGACTCTAGTGAAGGCAGGGGACACCCTGGACAGGTCGCCAGCCTATTGCAGATACGTTAAGATAAGTTAAGTCAAGATAAGTCAGCATAAGATAAGACAAAACTTTGTTAAACTCAAAGGAAATTCTTGTGCCACGTATTGCTCTGGAAAAACAAAGTGACATAAAATAAGACATTTAGTGCCTAAAAAAGTAGATAACCAATACGAATGAAGCGATACAATACTGAAATAAAAACTGAAATAAGACCATATAAAACTGGAACAAGTAATTCTGGCAGTTATATTAAGGTAATAAATAATATCACACATGATAATGAAATATTCCATTGAAAACTGCCTTTGTTCTTGCCTGATTCAACTTTTCTACCGTATGATTTGCACTCCTGCTGTGTCGCCTAATTTGTCTCAATCAAATCAAATGACAAAGATGCGTTTTTTTCATGCAGCGTTTAAGTCAGTGGGTGTGCTACTTTTCCTACAGCTGTGGCACAATCCGACAAAAAAAAGTGATAGCGAGCATATCTCTTCAATGGAACTGCTGGAGGAGGCGTCACCTTAAACAAAGCACGGATCCGTCAGAGCATCGAGGTTCATTGTATTATTAACCGCTGACGAGATAACGAAGTCACAGAGAGAAAATGATACCATCAGATATTAGCTTCTGGCTGCTCTGCTGTATATGAAGTATTTTGCATTTTCGCTTGGCGTCAGGACTAACCAGGCTGTGTTTGTATCACCATGTGGTTGAAGTAGGCGTACATGCTGCATCCGGTGTATGTACTGGCTGAGATGCCTTTTAAATGGTGAGCAGACGCCACCTACTCGGTGCACCGCAGGCGAACGCTGGCATGGAAATGGAGCCGACCCGTGTATGTAAGTCTAATAGGGGCAGGTAAACTCCCACTGTGCCGCTGCAGGTGCTGGATTTGTAGACTCACTATGAGAAGATCTAGAAGTGCACCCCTTTTTTATTGTTAGACTTTTTAATACACCTTTTTATTGTAAATATCGGCAATAGTTGCACCCTGTTTCTTTAACCAGCATGATTTGTATGTTCATAGCTTGTTCTTTTGTACATTGGTGTACACTTGATACCTTTGATTTTCCCAAGGGGATAAATAAAGTAAAATATATCCATTCATCCATCCATCCATCCACCCATCTGCCCATCCATCCACCTATCCATCCATCCACCCATCCATTCGTCCATCCACCTATCCATCCATTCATCCATCCATCCATCCATCTATCCATCCATTCGTCCATCCACCTATCCATCCATCCATCCATCCATCCATCTATCCATCCATTCGTCCATCCACCTATCCATCCATTCATCCATCCATCCATCCATCCATCCACCCACCCATCCACCCATCCATTCATCCATCCATCCATTCATCCATCCATCTATCCACCTATCCATCCATTCATCTATCCATCTATGCATCCATCCACCTATTATCCATCCACCCATCCATTCGTCCATCCACCTATCCATCCATTCATCCATCCATCCATCCATCCATCCATCCATCCATCCACCTATCCATCCATTCGTCCATCCACCTATCCATCCATCCATCCGTCCATCCATCCATCCATCCATCCACCCACCCATCCACCCATCCATTCATCCATCCATCCATCCATCCATTCATCCATCCATCCATCCATCCATCCATCCGTCCATCCACCCACCCATCCATTAATGGCAAAGCTTTCACCTTTATTTAAAGTGCTGTTTTCAAATGAATGAAAAACACTGATTCAAATAGGATCGATGGCAATGATAAGAGATGCTGTGGGGGTGTTAGCAGGCCTTCTTGAAGGACAAACACCCAGCTTGTAGGGGGATGGTGGGCCACTTCTTTTCCCATTTACACTCTAGTATTAGTGGTACTGTGTAGAAGTGTCCTGGGAGTCTCACAACACATAGCTCACCTGCTTCTCCTGGGACTTTTCGGTCTCAGCACACCAAGGCAAAGACTCACAACTGGATTTTTTCCTGTATTCGATGTTCTATCTTTAGAGCAGAGGCGTCACGGGTCAGGCCGGGCGGGGATTTGGCTAGGAAAGGTGTTGAGATGATGATAATAACAGTTATCATCCAGGTGACTGCAATGGATTTTCTTTTTCTTGGGCAGGATCAGAAAGTACAGCGATGCCAGGGAGTTGTTTCAGACACTATTTTAGTGTCTTGCAGTCCTTCTATAATAGGTCACAATTACCAGTTAACCAGTACTATATATACTCCATGATGGGGTACCATGAAATCAATAGGGGAAAACTGCACAAAAGAAATCTGTTTCCAGTAATTAGCAGCTTTGCAACATTTTAACACGTAAATATTCCTCTGTAAGAATACTTTTCAATGCAAATTATGTAACTGACTCCCATTTTACAAGCTAATGTCAAGAACAGATCAAGCTTTAATCTCCACAAATGAAAGTCCTTGTAATTTCATTGGGGAGGGATTGGTTGTCCTCAAGTTGTGTATTGCTACAAACAAGCTTCCCCAGTGTCTTTTCTTCCCTTAAATTTACCGAAAACAAACCACTGAAATATTCAATTCCAGCAGCACTACACAGTGTTTTCACAAACTCACTTAAAGAAAAGAAGAAGTCATCGAGGTACTTTCATCTTTTAAGGAAGTTAACTCTATAGCCTAGCATAAACGCTGACCAAGAGGTACGGCATTCCCGACATCCTCCGAGATTCCAAATCTTATTGTTGGGCTTGGTGGAAATCAGCAGGTAATTCAGCCATTTGAAGCCAAAATGGCAACAAAAGACTCTTGTTGGATCCTAAAGGGGCAGTTTTTGGCATCCATTGATCTTTCTGGTAGACCAACATCAAACATCATGTATCTATTGTGAGCTTTCCTCCACATTTTCACCATTGACCCCATTTTTTAGTAAGAATCTCTCCCTGGTCATTGATTAAACCCCTAAAACTCATCTTTGTGTATCAAAGTTACATATTTAGAAGTTTATTTCCCAACAAAACATTCCATTAATGCCTTCAAATGGCTTAGAAATAACTCCTCACTTGGGTTTCCTGTGCCTGGTGCAACTCCAGCATACCAGCTTACCAATGACTCTTTAGCAATTTAGCGAAACCAATTCTGAAGAGGAATAAAGATGCACAAAGTCCCACCCTGAAAGTTGACCGGACTGGTTCCTGAGGTTTGTTATGTATGAAACCCTGGAATCTCAATCTGTTTTTGAGAATGTCATCAGTACACTGCAGTTTCAAGGTGGAAATGCTCACCCATAGTGTTGACTTTGCTCATGATGTGTCTTCCAGCATGTAAAAAAACACCATATGTCATAGATGGCAGCCCTTAAAACTCATCTCAGTGTATCAAAGTTGCATGTTCAGAAGGGTTTTCCCATGAATATAATCCCTTCCTGTCTTAAAATGTCTTAGATGTGACTTTACACCATTGCTTCCTCTAGAATATCCAGCTCTATGAAGTACCAACCTCTATCAACTCCAAACTGCACAATGACAAGTTGTAATAGTGGAGTAATTCTTCTTCATACTGGAAACACTTCAGTTTAAAGGTGGAAATGCTCAGGCATGGTGTTACTTATTTCACTCATGATGTGTCTTCCAGCATGTAAATAACATCATATGGACATCAATGTTGTAGATTAGACCCCTAAAAACTCATCTCTGTGAATCAAAGTTGCATGTTTGGAAGATTTTTCCAGTGAAAACAATCCCTTCCTGCCTTATAGTGGCTTAAACGTGACCCTACAGAGTTGCTTCCTCCAAAATGTGTGGATCTTAGAACTATCGGATTCTATCTTTAAAGTTTAAAGGTGGAAATGCTCGCTCATCATGTCTTCTAGCATATAAAAAAAGCACCACATGGACTTGATTTTCACTTAAAAGTGTCTTTAAAGTGACTCCAACTCTCAGACGCACACTCATCCATGGCCTTACTGGTTTCCAGTCGTGTGCGGCTCTATACTGTGAAGGACGAACAAGGTCCGGGGCTGCCTGATCGATACTTAACACCGCCACTGTCGGCGTTAACAGGCTTGTACAGTCGCCCACACTGCTGAGCAGACGTTTGGCCTGAGGGCCTGCCTGATCACAAGGACCAATAAAGAGAAGGAGATACTCAGCTGGCAGATTACTCAGGAGATATCGCTAATTCTCTGCACCTACCTGCCCTAACCCAGTCTGCTCATCCCCCCGGAATCAATATTGACTCACTGTAAATTGACGAATTGTGTGATAAAGCAAAGGACGGCGTCAATAGGCGATAGAAGTGCATCGCCCAAGTGTTGCACTTTCCTTAAAACATACAAGCTCTCCTTGTTTGCTCAATTTGCTGACGAGAGGCATGGGATAATTAGGTGTTAGAGGATATTAAATTAGCAGCAGGGAAACATTAGCACTCGAACGGCAAACCTGAAAACACCCACTGAATTAATGAGACTAAAGAAGATGTACTTGAGAAGATAATTTACACCGGAAACATCTGAACCTCTGCTCGTTATTGGTAACCCCACTATGACGGCTGAATTTGTAGCTAATCGGACAAAAGAAATGAACACAGGGGAAAAAATAGGAGCAAATACAAACAAAACTAATCTCTTAAAGCGGTTTCGCAAACATCCCTTCCACATGGCATTTCAGTTCTGCTCAAATTACTGAAGAACCCAAAAGACAGACACAAAGCCTCCCCAGGGTGCGGTTCCTGAAGCCTGGTTACGAGGGATTCTTTAGAGGAAGCACAAGCTGGTCATTACATCAATAGTCTCCACTGCCAGGATCAATAACTGGGGAACATAACAAGAAAAGAACAGGACAGAAGATTCTCTCTCTCTGCAGGAGACTGTACGGATGCTGTACACTAAACTGTAACTTCACTGCAGCAGTTAGAAGAGTTTGTAGTGTTTTCACAAAGAGGTTTAATGTTACTTATATTGTGTGTGTAGATTAATATATCGCTTCAGCATCGACACTGCACGATACGAAGTAAAGCAGATGAACTCAAACGCACCACGCAACAGCTTTTTTTAAAGAAAACTCGCCTGCTTCTAATTTTCCAAGACAATCTGTTAAAGAAATCCGTCTCGTAGAAGATTATTTAGTCCAATTTAGGGGTTTGATGACATGCAGGTTTTCTATGTGCGCTACAACATGAGGACAGACAGGAGAGAAACACTAAAAAGGAAGATTTGTTTGCAAAAAAGTAGCGCAACATCCGCTATATGGAAATATGTCAGCAACAGAAACGATGATGTTGGCCATGAGCAGGTATTTTGAGAGCAAGAAATCTATATATTTTGAAAGCTGTTGCCACTGTGACGCCATACGAGAAGGTTTCAGAGAGCTTTTTTATGAATTATTTTAAATTTTCTGTGCAGTTACACTTCCGTATAAAAGCAACCCATTTATTCCAAAGGGACTAATTCTTTCTGAGTACAGATGTTTGAGTCATCTACTGAAAATTCCTGTATTATTTCATATAATAATATATTGCAGAAAAGCTAAATATTGCTATTTCAATGTTTTCCAGCACCATGCAGCCCTCAGATACACTGCGTTAAGTAGTGATGTGCTGGTAGGCATATTTTTTTAGCCTCAACATAGCCATGTTAGGTGGTTTGGACACCATTTTATGCATGATATTGGATTTTCGCTGACGTCCAGTATCTTGCAGCACAGATCATCATTACTGACACTAATATATGCACATATTTTTCCACCTAATTGCCGGGAACATCAGGTTGTTGTGGAATTAGCATATCATTAAGGCTGCTCTCATCATGATGACCCACTGGCAGGTGCAGATATAAAATATAATGGTTTTGTCAAATGTGCACACTCACCAGTATGTAAAATCTGACATAGTAGTTCTTATGCAACATTTTCAAACCAATCCCAGTCCTCCAGGGCCCCTATCCAGCATGATTTAGATGTCTCCCTCTTCCAACACACCTGATTCAAATGATCAGGATCATTATCAGGCTTCTGCAGAGCTTGATGAAGAGCTGGTCATTTAATCAGGTGTGTTGGAAGAGGGAAACATCTAAAACATGCAGGATAGCGGCCCTCGAGGACCAGGGTTGGCCACCCCTGGTCTAGTGCCAGCAACTTGAGCATGTTGGATGCAGCATGACTACATGTATTTTAAAGTAGACTAATAAGACAAACTCCATTTAGGAAAAAATCATGAAATTTACATGGATATAAAACAAATTTAAAGACTAAAAACAGTTCAAAATTTTTTAAAAAATTTAAAAAATATACGCACAGACCTAATGATGTTCAGTGATCCCATCAGCAACAGTGAGAAAATTGGAAGCATAAAGTGAATATAGACACTCAGACTGGTATTGAATGTTATAGCAAGATGTGTATAAGCTAAGCTAAGCTAAGCTAAGAGAAGATGAGATGAGCTAAGATAAGAATTTATTTTATTGTTACTGCAAATTTGCAACAAAATTGATCAATAATCTCAAATAGTATAATAGATAAATAAGCTAAGCTAAGCTGAGTAAAGCTGAGCTAAGCTAAGCTAGGATATGCTAAGCTAAGCTAAGATGAGTTAAGATAATTATTTTTCTGTCAGTGCAAGTTTGCAAACAAAATTCATCAATAATCTCTAATAGTATAACAGATAAATAAGCTAAGTTAAATTAAGCTGAGCTAAGCCAAGACAAGATAAAACATTATTTGTCACAGAGGAAATTCTTTTGTCAGATATTTCTCAGAAAAAAACAAAATGATGTAACAAAAAAAGCTAGAAAACAATAAGATTTAAGTACGATACAATATTGAATAAGTAAATTAAAATACGGCTACAATAAAGGAGTAAAAAGTAATGATGGAAATTACACTGAGCTAATAAGTAATATCACACATGACAATGAAATACTGCACCTAAAAATGAGATGAAAATGAAATATTGCACATTAAACTGACAATGCAGCACATTAAAGTGAAATACCGAACCTGAGAAATGAAAATAAAATGCGACACGATATGGAAAGTGTACTGAATGACTTGTAAGACCACTTAAAAGTAATCAAGAGAAGACAAAGAGAAGTAATGCAGTGTGACGTGCTGCACGCTGAGGCTCCAGTGTAACACTGTGAGCAAAGACTGAAGTACTAAGGTTATGTAGAGAGCTGCAGCCCTTTGGTCTCAGCCTCTCTTACAGCCTCTCTTATCTGCCTCATTCTCCCTCCTCTCTGCTGAGCCCTGCACCTCTCTGAGTGCGACTCCGTCAGTTATTCAGCTGCACGGGGGCCGAGAGGGGTGAGCAAACAGAGCAGCCTCTCCACCGAGGCGAGACGGAGAGAAGACGAGGTGGAGAAGAGGAGGAGGCGGCGAGCGGCAGCATCCTCCTGGTGGCTCTAATGAGACAGAAGAAAAAACCTGGAGTGGAGGAGGAACGCTGCTTCTCTCAGGGTAAACAAAACTCCGCTCGGCCCACAGCTGGAGGAGGAGGAGGAGGAGGAGGAGGAGGAGGAGGCGCTACCGGTGCCACAACTCACTCCATTACGCGGATGCTTGGGAGGAGCTGCTTTCCAGTCATTTCAGGAGCTCCGAGGACAACGAGAGGAGCCGCTTCATCCATTACGGGGGAGGCGGGGCCCTTTCTGTGGTGCAGCTGCTGCCCCAGCAGGTGAACTTTGGAGGAAAGATGCCGTCTGGAGACCAGAACATGACGTGGTTTGATAATTCAATATGCAGGCTGATTCAGTCTAGTTGCATTTGGATGTGAGAGGCTTTGGGAGGGCAGGGTCAATACTGGGAAAGGAGGAAACCCTGCCTGTCAACAACAAAGACCAGACCGAGCTAATTCTATTTGCATGTCTTTAGAACAGTAGGATTATTTTTCTGATCGCAAAAAGAGACAGTATATGTATTAGTTTGTGTGTAAATGTGCTGTATATAATATGTTGTTTATGTCTTTTCACATGATTTCTAACAATAACTGTATAATTTATTCTTTTTTCCATTAATTACAACATGAGAAGCATCTAAGCTCAACATTTAAGTGAATCTAGTCTGTTTATCTACTGCAAACATGTCCTAAAACTTAAGTCACATTTTGGTTAACAGCATTTAATTCTAAATACTGCAGTCGGGCTCATGACAAGGCAAATTCTATGATTTTACACCAGTACTAACAGCTGATTTCTGGCTTCCAGTTGGCTTAAAGTCAAGTCTTTTTCACCTTGTTGTCATGTCACTGTGGTGCAGAGCCGGTCCTACTGAATGTGGCGCCCTAGGTGAGACTCTATATGGCACCTTCCCCCCCTCCATCTGCGATTTACATTCGCTAACAAAAGAAATCGCATGGCATTGTTTTGTGGTAATATTAATTGGGAATTGCTTTACATTACAATCAGTGTGAGCTTTTCCATTTTAGGAGTTAATAGTAATAACTAGTTCTGATATAATTATACTGAAGGTGAATTTTTCCCGATTTTGTGGCGCCCCCTGGAGGCCACTGCGCCCTTAGCATGTGCCTATATTGTCGAATGGGCGAGCCGGCTCTGATGCGGTGGTTTTTATATGCTGGAAGACACATCATGAGTGAAATAAGCAGTGGCTGGGTGTTTTCATGTGACAGTCTCAGACTTACTTCAGGGTTTTATACGTTAAAAAAAAAAATCAAAGGAGCTTTCTGCATCACCATTCTTCTTGTATCATTATTCTTCTTTAGAATTCAGTTAGAACATCATGAGCTGAATTACCCCATTATAATGTGCCACAGTACAAGGTAGAGCAGTTTTTACAGTTACGTCCAAGTCATTATAAAAACAGAAACGATTTCATGGAGAAAATTGTTTAAATATGAAACTTTGGTACAAAGAGGGGAGTTTTTAGGGGTTTGATCAACACGTTGAGAAGGTTATTACCTCTTGTCTACAAAAATTTGACATAATTTTCTGGTTTTTATTGTCCCAACTGACGGCATATTTGGCAAAGTGACTCAAATCAAACATATACAGTAAGGGTGTAACAACAAACAGAACCGAACCAAACTGTTTGGTAGAGACACTTTCGGTTTGATAGAGGTACACGAGGGTACGAAAGTTTTAAGACTATTAAAAATGGCCAATGTACAGAATTGTTTAAACTGTGAACCTCGTAGTTCCCACAGCTGAGGTGGACCTTCTCCGTCTCACAGTTGCACAGTATTGCGGAACTAAAAACAAGTAGGAGTTTCCAGGGGAACACAGGATGTGACGGACCGTTTTTTCTCCTGCCGGTGCTTCTGTGACGTATGGTTAGTCAATGGGATGGCTAATGCTAACAGCTGGAAGACGCTCCGCCGTGGTTAAAACCACCCGTCTGGGATCACTTGGGTTTCCTGGTAAAGTATGAAAAAGGAGTAAAACAAGTGGACCAGACCAAAGCCGTAAGGAGCTCCAAACGTTCAAAAAAGTATGGGGTTTATTATTGGTCATAACTCTGGTTTTACTTGGCCGATCAACACAATTCAAGAACTGGTAGATAGTTTGAAATCTGCACTTTCAACTCGGGGAGACGTCTCGCTGCTACGTCATCTTAAATCGGTCATGTCATTTTGACGTGCCGGTGCGTCCGTCGATTTCAGAGGATTCCGTACCGAACCGAACTGAACTGAACCGTGACTTCTGTACCCAGGTATGTATCGAAACATGTGTACCGTTACACTCCTAGTATACAGTGGTGAAAAACACCAAAAAAATTTTAAAAAATGGTGGTTGTTTTTCTCTTATTTTCCTGCATTATAAACGTAAAATGCACAAATGTACAATATGAGTTTAGTATTTTTTTTATCTCCTCTAGAATGTTCATGGTCTTTAATGTAGAAAAAGGTGAAATTAAAGCTGTAGATGATGGTTAAACAGACTAAATGTGGTAATTTTCTGTATGACCTTATACTCACACCTATAAAGACTGAGGGAGCAGTCGATAAAATGACTTTAAATCACAATGTCACGCATTTCCATATCAGCTCTGATGAATATTTATGCCACATGTTCTTTCTGTCAGAATCAGATTGAGGGAAACTTGACAGTCCATCACCAGATGATAGAGATGTGTCAGTGGTTTGGTTCATGCATATAAAAACATGAATAATGAACATAGTGGGGAAAATAAACTGCTGCCTGTAAAACGCAAAAGTCACCAGAACCTATAAACCATCTGTAAACGCTAACAGTGCAGCAGAGTCACTCTTCGGGAGGGATAAGTGCAGTAAATATCTGTTGAACACCAGCATTCAGAGCTGAATGTGATTCAGTTGTAGTTTTTCTGCAAACAACCTCTTCGCTCCGAGGACGCACCGATACAAAGGTGTCTGCGGTGAGCGATGATGCACTTAAGGAATATTCGGGTTTGTGTCAGAGGTGACAGTCACGTTAGCGTCCTGCAGGCCGACGAGTCTTTCATGCTTGTTCATGCCAACATCGTCGACGTGATGAACGCTGACAGTCTGTTCGGTGCTGCTGACTGCGGGCTGCAGGATTTAAAGGTCTCCGTTATTTACCATAAACTGTGTGAACCTCCAGAGTCCAGCGTTCAGGTTGACAACCGCTGGAGGGGAACTAAGCAGGACGAGATTTAAAGCTGTTTGGATCTTCTCCAGGTTATTTACTGGATATAAATTGTCTTTGGACTGTCTGTGTTGTAGACATTTTTAGGCTGAAGACTGCTCAGGTTCCTACTGTATTTAAGTAAACGTATCTGCACTTGTATTCACTTTGTTTTAATTAATTTATTTTGTATTTCTACTTATTTCTACCCCTGTATAGCATGTGGAGCCCCTATTTCTTTTTCCAGTACTGGTACCACCTGTGGGCACTTGGACAACTGTTGTACATATAGATTCCAGTTTTTTTCCTATTTTTGTAAAACAAGGAATCATCCATCCATTATCTGTACACCGCTTAATCCTCTGTAGGGTCGCGGGGGGATGGAGTCTATCCCAGATGACCCGGGCGAATGCAGGGGACACCCTGGACAGGTCACCAGCCTATCACAGGGCTACACATAGAGACAGACAACCAAGCACACTCTCATTCACACCTACAGACAATTTAGAATCATCAATTAACCTCAGCATGTTTTTGGACTGTGGGAGGAAGCTGGAAAACCCACGCTGCACAGGGAGAACATGCAAACTCCACACAGAAAGATCCTAGGGGTCCTAACCGGGACACGAACCGGGGAAAACAAGGAATCAAAGAAATTCAACTTTCAGCTTCATTTTAAAAAAAGATTTATGCCATTATAACTGCACAAATGACATTTCTGAGTTCTGCTCCCTCCTAGCTTTGGTGCTGTTGTCTCCATAGAGGTGCAGGACTTTATACTGCAGTGAAAAATGAACCAGCAGTGAGAATGAAAACAATCAGTTGAAGCTTTGTTGACACATTTTTGGCATTGTGTGTGTCCCTGTACAAAACAAATAGGTGTGACTGCTTCCTTTGTCTAATTGCAGTAAGATGTAGGTGGAGTAGCTGTAAGATTCCTGATGTTTTCCAGACAGCAGCCTGTTGTTTGTGATTATCTCCGGACTGAATCATGTGTGAAGAAGGAAACCTGCCAGTCTGCCACATCAGCTGCGCTGCAGTGCACTTCCTCTGCCTACAGGAAACGACAAGCATCATTTTCAGCCACGCATCACTGGACACACAACGTTTTGTGTGTGTGTGTTTTAGTGTGTTTGTGTGTGTAGGAGAATAAACAAGTTACTCACTGTTTTTCATGTGCGACACACATGAGTGTTTGCTTCGCTTACATGTGTTACTCGGCATCAATTAGTCCAACAAATCTGTGGCTGTCGTGTGTCTCGGTGTTCCTGCCAACTTTCCACTGAGCCAAATGAAGTCACGTATTTCTTTCTAAAGCATCTATATCATGAGGCGAGGCTTTCCGCTCGAGGTCACACGTAACGAGATGATGCAAACTGCGAGCGTCCTGCCAAGAACCTGCCAGAAACATGTCATCAGGATAATTGGTTGATCCACTGCATGTGAAGCCGTTCAGCCAGCAGCCATTTTAGTCAGACACAAATAGGCAGCAAGGCAAAGGGACAGATGCAGGCTGGATTTTTTACACCCACAGTGTTATTCTGAGTCACCTTGGCTTACTGTATTTCTGTGCTCATACATATTCATGAGCCGGGGCTTGCCTGCTCGTCGGTATGAGCTGTCATTAGTCAATTTGTCAAGTCATGCAAGGAGCCACATCCACATCAAAATACAGGTTGAAACTGTCAATGAGGAGTCAATCAGGAAGCCACAAGTCAAGTCAGTCCTTTGTTTTCCCTCTTTTCCTGCCTTTTGTCTGCAATTGCCTTCGTAATAAATCAGAAAATGCCACCGAAAAATAGCAATTCTGCACAAAGTGCTTCACACTTCGCATTTCATTCAACGATTCGCACCTCAATAGCAGAAAAGTATAGTGCAAGGTGCTGTTTTTTGGGGTTCTGTGTGAGACGAGAAGGAAAAGATCAAACAACCATCTCCAGATCGGGAAAAAACAATGGCTCATTACCAAACTTGAGACGAGCACAATATGATGCGTTTCTCAGCCATCAGTTGCATTGATTGGACAACTAATAAACCAACAAATCAATAGGTGTTGTGGTCATAGACGGCAGTGTTTCCATGTTAACATTAAAAAGTCAATCAAAGCTTCTCCAGAGACATTACAACTGAAAAATGCTTAAAAATGGTGACACACAAATTAAAAACAAGTACGGCATGTTTCTTAAATTGGTATATTTCTTGGATCAACATTACAATTCAATTCAACACTATTTATATCGCATCAATTAACAAGATACGTTATCTCATAACACTTCAAGGTGAACCCCCTACAAACTCTAAACAGAGAAACGAAATCTTTGACAGAACCAGGGTCAGGGAGGGCAGCCATCTGCCTCGACCAGTTGGGGTGAGGGTGAGGGTGAGGATGGGCATGACAAGCATTGGCAACAAACACTTGGTGACAGTGGGAAGGAATGAAAAAAAACCTCCCCTTTACTGGGAAGGTCAAAAAAGAAACTTACGACAGAACCAGGCACAGGGAGAGCAGACGTCTGCTTCAACCGGTTGGGGTGAGGGTGAGGATGGGCATTACAAGCATCAGGTTAGCTTGTTGAAAACCTCCTACAGCTTTTGCATGGACTAGAAGTGATGCCGATTGGAAAGATCACTCATGAGTTACTGGATAAGGTAAAATATTTCAATATGATTAAAGAAAGAACAAAAATTTAATAATATAAGTGCAATTGAAGGAGCAATTTCAACTGGCGCCGATCTAGTAACTAAATTTTTGCATAAAAATCGCTTTCAGAACTCAGCTTCGATATTTTTTACTGGTCTCTGATTTTAAATGTCAAATAAATTATATTATTGTTTCATAAGGTGGCTTTCTACTGGACAGTTTACAGTATTCAGCCATTCAGTCCTACTATTTCCACTGCAGGGTTCAAGCGCAACATTAGCTCTGAAATGACATATAGTGGTTACTGGGTGTATCTCCAGTTCTATTTAGACAGAGGAAGACTCGACAAGGACATTTCTAGGGAACAAAAACCATGCTTTTTGTACTGTTAAGACCTGCACAGCTGTTTTTCACAGCCACTTAGAAGTACCTACCCTTGAGTAGAATGGAAAATGGCCATGAAAGAGGTTCTAGAGGGTTTTAGAGGGACGGTTTGGACTGTTGTAAACAGGCCACAAGTTCCTGCAGTGATAAAATAACCTGCTGTTTTGTCTTGAAACTATCTTTATCTTGGGAATACAACCTTTATATCTATCTTATTCAGTTATTATACTCAACATATAGGTAAATATGATTTGAAATGTCCTTAGCTGGAAAGGTTTACTCAGGTTGAAACAGTTCAATATACAGAACTTTACCTGAGTTGCTTTTTAAGTCATAGCATTTAGTGGTTTTCTGATTGGCTGCTGCTGTTTGTAGCTTGAATTCCTGAGAGTTTACCGTCCTGGTTAGACAAAACAAGGAATTTAAAGACATCCCCTTGACTTCTGGGATATTGATTGACATCTTCCAGCATTTCATAGCTTAAATGGTTAAAGGACGAATCCAATAAAGAAGTTTAATCAACGGTGAAAAGCGGTGGTGGTTGCAGCCTTCTATCACTTTGTATTCCCGACCACATCTGTGTGAGCGTGAGCGGAAAGAGGAAGGAGCTGCCCGGGTTTTCTGCTGTGCGTCCAGAGCTGGTGTCGGTCTGCTACAAACGTGGCTTCAGCAGCACTCAGCCGGCCTCTCAGAGCACGCAGTGTTCACCAGAGCAGTCACTGAAGAGATCGCTAACTGGCTAGAAGGCACTGACAAGTACGGCTTGTTCCGAAAGCCAACACAACCGCACCGCTGCCAGGTCACTGACCACATCTGTCAGAGCCGCGGAGAAAGGGATCACCAACATCGGGATCACCTCTGAGGAAACAACACACCTGGATTAAAAGCAAAGAAAGCGAGGGGAGAGTTAATATTGCCCGAGTCTGACCGCATCTCAGAGACACAACCCATTTCCAGACAAATCAGAGGCTGTAAGTGAATTACCGCAGCAGACTCCCAGGATGCAGCTGAGTGAAGACAGACCAAACCTTCCCTCTGCATATTTCACCACAACTGTCCAGAATAAAAAGTACGGGAAATGCAAAATGAAAGCATCTACACCCACTAGATATCGCAGCTCTGTGATTCTGTATTTTCTCTTAATGTAGCCTCTTAATGTAATGCATATATGTGATTTCTCTACGGACTTCAAACTGGAGCAGAGAAGAAAATACCACATTCAGTGTCCGTCAGCAGCAGTGAAGATCCAACTGGGATCAACACTGGAGATAGGAGGTGAGTCTGCAGAAGGGACAGACTGATTATCTGTGTATTTGGTATTTTGTAGATTATCAGAGTTGGTATTTAATGACCGTTTATTGATAAATCAAATGCACTACTTCAGGTCTCTCTGTCTGTCGTCACTCTGTTGTCTCAGAAGTTTCTCTCAAGCAGCAGGAACTGAACAAGAAACTCGAGCTGTTGCCACAAACCAGGAAGTTAGCTGCTCTCACAGTGGCTAAGGCTACGCTAACGGCTAACGGCTAGCAGCTAAGTTAGAAGGCAGCAACTGATTAACCCGAAACAGAGTCTGGAAAACAATAATTAATAATGTTTTACGATCTAAACCTCAGTAGGCAATAAAAGTGGCAGAACAGTGAAATATTAAGAAAACAGAAGAACAGCAGGAGAAAAACTGATCAATCTCAGAGCGTCCCAATTTAATCACTTTTATCTCTATTTTGCATATTCACTTACAGCCAGCCTTATTAATGAAGAAGCCTAGTAATGAATGACAGGTTCTCTGCTATCACATGATGTTAAAACACTACATTTAATGTGTAGCGGTCCCAAATATCGGCCATCAGACTTTCTTGACCACCAATAATCAGCGTCGGTAAACCCATATCAGTCGATCCATATTCTGCAGCTGCCACCAAGGGAAGAAACAGCAGTTTTTACAGTGCAAAAGCCGTTTCCATTCTTGGGAAAGAAGCGCACCAGGGGCGTGCTTGTTGTTTAGGCAACGCCCACGTGGTTGCGCTCTGGGATTTATTCCTCCAGGAACGTTCAGTGCAAACAACGACACGGGGATGTTCCACTACGCTACCTGCCGACACAGGTTTTTCAGCCTCAACAGAACACAAAAACCACTCCACCCATTCTAAATCTAGAGTGTTTCACTTTTGCCACAATGAAATTCCAGTTGAAGGTTCCCCAGTTTGACACAGCTTAGGAAATTCAGCACAAACTGCAGGTGGAGCTTTACATTTTTTACATAACCAGATCTCTAAGGTGCATTTCAAGCGTTGCAGGAGCACTAGGAGCTGGGTTTTGCTGCACAAGGAGGCTGCTTTAACTGGGATGGTGGCCGAATTTAAATCAGGTATGGTTTTTTGATGTTTTTGCCACCTTTTACTCAGACAATATGGTGCTTTAGGCTTAATGCTACCACCAGCATGCTAACATGGGGTATATAATGTTTAGCATGTTGACTACCCTTTGTTAACTACAAAATGGACAGCTGAAGGTGATGGGGATATCATTAGCTCTGGATTTTTGACCTGATAATAGTGCAAAAAGCCAGGAAGTCCCCTTTGTCATTACATTAATCCTGTATCTGAACTAGACTTTATGCTAATTCGTCCAAAAGTTGTGCCGCTAAAGGAGTAGTCAGGGGAACATGATAGTTATTAGGCTTCCTCCTTGAGGGACAATGGCTGCCTAATTAAAGTTTTTATGACAATCCATCCAATAGTTGTTGAGATATCTCATATTAGAAAGAATTCACCTGCTGGTGCCCCTAAAGAAACAGTCAGGGGATCCCCATAGTCAGTAGGAGTCCTGCTTGAGGGAAAATTACAGCCTAATAACAATTTTATGACAATCCATCCAGTAGTTGCCAAGAAATTTCAGGCCTCACTGACAAACTGACTGGCAGAGCCATCCCCGGAGTCAAGCTGTCACTAAAAAGAAACAGATTCGATGGAGGGATTCAAAAGAAATTCAGCTTTGATAAGCGAATTCAACACTGAAAATACGATAAAATACTGTTTAACCCCGAACCTAACCTCGGACTTCAGGTGCGGTAATGTACAGACACACAAACAGCACATGAGCACCTTCAACAAATCCACAACCGACACACCTACAAGATCAGACAGCAGCATTTTGGCACATGTTCAAAGGCAGCATTTATTCATGATGCCTGTTGCGGGGCATAAGCTAAAGTGACCCACCCTCTGTAGTCCCTGCAAGTGTACTTTGAAGCCTCCTATTGTGTTAGGCCGTTGCCTGAGAGCCACATGAAAGGGGATCACAACTTTGAAGTCGACGCGAGCCGCCGATTCTCGCCCGGGCCACTTAGGGCCGGCCGGGTCTTGCGAATCAAACATATACAGATAAATAAATAAAAACAACTGGTCTGGCTTTGTTTCCCTGGAGATGACAGTGGGATTATTGTTCTCGGTGACTTCAGCCCGGAGCCTCAGACAGCCGTTGCCATAGTGTTTGCACGGGCAGTAAAAGGCCATGTGAGGCTTTGGTCAATAACAGCAATGACTGGATATCAAAGGCCAGGAGGCAGGAGAGGGTAACTGGAGAAGCAGTGAGGAAGCATTCAGATGAGACACATGAAGAAAGCCTACATGTGTGTTCTGTAATGTACACATGAAAGCACCAGGCGTGTATTTATCCCCAAATTTGAATGCATCAGGGGTTTGTCTCCTTCAGTTACCCAGTCGCCTTTGACTTCTAGATCTCCCACCTGAATGGCTGAATGTTCCAGTTTGTGAAAGCTATATTTAAAACATCTGAATGGCCTTGCAGCTGATGGACTCTCTCAATTGAACAACAAGTATAATAGCAAAAGGAGCATGCCGACGCACAGTGCACGACTCCGATCGCTCATCTTTTTTCAGCAAAAGCATGGAGCGCCTTTCCATGTGTGGTGCACGAGTAAAGTTTATAATTTACGAGCAAAACAATGAATAATGGAGGTTTACATACATGCATCACACCTAATCATGTAGAATCCACTGACTCATGTTCATGTATGTGCTTTAAACCTACATGCACATAACGGGATTGGCTTTTTCTGCTTTTTTTATCCTGAAGCTGCTGCATTTATTATTTATTTGTTTGCTCAGTTGATTTTACGGCCTAACGAGGGACACAAATTAGTTACAGCTGGATATCTTGTGATTAAATCTGCAGCATTTCCTCCTTATGTAACCGAGCTCGCCTGCACCGTCCCTGATAAATGAACAAACTAATAAATAAAAGCTGTCAGGGAGGCGCTCTCTCTAAACAGATCTTGGGTGCTACTTGAACTAATACTGTAGATATTTTATTAAAAGAATGTCTAGTCAGCTTCATGGGCAGCTCCAGCAATAATGAAGCGTCAGCGTCTTTTATTGAATTGCACTCACGTAATATAGGATGAATGTCCGAAAACACCGCGCCACCAGATGCTGCTTTCAGGACAGACTTTGTTGTCATTTGTACGACGTCACCTGATCTGGATGAAGCCCTGTGATTGGCCGCAGGTGCAGAAATGTGGTTTCTCTCCTCCGATTTCTTGAATTACAACGTGCTGAAAGTTTAGTATGCAATTTCTGCCCCATGATGGCAAAAAATACTGCCTACTAGGGGTGGAACAATACACCGAACCGAACCAAACCGGTACAGCGGTGTACGGAGGTGTATGGCGGTACGAAAATTTAAAGACTATTAAGAATGGCCAATGTACAGAACTTTTTTTTTTATTGTGAACCTCGTAGTGATCACAGTTTCACAGTATTGTGGAACTAAAAACAAGTAGGAGTTTCCAGTCGGACCGTTTACGCGTATGTGACGTATGGCTAGCAAACAGGATGGCTAATGCTAACAACAAGAAGCAGGAGCTGGAAGACGCTCCGCCGTGGTTAAAATCACCCGTCTGGAATCACTTGAGTTTCCTGGTAAAGTATGAAAAAGGAGTAAAACAAGTGGACCAGACCAAAGCTGTAAGGAGCTCCAAACGTGGGGAAAGTATGGTCTTTATTATCGGTCATAACTCTGGTTTAACTTGGTCGATCAACACGATTCAAAAACTGGTAGATAGTTTGAAACCCGCACTTTGGACACAAGTTGAAATGGAGACTCAGTTTGGCGTCTTGCTACTACGTCATCTTAAATCGATCATGTCATTTTAACGCGCCGGCTCGTCCGTCGACTCCAGAGAGTTCAGTACCAAACCGAGACGTCCTTCTGAGGTACCTAACTGTGATTTTTGTGTACCGTCACACCCCTACTGCCTACCCCAGCTTTAATTACGAAAACTCCCTTTTTTTTTACCCCCCATTTGCGAACCACCAAACTAAAACTCAGACTTTCTTTTTGCAGTCGTCCAACCCAAACTTCCCTGCTGATGTCACCTGAGGATTCTCAAAAATAAAACCAGCGCAACCATAGCTAGAAGTGCAGAGAACTCAAAATGTCTTCTGTCCAGAATGATGGTTATAATGCCATAAACCATAAAAAGAAAACAGTAAACTTCTTTATCATGTACAACATTTTGTGTGCACACATACGCTACTAATACTGGGGGAAAAAATGGAGCTCCACATGCTGTAGATATTTCACTATTTGCATTTTTACTATTATCTCAGAGCGTTTTAGGAATATTTTCAAAAATGTTCCTGTGAGATTAAAAAGCAGAATGTTTGGAGGATGTTTTGAAGCAAGAACGTTCTCAAAGCAACAGTCAGAAGTCTTCATAAGATGCTCCAGTAATGTGATATGTTAACAAAGGTGGAACATTTAGCCTGCAACTCTATTATCACTTGCAAACTACAAGCTAGTTGTAGCTGCAGCAACTTATCCATGTGAAGCAGGCGTTTTTCACACTACTCTGCAAATGATGCAAATGAAAAGCATTTTTAAAAATCATAAAAGCATCCCTAAATGTTTATACAGCCTGACGAAAAGTGATCCTTACAATCACGGGTAAACTTGTAGCAGGTGGAGCGTCTGCATCAGAGGTGGTTATCTGAAGGACACCTGATGAAGTAAATGTGAAAACAACAGGAACCGTGGAGCAGCCTGCAGGACCGAACGCCCCGCATGATCACGGTAAAGTATCTCACATCGCTTTCTCGGCTTCCAGAATAATGGCTGCACTTCAGACTGTACGAAACCATTTTCCTTACGCTCTCTGCGCCTCTGAAGCTGGCGTTACTTCAAGTGAGTTTCTTCTCTGGTAGAAAGAAAAACCTGCTGATTATAGAATCTACAATCAAAGGTCTCCTATTGAGTTTGACCTTCAAAATTAGAAACTGTGTGCTTTTTTTGGGTTTCTTTGGGGTGTATTTACAGTTTCGGATTCTGTGAACACAATGCTTGATAAATAAAAGTCTTCTTCTCACCCCTTTCCCATCGTGTCACGGATGCCGTTGCGCTCAGCGTGTGATTGCTCGTGTCTGGCTCCTCATCAGGGCTCGGCAGTCCCGGGCTCGCCGGCTCACTGTTCCATTGATTAAGCCTTCCCCAGCCCGCGCAGATTTATTCTTTTATTAGGGGTTCCTAACGCCTGATCAGGGCAGATTAAAGGTCTGCCACTGCCTGCAGCTACACTATCATTTAGAGCCTTTCATTAGCACTGGATGGCTGTATCAACATAATTAGCCCGAGGACGGAGCACCGGAACCGTAGAAGAGAACCAACACTGGAAAAATGGACGTTACTGACTGACAGAATGTATGATCATTAACGGGGCAAAACTGAACGTGTTTTAATTTCAAACAAAGCAGGGTTATTTATTTCTCCTCTCTTGAGCAGAGCCACAATTACGTCCTCTCAAATTAGATTTCTGACCAGCAGGATCGATGGCAAACCATGACCAGTCACTTCTGATTGATTAGCTTGCATTTTTACATTTTTTTTAATCAATCATTCATGCGGCGATCGATAGAACCCAACCGAGGCAGCATTACATTCGTCTGTGGGCTTCTCTCCATTTTTAAATACTTTATAATTATCATTTTATACACTAGACTGTGATTCTGATTCTTGCCTGCAGGTGCTTATTACCTCTCTGAGGACAACACAAGGCAAAAAAGCGGAGATGTTTTTAAACACCCAGGTGTGCATTAAAACCCGTTTAATCCTCTTAAATTCATCATGGGAGGCCGATCATCTAAGGGTGTGGTTAAACATCTTTCATCGTTTCATCATTTCCTCCCAGGGTTGCTCCTAATGTGACCCTCTGAGCCAAACTCCATCCAGAGGTGATGCGATTGATTTCAGATCGACGCTGCGAGCACCTTTGGCCATTTGATCTGGCGGAGGGCGTGTCGAGCACAAAACAAACAGCGTCTCACACACACACACACACACACACACACACACACAAACCCCCGATTACATCAAGGCACATTATCTACCGCGGTTGCCTGGCAACCAAACACAGACACACACATACACAACATAATGGTTAATTTGTATCCAGCTGTGTCAGCAACGGGTAGCCAAAACTGAAGAGCTATCCTTCAAGCTTCAGTTTCTGGAAGGCAGAAAACCTCCAAAACAAGCGCTGACTTTTGATACATGACACCATAAACAATCAAATATTCATACTCTTTGAAATTCGGTAAATTATTTAAGTTTAAAACGTTAAATAACAGCCCTCTTCTTCATACCTTATGTCACAAACAAAACACAAAGCTAAATAATAATAACACAGCAGAGAAACCATGTGGCGTTTCTTCAACTTTAACATTTGAATTCAAGTGTTTTGCTCCGAGCGTCTTTCCTCAGTCTGATCTCAGTCTTACATTTAAGCTTTAATTCCTACTTTCATCTTCCAGCATAAGTTCTTGCGCCGCATATGTATTTGCGTGGGAGCATTAAATCCAATCACGGATCCAAACACAGTTTTCAAAACTTACATGCCGAGTGAAAGAAAAAGAAAAGGCTGATTATGGGCCTGACATGCATTGGCTTAGCGCTCTGGATCCCCAAACAGTTTCTGGGTGATTTAGTTGCCGTCACATTTTTACTCGCTATGGGTTCATTTCTTACTGCAAAAAAGGTCATGTAGGTCTACGGAAACAGCAAAACCACAGCTACAAGAAGAGAGAACTCAGAGATGTATTTTGTGCAGTTTGACATAGTTATAAGTGAAATATTTTGCACCAGAGTCTCTCACAGTGTACTTATTTAATTGTATTTTTTTATTATTATAATTTTTTATTTTTTTTAATGCTCTTTTGGCTTGTTCTGTTGAATTTTATTTACGTAATGTCTTTTTTTACCTGATGCTTACTGTCCACACTGAGGGTTTGAAGAGTACAGCAATTTCAATGCTCTTTATGTCCTGTACACATCGCAGTATCGACAATAAAAAGACTTTGACTTGACTTGACTTATAGTTAGAGGTGGAACAACACACCAAACTGTACTGAACTGTTCGGTACAGGAACATTTGGTTCGGTACAGAGGTGTACCTGGGTACAAATATTTTAAGACTATTAAGAATGGCCAATGTAGAGAACTGTTTTAATTGTGAACCTCGTAGTGCCCACAGTTGTGGTGGACCTTCTCCATCTCACAGTTGCACAGTATTGTGGAACTAAAAACAAGTAGGAGTTTCCAGTGGAACACAGGATGGACGGACTGTTTGTTCTCCTGCCGGCGCTTCTGCTATAAGTCTAGTCTGTACAGCTAGCAAACAGGATGGCTAATGCTAACAACAAGAAGCAGGAGCTGGAAGACACTCCACCGTCGTTAAAACCACCCGTCTGGGATCACTTCGGTTTCCTGGTAAAGTATGAAAAAGGAGTAAAACAAGTGGACCAGACTAAAGCCGTAAGGAGCTCCAAATGTGGGAAAAAGTTTGGCGTTTCTTGTTTGTCATAACTCTGGTTTTACTTGGCCGATCAACACAATTCAAAAACTGGTAGATAGTTAGAAATCAGCACTTTGGACACAAGTTGAAATGGAGACTCAGCGAGGCGTCTTGCTGCTACGTCATCCTTAATCGATCATGTTATTTTGACATGCTGGCGTGTCCGTTGACTCCAGAGGGTTCCGTACAGAACCGAACCGTGACTTCTGAACCAAGGTACGTACCGAACTGTGATTTTTGTTTACCGTCACACCCCTAGTTATAATGCCATAAATCATAAAAAGAAAAAAGAAAACTTCATCACTCTGTACAACATTTGTCCAAGTGCACACTGCTTTCACCAGTTCAGGAAAACAAGAGGTTCCACATGCAATAGATATTTAACTGTTTGCATTTTCAGATCCTGCAAACTCCAAGCTAGCTGTAGCTGTAGCTGTAGCAACCTATACATAGAATCTAGGTGTTTTTCACACTCGTCTGCTAATCACCTCTAGAGAGATATGTCACCATGAGGAATGTATCTTCCAACAACTTGCTAATCGGGATACCATTTTTTTTAAC
The DNA here is from genome assembly GCA_024666655.1 of Dascyllus trimaculatus. Taxonomy (NCBI): domain Eukaryota; kingdom Metazoa; phylum Chordata; class Actinopteri; family Pomacentridae; genus Dascyllus; species Dascyllus trimaculatus. Next base: position 26,107,598 of record CM045460.1, read on the forward strand.
ACGTTTGCAATCAGTTAAATCCTTATTTTGCTCTCGGTCCCTCTAATTGCTTCTGCTCTGAGTAAACACAGCCTGCAGTTCAGCCGAGCAGTCACACAATTTTTATCACGTTATTTGCATGTTTTGTTTGTTTGTTTTTTTAACAGGATCTGGTTTATTTTTGGCAAGCTGTGAAATGACACATGCAGAATAAAGTGAACTGGATGAAACATTACAACTTTAAGCTTGGATGTGCCACATGATCCATTCAAGGGCTGCTGGATAATTGGAAATCCAACGATCCTGTATGTTTTTACAGTTTCTGGGTCTAATAAAAGTAATGAATAATTAAAGAAATAACACACCTTTCAAAACTGCCAGTAGGTTTTGGTGTTCAGAGGATTGAAATACAAGAAGCGTAATTTAAAATTCTCATGTTTATTTTAACAAGTCCAAAGAAAAGTCCCCTTCCTTCCCTGCCTTCACTTTGACCAGTGTTTTGTCCATCATCTCTAACACTCACGGCCACTGCCTCTGCAATCTGTGTTGCATTTGTCATTCAATATCCAGCTTGATTCATGCATTTGTTGACGTTTGCATGAAAGCCATTGTTCACAGCACGAGTCCAGTCTGAGCCTCACGCAGCACCGAGGCAGGACGACACAAAGCAGGCATTTATCAGCACATCTCTAACATGGTAGGACTGTTGGTGCAGAGGAGAATGGAATTATTGTCATTATAAGTGGAAATAATGTGAGATGACTGGCTGACTTCTTCGCTCCTGGGAGTCCATGTTTACCAGGTCAACCCTGATGTTGCAAAGACCAAACCAATACTCCTCAGAGCAGCAGAGTAGACACACCCTATTTACTGCAACTCACTATTCACTTGCCTCAAAGATGCAACAAGAACTGAGCAGTAAAACGACCCACAAACACTCAATGCAGATAGAATTACACGGGCTCTCCGTCCAGTACAGAATTCAGTTTAAGATTCTTTTCTGGCTCCACTCTTTATCTCTGAGCTTTTAACACCATATTCTGCATCAACTGCCGTTAAAAGTCCTGCAGTCCAGGCTGAAAACAAAGGGAACCCGTGCTTTTTACTGCTTCATCCTCAACACTCTACAGTCAGAAAAAAAAGCTTTTAAAAACCTGTACAGGGAAGCATTTGCATAATATTTTACTCTGACGCTCTGCTGCTGCTCTTTTTAAGGTTGCATTGCCTTTACTAATGTTTTACTGTCTTCCTTTAACGTTTCATCTAACGTTTTGTGGATTTTAATGTTGTGCACAGCACCTTGTAACTCCAAAATAGTGTTTTATTACCAATATGGGAACTATAGGCACAGTGAGTCGTGAATTAACAGAGAAATTTGGGTGTCGTTAAGATAGAAAAACATAATTACTGGAGGAATTCCCAAGTGTACCTTCAGGAGGCAACTTCAGATGACAAAAGTGAGGATGTCAATATAGTAGAGACAGTTATAGGTAACATACAAATATAACATTTAGAGTGTTTATGACACCCAAACCAGCAGATTAGTGCAAGCTGGGACAAGTACCCCTGACTGCAGTGTGCAGTTCGGGGCGGAGCTCAACGTTGCTCAATGCCGACACGCTATTGGCTGAATCTAACAATTTACTCCGCCCACTGGGACATGAGCTGCATGTAAAAACGAGCGTCGTCTTACGCTCTTAGCATAGTCACAAACCTGTACTTGGCCCTGTATGTGGTTCGGCTCTGAATTGCATTAGATACAGACGTTCCTGAAGGGTTAGGGTTAGGGTGAGGGGTAGATTGCCACCCAACTGTTGCAAAATGAAGTAAAGATGTATGCAATAAGACTGAACATGATTGGTTTATGGAACGTTAAGATGGGTGGAGTGAAACATTGAGCGCCGGCCTGAACGTTGAGCTCAGGGGCTTCTCAGCTGGGATGGATTCCAGCCACCTTGTGATCCTCTAAAGCAGTGGTTCCCAACTGGTCCAGTCTCAGGACCCGCTATGTCTCTATTAATAACGGTCGCGACCCAACTTTTTGAAGTTTGCTGTTCCTGTTAACAAATTAAGGTTTATTTGGGTGGAGTCTCAACATATTTCGATACAGCTTGGGGGAAAAATTGGCTTATTTTCTTGCTAATTTTGGTTTATTTGGACACTTTTGTGAAGTTTTGGGCATTTTTGGCCCATTTTCACAGATTCTGAGCACATTTCGGTTCATTTTTGGCATAAATTTCTCCAATAAGCTGGCAGAACCAAATCTAGAGGTTAATCGTGGGCAACTACTGGTGTCACCACCAGTAAATATCCTGATATTGAAAGCAAACTGTGTCATAAGAAGCATGTCATTTAAAATAAAAGACTTCATATCACTACTTTTTTAGGGGGCATGCTTCTGCGACCCTCTCAAAATGGCTTCACGACCCACTTTTGGGTCCCGACCCACCAGTTGAGAACCACTGCTCTAAAGGATAAATTGGGTGTAGCAAATGGGTACATGGATGGATTGTTCCATTAGGATAAAGAAAACGTTGAAAAACGATTAAAATATAGTCAACAGATGGCGACCTGACAAGCAAATCAACATTTCTGAATTGCCTGAGAACCAAAATAAAAGCCAATTTGTGTGTAGATGGTTACGATAGCAATTATGGAATCCATCTTTAGGCAGCTGTGAAGGACAATGTGTTTCCGGTCTCTTTGAGGAATATGAGAAAGTTTTTTAAAAAGTTTGCACTAAACTTGGAAGCGGGAGATGAAAAATTCCCTGTTAGAAGAAATACAGGAGGGAATAAAACTTTGTCTGAAGGACAAATTGAAATGTGTGAAAGCTCTCAGAAAGCTCTCGCTTGGAAATAATAACTTGAATCCAACAAGAGCAGAACCAACAGTGGCGTGTAGTCGTATTAATATCCTTCTTAGTCCAGCTCTCTGCTGTCAGTCAGAGGCTGAAAAGGAGCACAGTGCCGCCTTCCAGACAAACCCTTCGTGCTGCCGAGGTTGAAATCCCAGCAGCGACCGCTCACATCTATTGACCCGGCCGTGGCTCCGGCATTGACTTTTCATGACTCCTTTCTGATAATAAGAAACACAGGCCATTACATGCCTCCGAAGCCCCGGAGTCTGACAGCTCCCCTGCCAGGCCGCCGCTGAGAGCCGCTCGCAAAGAACAGGAAACACAACTTTCAGCTAGAAAAAGTAACCGTCACTGAACTCCACGGCCCACTTAGCAAACAACATGTACTACTGACATGTACTCATTTTATAACAGACATTAAACATGCATTGCACTTTAAATGTGGCTTGTCGATGCTTCAGAGTGAGGCGGGGAATGTGGCATTAATGTTGAGACAAATGCTTTAGAGTTTCTCCACAAATTATAATCAAGTTTGAGTTGTACCTAGACAAAGACTCTCTGTTAGGGATAGACCTATTATCGATAGATGGATTTTTTTCTGATATATGTATCAATTATCGATAAATTAAATGCGCCACTTCAGGTCTGATGCAGCCTCCTCTCTCTGTCTGTGTCACCCTGTGATTTTCAGAAATGTCTCTCAAGCAGAAACTGAACAAGAAAACCAGGAAACTAGCTTCTCTCACAGTGGCTAATGCTATGCTAACGGCTAGCAGCTAAGTTAGAAGGCAGCCAAACTAACCTGAAAAAGAGTCTGGAAAACAATCATTAATAATGCTTTAAGATCTGGACTTTAGTGAACAATAAAAGAGATAAAACACTGAAAGACTAAAAAAAATAGCTGCAGACAAACTGATCAATCTCAGTGGATCCAACATGAACAAAGGAGATAATTTTATCACTCCTATTTCTATTTTACATATTCAGTTGAAGTCACCCTGATTAACGAAGAAGTCGAGTTACCAATGACAGGTTCTCTGCTATCACATGCTGTTAAAACATTACATTTAATGAATATCGGCCTTTCTTAAATACCAATAATCAGCATCGTTATTGGCCTTAAAGAAAAACCCATGTTGGTTGATCCCTACTCTCTGGACCAGGTAAGCTCATCCACATTTAACTGGGGAAATCACTTCTTTACGCTCCATCAGTCACCACACATACTGTAAGTGGACACGGTGTTCCAACAGCAACAGTGTTAAAATGGAGGACTGAAACTGAAAGCACAAAGCAACAAAATTTCACCGTCACACTGTCCTCCCATATTTTACAGGCTCACATATGTTATTGTTGAATAACACACATGCTATTGTCTTCATTTAATGTCTTATATAATGGTTTTGCAGATTTTAAAGCTCTGTAAAGCACCTTGTAACTCCAGTTTTGAAAGGTGCCGTAAAAATAAAGTTTTATTGCCAACATGGGAACAACAGACAAAGTAAATTGTGAATTAACCAAGAAAATTGGGTCTAACTAAATTGGGTTAAAAAAACAACAACAAAAAAACACAATTATTGGAAAAAAAACTGCATCAGGGCTTTCGGTACTGGCTAAGTTTATCCACATTTAACTGGGAAAAACCATTTTCATGTCTTTGTGCACAGGGACGACGTCGTCTTTTTAAAATTAGCTCAATCAGTCACAACAAAGTACCGTATGTGGACACTAAGGGTTTAACACTACATGTATTCATACCAAACCGGTCGGTACAGGCACTTTCAGTTCAGTACAGAGGTGTACCGTACGAAAATTTTAACACTATTAAGAATGGCTAATGTACAGAATTGTTTTAATTGTGAACCTCGTAGTGATCACAGTTGTGGAGGACCTTCTCCGTCTCACAGTTGAACAGTATTATGGAACTAAAAACAAGTAGGAGTTTCCTGTGGAACACAGGATGTGACGGACCGTTTGTTCTCCTGCCGGCTGTATAGCTAGCAAACGGGATGGCTAATGCTAACAGCAAGAAGCAGGAGCTGGAAGACGCTCCGCCGTGGTTAAAACCACCCGTCTGGGATCACTTGGGTTTCCTGGTAAAGACTGAAAAAGGAGTAAAACAAGTGGACCAGACCAAAGCTGTAAGGAGCTCCAAACGTTCAAAATAGTATGGGGTTTATTATTAGTCATAACTCTGGTTTTACTTGGTCGATCAACACAATTCAAAGACTGGTAGATAGTTTGAAATCAGCACCTTGGACACAAGTTGAAACAGAGACTCAGCGAGGCGTCTTGCTGCTATGTCATCTTAATTTTCATTTTGGTGTGCAAACACGTCCGTTGACTCCAGAGGGTTCCCTACCGAACCATGACTTTCACACCGAGGTACGTACTGAACTGTGATTTTTGTGTACCGTTACACCCCTAGTGGACACAGTGTCCCTAAAGCAACATAATTAAAATCTCGGACAGAAACTGAACGACCAAAGCAACAAAAGTTTTCCCGTCTTTTACAGGCTCACACGTGTCTTCATTTAATGTTTTATCTAACGGTTTGTGGATTTTAGTTTTTTGTAAAGCACCTAGTTCTGTAAGGTGTCGTAAAAATGAAGCTTTATTACCAACATGGGAACAAAAGACAAAGCGAATCATGGATCAGCCAAGGAATTTGGGTTTCATGGTGGTAAAAAGAAAAAAAAAAAAGAAAAACTTAATTACTGGAGAAAACCTCAGTTGGATAGATTACCTGTTGAGACAAATGTTTTTGAGTTTCTTCACAAAATACCATTGGAGACAATCTTCAAGCTCCCGCTCAATCAAATTCAAGACCCAAAATCTGCGTCCAGGCTCTCCGCGCCGGGTAAGTTTAACCGTATTTAACTGGGAAAAACACTTTCTTGTCTTTGTGCACGGGGACAAGAAATAAGCTCCATCAAACTGTCACCACCAGGTACCACATGTGGACACGCTGTTCCAACAGCAGCAGCATTAAAATCTAGGACAGAAGCTGAAAAGCCAAAGCAACAAAACTGTTTTCCCATCTTTCACAGGCTCGGCGTACTTGTTTAATAACACACATGCTAGCAGGCAGATGCTCTGACTGGAAGAAGGTGATTCCACTACGCTTCTCTCTCGGACGAACACAAAAGAAGCCACTCTTTCACTTATGACTCCCATCCAGCTGACACCCAGCGGGCGACTCGAGGGACTCACCCCGTCAGGACGACCACGAAGTCCATTACATTCCAGCCGTTGCGGAGGTAGGAGCCTTTGTGAAACGCGAAGCCCAGGGCGATGATCTTAATGGCAGCCTCGAAACAGAATATTCCAATAAAGTAGGGCTCTGTGTCGTCCTACAGAAAACACGGAGAGAGAGATGAGGAGATGTTTTTGTTGGAGGTAAAAGAGAGTTTAATGAAGCATTCAGTGACAGAGAGGAGGTGGGGGGAGCAAAAGAGAGAAAGAAACATGGCTTCTTTTTTACTTTTTTGCACCAGTGTGAGCAGAAATGCAGGAAGTGGAGGATTCTTCTCAGGATAAAAAGAAGGTAAACACAGTGAAAACAAATATTCACCAACACAGCATGATCTGAGGGACTGTGGTTAATAAATGGAGCCCCGGGAAGGCTCGTTTAATGCATTTAAATATAGAAAATAAACTATTTACATTCACTTGAAAGCAGACAACGACGACGTGAGCAAAATAAACATTTTCCACGAGGCTGTATCCTGTCAAAATGTCACTTTGGATGCGATCAGTGCGGCTGTGTGAGGGCAGAGATCAGAGCGATGAAGGGCAACTTCTACGGAGGCGATGCAAAAGGGGAACTTTAATGGAGCAGAGCGCTTCTCTTTTTTGACCACCGGCGTTACCAAACCGAGCCAAGAGGTCAAGTGGAGTATCTCAGTCTCAGAAGTGGTCAATTTGAGGGGAGAAACAGGAGCAGGTGGAGGTATTTGGGCTGGCTGGGCTGCATTTGGGGCGACTAGAAATGTACTTGTGCATTTCTTGCATCACATATGGGGAACGTATGGGACGTAAGGGCCTTTTGGATCAATAACAAAGGCATGGGGACTACAAAAGGGTAAAAAAAATGAGTTTAGAAGTGACCAGAAGGCCAGTCAAAAGGGAGCTTAGCAGGTTTACTTGTCCCTTTGGGGCATCATAGACGAAAAGGAGACAAATAAGTGAACTTGGGCCTTGGGTTGGACACGAAGAACCAGCTCTAAAGTTCCAATTCCAACAAAATCATTGATGAAATCTGATTGAGATTCCGTTTGCAGTACTGGTTCCTAAATGAATTTCACTTGCACTGCTTTATAAACTTTGTGCTGCAGACATTTACTGTCCAGCCACCACTATCCATCTATGCCAGTGGTTCCCAACTGGTGGGTCGGGACCCGCGAAGCCATTTTTAGAGGGTCGCAGAAGCAAAAAGTAGTGGTATAAAGTCTTTTATTTTAAAGAACGTGTATCTTATGACACAGTTTGCTTTCAACAGCAGGATATTTAGTGGTGGTGACACCAGTAGTTGCCCACTGTTAATCTCTAGATTTGGTTCTGTCAGCTTATTGGAGAAATTTATGCTAAAACGTGTCAAAAATGAACCAAAATGTGCTCAGAATCTGTCAAAATGGGCCAAAATAAGCCCCAAACTTGGCAAAAGCATCCAAATATCCCAAAATTAGCAAAAAAATAAGCCAAAAATTTTCTAAGTTGTATCAAAATGCATTGAGACTACACCCAAATAAACCTTAATTTGTTAACAGGAACAGCAAACTTCAAAAATCTGGGTCGCGACTGTAATTAATAGAGACATAGTGGGTCCTGAGGTTGGACCAGTTGAGAACCACTGGTCTATGCTATGTGCCCTACAAGCTGAATGTCTGCACGTCTCCTCGTCTTCTAATGCATTCGTCTTAATAAATGGCGATCCAGCGTTATTCTCAGTTCACCCGCAGCAAGACTCACTTCTGAGAACAAACCCACTAGTTTGTCACCGGCCTCCTTTAGGGGAATGTGCAGTCAGACTGTGGGTGTGCTAACTACACTCATTAAAAAAACAGGAACTATATTTCATCCATTCATTTCCTGTACGTGGCTTCTCCTCCGTGTGGTTGCAGGGGTGTTGGGAGTCCATCCCAGCTGACAGATCGCCCATCCGTTACAGGGCCAACACACCTACGGACAATTTAGAATCGACCTAATACGCATGTGTTTGGACTGTGGGAAGTAACCGGAGCACCTTAAGTAAAAGTCCTAACAGCACACTGAAGAAGTCTGGCATGGAAAATGTAACTTAAAGTAAAAGTATGTAGGTATAATCAGGAAAGGGTGTTGAAAACAAAGGTGGACAATGTAGAAAAACGTCTCCTGTGGCTGTTTGTAGTATTATTACGCTTGTTATATCATGGTATGGTTGCTCGTGCATTAATGTAAAAGCAGGATTTGACTGTTTTTTAACTCCGTTTTTTAGTAACTCTACCCACCTGAATCGGACATAGTTAAAACACAAACAACAGGTTGACCAGAGAGGCATTCAGAACAACCAGATGGGCACTTGGGGCAACTGAAGTGGTGCAAAAATGCAGCACGAAACTGGCAAACGGGGGCAAACACAAGCACAGATGTCAACTAAAGTGAATAAAAGCCAACTAGAAAGGACAGTGGGTGATTTAAGTGCCCCTTTGGTGTGACATAAGATGAAAATGAAGTATAGAATAATGGAATTTGGGGTCATGGAGCAAAAAAAACAGCACAAAGCTACACCTGACCATATGCACATTGCACACATGATTTATTTAGGCGCCGCATGATTCCCTGAAAGTGTCAAACAGTCGGCGGTGAGTCAAACATTTCCGCCGAGCGCTTCGCTGCGAGTGCGGAAGCCGGATCAGGCGTGTATGACATGACACTTCTCCCTTTGCCTTCCATTAATATCCGAAGGAGCCCGGAGCGCTGCAGGAGGCATCGAGCGAGGAGGATATCTCACGCCCACGCTAACCTCTCTCCCCCCTCCACCACCACCTCGATTTGTCTCTCTTGCTCCCAGCATACTACAACCTGACAGACAGCGTCCCCCCCTCCAACCCCCAACCAAACCCCCCAAGCATCAGCCAACATAAATAATCACATAAAAGCAGCGTGACAGGCGCGAGCACTATAAGAAATGTGACCTTTCCTTCTCTGACTATCCCGTGATAACAGATATGTTGGAGGAGAGTTACTGGAGCAGTTTGCTGTCATTGGTCGGGAGCTGCTTCCGGCCAATAAGGAACATTCACAGGCGTTCAGTGTGATATAAGGTAGATTGATGTTGGTTCCCTATAAAAAGATCCATATAGAAAGTCATTATGTAATGTGAGAGCTGGAGGGACGCCAGGATGGATGTCTGCTCTCGTCGTGTGTTAACATCTATTATACATACATCTAAAACACTCCTGAATTATAAATACGCCGACGGAAAACAGCTGGTAAATTCTCAGAGGATGTGGAGGACTCTTCCGACGTCACCTCCACTTAAAGCCTCCCGGCTTCATAAATAACAGACGATCCCTTGTTTTAATTAAAAGGAGTCTCGTCGTGTTTGTGCGGCCGCTCTAATCGTGTTCCGCCACCTTTTTTTTTTTTTTTTTTTTTGTCGTTGTTTACCTCGTCACAACGTCCCCGCCGCTGAATATGAGATATTTCAGAATAAGAGCAGGTGGCTGAGATATGAGAGGAATTAATTGACTTTCTCACACCAAGCTGTTGCTCTTTGTAACGCTCGCCGGCTCGCTATTTTAAGACAAACCCCCCCCCCCGAGCTGCGACGCCATGAAAAACACGGCGAGCTGAACCATGAGGCTCCATGCAGATTTGTTTTTGCCTTGCATGTGCCACTTGACCTCCCCGAGCAGCTCTGGTTTCTGCTTAGCTGTGGCCGTCGGAGTTCGCACGTCGGTTTAAAGCAAACGCACATGTAAGCAGATTTCTCTCATAACACCTTTTACACCAACATGGAGCAGGTTCAGATTTAGTTCACACACCTAATTTTGAACATTTTCACTCGACATCAGAGCCGACACCCATTTGTGGTAATCAGGGAACATCAATAACCTATATAAATGTCACATTTTACCAGCATGTGAGAGCAGAAAACCTGCCATTCATAGCCAGGCTTCTTCATTAATACAGCTGAATGTGTACACTAGCAGTAGGAGTGATCACTGGATGCTAGGACGCCCTCCTCTGTTTACTGATCGATCGATTGACTGAAATTGATCAGTTTGTCTCCAGCAGTTCTGTCTGCTTTTTCTTCTGTTTTGTCAATCCTTCACTGCTCTGTCACTTAGATCGCCCACTAAAGCAAATCTTAAAGCGTTATTAGTATTAAAGTATTATTTCTAGTGTTTTTTTTAAGAATTGTTCTTTTTATATTGTCTTATTGGTATTGCACAGCTTTAAGAACAGTCAATTTGCACTTCATGGCACATACTGTATGAGCACGTGACAAATAAACACTCTCGAATCTCGGATCTAATCTGTAGATGCCTCCTAACTTAGCCGCTAGCCGCTAGCGTAGCCGTAGCCGCTCTGAAAGCAGCTAACTTCCTGGTTTTTGGCGACGACTTATGTCAATTTTTGCAGGTTTTGTCACAATCAGAAAGGTTTTATTGCCAAGCGGGGTTTCCCATTGATGGAATTTGTGTTTTAGTGCATAACAGCAGCGCATAGATTAAAAAAGCGCTGAAAATTAGGCGATTACAAATCACAGGAAGTGATAGAAAATGCTTCCAGTGTGCAGGAATGTGCAAGCTGATGGCCTGAGAATGTGCAACGTTGCGTAGTATGTAATGTAAACAACTTGAAATGTGCAAATAGATGATATTAATATGCTTACTCTATATAAAGCATAGAGACTGTGGTGGTCTGTGGTAGGGAGACGATGCTGAAACCACAGAGTGACCCAAAGAAGTGCATTTAATTCATCAATAATTGAGAAAAAAGCCAAATAATGGCCCAAAAAATTTGGTTTATCCCTATTTTTTTTACTCAAATTAAAACTTAACTTGCAGATAGAAACCAAAAATTGCAGGTTTTCCTTGATCTGAAATCCAAACCAAGGCGACATCCATGGGTGTGTCTTTTACCACCCTTGATTTAGATCAGGGGTGTCCAATCCTGGTCCTCGAGGGCCACTATCCTGCATGTTTTCCCTCTTCCAATACACCTGATTCAAATGATCAGCTCATCATCAAGCTCTGCAGAAGCCTGATAACAATCCTGATCATTGGAATCTGGTGTGTTGGAAGAGGGAAACATCTAAAACATGCAGGATAGTGGCCCTCGAGGACCAGGATTGCCCATGATTTAGATGGATCCGCTCACAACCAGTGGAAACCAAGCCTCCAACAAAAACCAGCTCAAGACCCGGAGCTGATTTGGTGGGAAACATCTGCCGAAGCACAAAACAGCAGCAGGAGGAAGAGACAAACACACCTAATGAGCAAAGACTGCTGCTGTAATTAAGCTGGCGCGGATCAATCCCTCGTGACTCCGGGACTCCTGACAGGAGGAAGGGAAGGAAATTAGGAGAAGTGACCTTAAATAAATGCACTTACCAGCCGCTCCGACATGGGCGTCTTGTCGCTGGCGGGGAGATGCTGCTCCAGGGCCAGGACGATGCAGTTGGCGATGATTGTAGCGAGGATCATGTACTCGAACGGAGTGCGGCTGGGTTAAGGAGCAGCTCGGGAAGAAGTTGCATTCATTTCGTTTCACAAATCTCAATCACAACTGCTTTTGCACACACATTCATGTTCTCTCCAATACGGCATGCACGGCTTTACAGTGAGTAAACAATAAAGGTCTGCAACGCGATGAAATGAGGGTGCGGACGACATTAAATTGCACAGATCGTGATTCACGCTGTTGTGTGGTTAAACTTAAATCTGGATGCATTCAGGCCACTAAAGCAGAAACATCCCATCATGCTCTGGTTGAAGGCTTTTCAGAAAGAAGGCGTCCTATACTATGTGCTCGAGATCCTTCCAGATGGTTGACCTTTTCCAACCGTTTTCAATGGTTGGCTCATTCTGCAATCCATTTTCACGGGGTCAGCGCCCGCGGGTCAGGGCCTATTGAGGGCCTTCGAAGCACAAGGGAATAACTTGGGACCACGAGAAAGCAAAAACATGGAGTAACATCTACAGGGAGACCAAAATACTCTGATTATGCAGCTTGAAAACGGTTTCCCTGGGTGCTAACTGCTGCTTTTGCTGCGATTTTTGCGCTACATGGCGTTTCCTGTGCAATTACTTCATTATTTTGGTCGTGCAGAGAAGGACGTTGACTTCATATCAGCCGGTCGAGGGCACAGATAAATTGATGACCACTGTTATTCGATTACAGCTAATGTTGTTCTCTCCCGCAGAGCACATCCAGCTGTCTGCTCATGTTTCCCAGCCTCGGCCACGTCGCTGCAAAAAGATATTCGCTTTAATGGCTTTTAATTTATAGTTTCCCCTTTAAATCTTGTTTTATCTCATGGAAACGTGGAAAAAAAACATTACAAAATGGGATTTTTACACTGTTTTCAATCTGAATTGCCTGTTTGGAGACTGTTATTGACACTTATTGATGAAAAACTCCGGGTTCTGGGGTATTTTTTGAAGGATTGCATGCACAAAACAGTATTTCTTCACACTTAAAAGTTGAAAATGACACATGAATCACTTACAAACGAGCTTAAAACGGCCTGATTTGGGGGTTATTTTCAGATCTACTCCTCTGTTTCAACATGTTTCTTCCATTAACTGCGGATTTCTCACTGGTTCCAAGACGCTTCGCTAGTTTTAGGAGATAAAAAAGATCTGAAGGCTGACTAGGACTCCCTGAAGCGGACATTTTTTGCAGTGTTGAGCGAGTGGCGTGGGCGACTTCAGCACCATGGAGAGGTCTCCCAACTAAGACAACGAGGCGGTGCTGCAACCGCGGACAACCGGTGCGTTTTTTAAAGTATAAACTGCGCTTTTTTCTCCCCCCCCCCTCCTCCTCCTCCTCCTTTCATAATGACAACATAAACATGGGGAGGGAGGAGGAGGGAGGACGCATGAGCGCTGACTCGCCATCGCCCTTTTTACGCACGCAGATTTTCTATTGATCTGACTTGTAGCTGCGTAAATCAATACCAATGTTTGGTCATTACTGCGCGTAAATTGCTGTCCAGAGAGTTGATGGCTGATATTGTGGCAAAAGAACTTATCAGATGGGTGTGGGGTAAGAAAAAAAAGGCGGATGTGGAGTGGGTTTTTTTTTACTGCGCGCACCTATCGGGGGAAAACATCTCGGTGTCATGTTGAGATAAGAAGCGCAGCGACAGGTGCAGGAAGAGGAATAAACAGTGAGGCTGCTGCTGCTCCACTGCTCATGCAACAACTGTGCTCCCCACGTAAACTTGACCAACAGGCCCGCGGGCGGTGGTGGTGGTGTGATCCCGCTGTTTGGGGAGCTTTGGATGCACCTGCTGCTGCTGCTGCTCGGGGAAGGATATGGCCACTCTGTTATTCGCTTTGCATACTTCCTGATCAGGTTGTCCTCCCGGAAGATGAACAGGGAGCGGTTGACGGTGAAGCAGTTCTGCTTGACGGGGTTCGGGTTGTAGATGGCCATGGTCCGGGCTCTCTGGGCCATCGACTGCTTGTACATCCTCTGGCCGCCCGGAGCGCCGCCACCGCCACCCCGGGCGCCCCCTCTCCCGGCGCCCGGTCCGCCTCTCCCTCCTCCTCCGCCGCCGCCTGCGCCTCCTCCACCTCCTCCTCCTCCTCCTCCTCCTCCTCCATAGCGGGTGGGTAGATCTTCTGCGAAGCGAGCCATTCTGGAAACGCACAGATCCAAAGGGGAAAATCCAAACTGGTGTCAGTGGTGGGGATGGAGGGGAGACGCATCACAACACACACGCTTCATCCAAACCAAAGCACTGCTCAGACTGTGGAGAGAAGAAAAAGCGCTGCGTTTGGACAATTATGTAAAAATAAACTGGCTTCACTGAAAACCATCTTCTCCGGATCCTCTCCATTCATTCATCTCCAGTGAAATGTAAAAAAAAAAACAGTAAAGTTTGCAGCAATAAAGAAATAAAATCACTTCAGCGCTGCATCCATAACCAGGAATCTAAGTGGAGGAAGAATCACGCTGAAATAAAAATCACATCAGCCGGTTTCAGTCCACAATCCTGGCAGCATCGTTGCCAAACACCAGTTGAAATGTTCGTCAGGGGGAGGAAAAAAAAAGAAAAAAAGACCCCTGAAATCCTGTTATTTTTTTCTCCTGCAGCCGAAAGCGACAATAAAAGAATCCAAACAGCAGCAGTAGTCCTGTGCTTTCTGTGTGATCGCTCGCTGCATGGGGGCTGAAGGCTATAAAGCAACTCCTCAGTGGAATAAGGAAGAGCGCCACGTGACCAGGAGCGGCCAATCGGAGGGCGGAGCGCACGGACGCGCTTCACCGTCTGTTGGCTGCTTCCAAAGAGACCGAAGCGCTAATGAAGTTCACGCAAAGCCCTGCGGGGCCCAAACAAGAGCGCTGATCAATTTATCTTTCGCAACAGCATGGGGGGGAAATGTTACTTTATGCATATCAGTGCGTGAAAAAGATTCACCTTTAACATCTTATACAGCAGAACATGCATGCAAATCAGATAGTGGGGCTTGTTTTGGTAAAAAAAGGAATTAAAAATCATGTAAATATCAGTCAGCTCTTCTTGGATTTTGCAGGATATTTGACTGCATGTCAGTAAAATGGCATTTTAATCGTAAAAAGGGTTGCAAAACTATCCATCTGCCAGATTCTATCCCATGCATTTGATTAAAAGAGTTATAAGACGACACAAACAAGACATAAACTGGCAAAAAAGATACACAAAATGACACAAAAAGGGCACAAAATGATAAAAACTAGACACAAAAGGGTAAAAACAGAGGCAGAAGATGACACAAGCAATATAGTAAAGAAAAATGAGACACAAAACAAAAAATGAGGCAAACGAGACAAAAACGAGTCACAAAAGGATAAAAACGAGACATTAAACAACACAAATTTGACAAAACCAGACAAAAAAAATGAACAAATGAGACACGTGAGAAAAAGACAGGACACAAAAGGACATATATCAACAAAAATGAGACAAAATGACACAAACAAGACACAGCATGTCAAAAACGAGACACAAAACCAAAAAAATATACACAAAGCAACACAGAAAGGGGACAACATAGCAAAAATGGCACACAGAAAGATAAAAACAAGACAAAAAACAACAGAAAGTGAGACGAAACAACAAAAAAGATCCACAAAATGACCCAAAAGAGACACAACATGACAAAAATGGGATAAAAACAACACAAAACAATACACAAACCACTAAAAAAGGTAGAAAAAATGACGAAAAGATACAGAAAACAACACAAACCAGACACAAAATGACAAAAACGAGATACAAAAGGATATAAAGGAGACATAAACCAACAACAAATGAGACACAAAAGGATAAAAGCGAAACATAAAATGACACAAACAAAGACACAAACCGGCAAGTCATAGACAAAAAAGGGTGCAAAATTACAAAAATGAAACACAAAACGATAAAAATGAGACAGAAAATGACACAAATGGCACACAAACCGCCCAAAAAGATACACAAAATAAAACAAACCAGAGATAAAAGGACAAAAACCAGATACTAAAGGATAAAAACGAGTCATAAACGGACAAAAACCTACAAACAAAACAATAATGACAAAAACGAGGCACTAAAGAATAAAAGCGAGAATAAAAACGACACAAGCCAACAAACAACATCCACAAAAGATGCACAAAACAACACAAAAGAGACACAATATGACAAAAACGAAACACAGAATGGATAAAAACGAGGCATAAACCAACAAAAAATGACACAAAACAACAAAAACGAGACACAAAAGGATAAAAACTACACATAACAGGACACAAACGCCGCACAAACCAGGAAAGATACACAAAACGACAGAAAAAAGGGCACAGCATGGCAAAAACGTGACACAAGAAGACAAAAACAAGACACAAACCAACAAAAACACGAGACACGACGACACAGCTAAGACACAATATGACAAAAACGACGAGACATAAACCAACAAAAAATGAAGAAAACAACAAAACTGAGACACAATAGGACAAAATAAAGACTAAGAACAACAAAAACTGGGACAAAAACAACACGAAAGAGACACAACGTGACAAAAATGAGACCCCAAAGGATAAAAACACAACATAAAACAACACAAAAACAACACAACGTGACAAAAATGAGACCCCAAAGGATAAAAACACAACATAAAACATAAATGAGACACAGCGTGATAAAAATGAGACCCAAAAGGATCAAAACACAACATAAAACAACATAAACGAGACACAGCATGACAAAAATGAGACCCCAAAGGATAAAAACACAACATAAAACATAAATGAGACACAACGTGACAAAAATGAGACCCAAAAGGATAAAAACACAACATAAAACAACATAAACGAGACACAACGTGACAAAAATGAGACCCCAAAGGATAAAAACACAACATAAAACAACATAAACGAGACACAACGTGACAAAAATGAGACCCAAAAGGATAAAAACACAACATAAAACAACATAAACGAGACACAGCGTGACAAAAATGAGACCCCAAAGGATAAAAACACAACATAAAACAACATAAACGAGACGCAACGTGACAAAAATGAGACCCAAAAGGATAAAAACACAACATAAAACAACATAAACGAGACACAGCGTGACAAAAATGACACCCAAAAGGACAAAAACACAACATAAAACAACATAAACGAGACACAGCGTGACAAAAATGATACCCAAAAGGATAAAAACAAAACATAAAACAACATAAACGAGACGCAGCGTGACAAAAATGAGACCCAAAAGGATAAAAACAAAACATAAAACAACATAAACGAGACACAACGTGACAAAAATGAGACCCCAAAGGATAAAAACACAACATAAAACAACATAAACGAGACACAACGTAACAAAAATGAGACCCAGAGGGATAAAAACACAACATAAAACAACACAAAAACAACACAACGTGATAAAAATGAGACCCAAAAGGATAAAAACACAACATAAAACAACATAAACGAGACACGTGACAAAAATGAGACCCAAAAGGATAAAAACACAACATAAAACAACATAAACGAGACACAACTTGACAAAAATGATACCCAAAAGGATAAAAACACAACATAAAACAATATAAACGAGACACAACGTGACACAAAACTACAGTTAATGCAGATTACAGTGGCAACACCATTTAAATACAGTATATTATTGTAAAGCTTAGTTCCAGTATTAAGCCTGGTATTCCTCTTTACGGTGCTGTCATCAGTAATTAACTGTTTCATTATTTTACTATTTAGACTGTTCTTACTGTCAGTGTTGTTCTTAGATGCTGTGTTTGTATCCTACTGGTCCATTGTGTTAGTTATTTATTACAGGAAGGAGCTAAGCGGCATGTTTACGGTGGATTCACTGACCTCCATAAATCAGGTAGCAGCCCGTTTAGGTGAACGCTAATTGCCGCGGTCTCCGTCGTTTACCGGAGACCGCGGCCATGCTTTTGCAATTAGATTTAAAGGGAACCGATTAAAAGGCAGCGTCGAAACCTTCCACTTCAGAGCCGAAGCCCGCTGAAGCGATTTCCATATCCTGTGTTTGTTTTTTAAGAGCACAAATGTAAAAATAGTCTGTTTTCTTACTGCAGGACATGGCTTCGTCTAGCTGTGAGTCACCTCCTGTTAATATTCAGAGATTCCAAATATGCTGTTCTGGGCTTTTGTTGCCCACTGATGATAGGAAACTCCTCTGCATTTTTATATTCCTTTGTCCTAACATGAATTACATGACCAAAAGTATGTGGACACCCAAACACTGCAGCAAACAGCGTGGCGTCCACATCACCTCGGCCAAACGCTGCACACTCTGACACTGATTATTCCATATTTTCAGACTGGATATGCTCAAACCTGGAGCAAAACCACACAACAAATTTACTGAAGCTTTCTAACTTCAAATCCTGCCTATCTTTTCACATTTAAAGCATCTGGCTCAGTCTAAATTAACCAGCTACAAGTCAGAAAGCAGTAGTTTACAAAGATTGTCTGATGGGCGCTCTTCAGTTGGGAAAGTGGTGGCATAAAAACTAAACACCCAGGAAGTTTTGCTGGATATAAAAAGTGCAGACAACCATTAAAAAACCCAGAGACACTCTGTCTGCAGGTGAAATACTATTAGATTATTCCCTGAGACTGGTGCAACTCATAATTCTTCATCAGGGTCCAGTTGAACTGACTAATAATATTATTTCATGTTAAATGTAGATGGAGTGCCTTATTTTTTTCCCATATATATATACATATATATGAGAGAATATGATGTAATTATCAATTATGCATCCATGAATTAAGTTCTGCTCGCTGTTAAAATCCTCCGCAGCTGAATCATGAGCACAGATTCCCTGAATACGACTGAGGAGACATCTAGTGGCGTAGTTGAGGTACTGCAACCAAAATCCCATAAAGGAAGATTCTGTTTTTTTTTACACATTTTGTGGAGATTGAGATGATTTTGTTTCAGTTTTTCGCATCATATCATCATAATTTGCTCACAATTTAAACTTTTTTGTTGACTATATCAGGAGCTTTTTCATGTAGTAGGACACTGTTCATGGTGTCGTCTACCAACACAAGGTTACATTACCTTTAGTTCATTCTTGTAAGATTTCATGGGGTTGTTATTGTAGATGTCACAGAATCAAATCAACATATCCACCAATCATCATGACCACTGACAGGTGAAGTGAATAACATTGGTCGTATTGGTGCTATGTGGTGTTCTGCTGGAAAACCTTGATGAGATTTAGACATCCAGGTAAACATTGTCCCACAACAAGCACCCTCCCATGGGAATCCCAAATGTCACTGGCCTACCCCGGCAGGAAAATGCAGCCCACCAAATGGAAACAACATCAACCAATCAGGAACATGTTGAGGAACATGACAATGGCCCAACATGTTGATTTGACCTCCAAACTTCCTAGACTTCCTAGGCCCCACTGCACAAGCCGGAGTACCCAAAGGATCCAGTGCCCTGGTCCTGGTTCCAGACCCCATAGGACACCCTGAGAGGTCCTCTGGTCCATGATTCCCAATGGTTCAGGGCATTTTGGACCACATAAGGGGGACCAACACAATGTTAGGCAGGTGGTTTTAATGTTATGCCTGATCGGTGTAACGTGTCACATGACTGCTAAATTATTTTAAATGCAACGCCTGGCTGTTTCCATTGAACTCTACATTCTAAGAAAGAGGCTCTGGTTTGAAACACATTGGTTTATTCATGGTTTAATGTCAGATACTCTTTGGACTGCTGGCCAAAACTTACGACTTCCATTAATAAGAAGTGGGAGAGTTTGACTTTTAAATTAAATCTATTTAATTAGTACTAGTCTAGTGAATACTTACATGAAGGGAGTGAATCCTTTTGCAATAAATTCCCTTACTTTTAATATTTTTAATGGATGGACATGACTTTGAAGAAATCTGTTTCCACTTAGAGTCTTTTTTATTGGAAATTCTTGTTTAAAACGCCAAAATATATTCATCATGATTCAATCTTAAAAAGCAATCAACATGGAAATCTTCCAAGGAGGTTAATGCTTCTCATTGGCACTGTACTTTACTTGAGTAGTTTAATTTTATTCAACTTTATGCTTCTGCTCCACTGCATTTTAGAGGGAAATATTATATTTTCTCCTTCCCTACGTTTATATGACAGCTTTAGTCACGTTTAAGTTGAGGATTCTACACAACAGATGATACAGCATGCTTTAAAATACAACATAAGCACACCATTGTGGCTTTTAACATCTTAGAAAAAGCAATGTGTAGTGCAGGGTTACACTGCGGATTACAGGTTATATTATAGCTTAATCAAGAAGTGAATTTTCCCTCTACACTTCCCAAAAGTGAGTTTGTTTCCAATAAAAGTTTAAATTATCCAATATCCCACCAAAGATTAGCGAGATCTAAAAACACATTTGTGTATAAGGCTTTTGTTTTTTCTTCTTTCCTCACCCATTTATCATTTGAATGGATGTATTTGCTGTCCCTGTCCTGTATATAAAACTGCATATAAAGTAGTTGAAGTAGCTCCACCTGCAGAAGCTATGACAATAACATGCAGCTGACACACTGATGCTTCACTATTAATATTCTAATGATGCCACATATAATGACATATCAGTCAAAGGGACCAAAATAGTGCCTTTGCATCAATACTTTAGCCACATTTTGCTGCTAAAACCTTTGTATATTTCTTTAAATTGAATTGTGCATGCAGGAATTTGACTTGTAATGGATTCTACATCGCTGTATTGGTACTTTTACTTCAGTAAAGCATCTTAATACTTCTTCTACCTCTGCAGCAACTGGACAAAATCAATACTAGAGGCCTGACAGTTGATTTAAGGTTCCCTTACAGTTAAAAGTAGTCATAATAAGTATAATAATTGATTATTAATTTCATATTTTACCAACCATTTCAGTGTCTATTTGCATATTTTACTATTTTGTTGGTTTATAGTCTCCTAAAGTGGATTAAAATGTATGTTTTTCATCAGTAAGTATGTAGTTTGAAGGTTTATTTGTGTCTCACCTGCAGGTCTTTATGGTGTTGTTCAGGCTGTCATGGTTCTTTACAGCCTGCCGGACTCCATCCTTCCTCCCGGCCCTGTTAACTCCATCCAGGTGTAAAACTGTGTCATACTTCAGCCCGGTGTCGCCACCAGCGGTTCTCCATGACGGCTCCTCCGGTTCTCCAGTGGTGGTTTCCTCCTCTTCCTCCTCTGCGGGCCTCGGCTCGTCTTCGACCCGCTTGACGGTGCGCGGCCTCCGGTCAGGTGACGGAGCCCAGGTGTCCTCGTACTCCGCCCCCAGGGTGAGCATCCTCCAGGAGCCGAAGGTGGCCGAGCGCACCGCTGGTGGGTCAGAGATACTGATAGGTTGATGTCTGCCATTTTTTAAAATGAATTTATACAGTGGAAAAAATACCAAACCCAAACCAAAATTCTTCGTTAGCATTAGCCTAAAATACGATTCTAAAAGGCTAATAGCTAGCTAGTTGGCTAGTTAGCTAGGCCGCTAAAGTAGCAGTTGGTGTCTGAATTAGCTTTCCCGGACCAGTGATTCGACATCGAAAAAAGATATAAATGTCAACATAAACTTCTCAACCCACCTCTGTAGCATAATTAATGTTTTTGTCGTCTTTCTTGTATGTTTTATTAGCCTAAAAAGGGCGATATATTAGCCAAAATATGGCTAAAAACACAACGTCCGTTTGGCTAGCATCGTTAACTTTGACCTTTGAACTGTACACTCATGGCAACAAACGGCTACAGGCTGTTAGCAACGGAAGAAATACTTATATTTAGTCAGATTATTATTAATCTATGAGTATTTACACAGTGAAGGAGTGAATTATAATGCAGACATTAAGTTTAATTTGTATAAACTGTTGTTTTTTCCTGTTGCACACAGTTCTGTTAGAATTAACCTTCTGTTTCTACGATGGAGCATCTCTAATCATGAAGTATTTGATCATTAAAACATGTATAAATATGAGAATAATACTTTTTTTCTATGATTTTTACTAGACATACGTAATTTAAGAAAACAGGGAAATCTGTAAAATGACAGCTGAAAAATAGTTTACCATTTTCCAATCATTAATATACATATTTATTTTTTAATAATAATTATATTTTTGATGATTTAAACAGTAAAAATAGTATAATTTTACAGGGAATCACCATTTTAAAAAATACAGATTTTTGAAGTGGACATTATTTACAGTTTTGGCCTGCTTTTTTAGAATATAAGATTTAAGTTTCTCTGTGATTTTTACCAGTTACTATTTGTAATGTAACCAAAACACAGGAAATCTGTAAAATAACAGTAAATAATTGAAAGAAATTACAGTCATAAAGTTGCATTGTACTAGTCAGATTTGACCCCTTGTGATTTCTTCCTCTTCTTCTTTCCCAAAATATCATTCAAGTTAAACTTATTTTCACACAGTTTCTTAAGATATTTACACAAAGAGGACTTCTGGTGAGCACATACAAGGAGACTACTTTGAGACAGATGGGATTCAAATTTAAATCAGGTATGATTTTTGTATGCATAGTCTCAGAACTTTTTGTTTGCACCTTGTACATGCAGTGTTTATGTCCTGGTGACCACTGAAAATGCAGTTGTGGCTGTGTCCCCCTGTGTATCTCAAACCTCTGTGAACTCAGTACATCTACTTTTACATTTTTTCCATTATGTGCCTTGATAATCACAACTAAACTTGCCTGTCAGGTAAAAGGCAGCCATTTGAAACAGTGATTTCTAGTTTTTATTGTTCCATAGCTTACGAAAAGTCTATCTTTTACATATTGTCAGTCATCTTGATTGGAAGTCCTGCCCCTACAGTAAAGCAACAGGCCTTTACTCCTGAGCCCTGATGGCTATTGGTGCTACAAAATTACATATTTAAAGTAGATATACAGAAGAAATCCGAGTGAACGTACCATAAACCAGCGTAGATCGCCTCTCCGCCCATCTGGAGTAGTAAGGAACTGACCTCTTCATGACTGATCTCCAGCTGAGCCGTGGAGAAAAGCGACGTTTTGACCCTCACACTTTTCATGTGCAGACTGACTGGAGGAACCTCTGCATGGCACCAGACTGGGGCACCAAAACCCAAACAAAAAAAAAACAAAAAAGTTTTCTCCCACCTTGGAATGCGG
Organism: Dascyllus trimaculatus; assembly: GCA_024666655.1. Lineage (NCBI taxonomy): Eukaryota > Metazoa > Chordata > Actinopteri > Pomacentridae > Dascyllus > Dascyllus trimaculatus. The sequence goes on from CM045460.1 coordinate 26,130,338, forward strand.
AAAGGCTGCTTCCTGTCCTGCCAGTTAAGAAGCCTGTTATCAGACCAACCGTCTTCGATGCTCGGGGAGAAATTTCTCTGATTCAATTATCGACTTTGTTTTCGCTGTCCACCCTGGTAATCAGGAAGGGAGCAATCATCGGCCAGTTTACGGGACCTAAAAGGCCTGCAGATGCACGGCCGCTCACTTCCTGCTGCTCCCTGGTGCTACAGGGGACCTTTTACATCCAAATCCACTGGGTGGTTTTGGATGACAACAGCTGATCATTTTTCTGTTCTGAGTGGGAACGACCTGAGCAGACTGTCACAGTATTGTACTTTACTTCAATATTTATATTTTGAGAGACTTTATTTTCCTAAGCCTCAGAGGGACATGTGATTCTCCAGTTTACATTTATCTGACAGCTGTAGTTGTTCTAGTTGTTAGTGAGCAGATTAAGGGTTTTTAGCTTGTAATATAGGCACATGGGGGGTAAATATTACACAATTTAGCATTTCTCACCCTCTAAAACACACCTTATTTCAGTTTTATGAACATTTATTTCAGCCACAGTATTGGCTTGGCTCCCCTCTGGTGAAAATCAAGTTTTTTTGCATAGTTAACATGTAAAAGTGATGTTTTAAATATCCTGGAAGACATATCATGAGCAAAATAAGCACCCGGCAGCTTTCATAGTCTCAAAAACACAGACTTCCAGGACTTCATATGCAACAAACCTTCTATCTACTTGCAGGTTGATGCTTTCTTTATTATTATTCTGAAATAGTTTCTGGTTCGAGCATGTATGGCTGAATTGCTGCAATATTATAATTTGCCATAGTGTAGTGTAGTTTTACAGGGTTTTAGCGGAGCTGTAGGTGAGCTGGTGTGCTCAAACTGCAGTAAGTAGCAGAGAGGTTGGTGGAGGATATACTAGATCTGCACAGTCTAGAATAAACACTGGTGTAGAGTGGCATTTAAGCCATGTAAAGGCAGGAATTGATTATTTTGATGGTTAAAGTGTCTTGAATAGATGAGTCTTAAGGGATTTAATCAATGCCTGGAGAGGGACTTTACATAAAATACCATATAGTGGATGAACAGCCGTGGATATTTAGAAGTTATTCATGATTCCCAGACAGTTTATCCAAATGATCCGTGACTCTTCCTACAGTACCAGCAGCAGGTTGAGTTTTTTCGAGTCAAAATTGCAATACTACGTTGCCCTTTGGTTTATGAACAAGCTCTTAAAGAAATCAAATCTACTGACGCCCCATTCCCTTTAGCTCCAGCTGTACTTTGTATGTAGCGCTAAATCTCACCACGCTAAACACGTGCTAATTTTCCTTGCGGCATATTAACACTTTCCTTGTTAATGGTTTGCTAAAAATCGCAGCTGTGTCAAAGAAGAGCCCCACAGTTACTGACTTCTCCATAGACGCTGAGTCTTATTATATTATCTTAAGTCCCTCTCCAGTCGCTGGTTCAACCCCTAAAAACTCATTTCTTTATATTGAAATTATTTATCTGCTTCTTGCCTTCAGATGTCTCGGAAGTAACAAATTCTGTCGCTTCTATTAAAATGTGCAGATAAATGAAGTTTCCGGTTCTTTCTCCATTCACTCCTTAAATCTCGCTGTAGCTCGTGCTCTCACACCCGGCAGTAAACACTTTGGTTGTGCTGGCAGCCAAACGCATGACCAATTTATTTCTCCATTCACTCCTTAAATCTCGCTGTAGCTCGTGCTCTCACACCCGGCAGTAAACACTTTGGTCGTGCTGGCAGCCAAATATATGACCAATTAATTTTAATATATTCAGAATGTTATATTTAAGAAAACGGATAAGTGGCGATAGTCTAATTTTCTTTTGTTTTTTCCACACTTACACAGACCTGGAAACTACTAAAGTCAAATGCCATACTGGGTAAGATACCTGGAGATCTTAGGCAGACACAGTTATATTCTGGGAAGCGTAAGTGGAGCGGTATCAACACACTAATGGGAACAAGCGTAAGTTATTGCAACTAAAATATGAGATGGATCAGCCCCTCTGCTTTCATTTCCATTGTCTTCAAAAGATGGCAGTAAGTAGGAGTGTAGCATCTTTAACAATGAGTATTTTAACCCAAGTGTCTTTCTAATTCTTAAATTTCTCCCTTGTAAAGTGCTCTGAAACTACCACGCTGGCATGAAAAGCTCTCCAGAAATCACAGCACAAACGAGAGGCTTTAAAAACCCGAATTAATTAAGTGTGGGAAGCATCAGCCGCTCTTGACGCTGCAGCTCTTTGAATATTTCAGCGCCGGGACCTGAGCCCGTCTGTCAAAACTGGGCCGCCGCTCGGTTCGTTCGGGGTCGAGCCGGCGGCGGGCTTCGGTTTGAGGATCTTGCAGTAATGCGTCTGCGGTTGACAAGATAAGGAGGCTAAGAAGCAACATCTCCCTGGATATGAAGAATCCCTGCAAAATTAAAAAGCCGAAGAGGCGACGCGGTATTTAAATCCAACACTTTCGCTTAACATCGCGGCAAACGGGTTCGCCTTCATGCAGACTGCAACCAGTAGACGTGTCAAGATAAATGCATTAGTATTAAATTTATTGAAAAAGATACAACCAATCAGATGGATGGTTCACGGTCCAGAAATATGTAACAGAACGTAATGGAAGTGCATTTTTATAACCTTTTTTTTTTCATTTATACCTTTCAAGACTTTGCACAACAGTCACTGCTTTACTAACAACATTTAAAATGACGGGTTGGCTTCTGTCGGCAAAATCATGAAACAAAATTAAAATCTAACTACAATAACTACGATTAGAAAACCGGAGACGAAATTAAACATAAAAAACTTAAAAACATTCTCTTATTTTACAAACTATGTTCACTTGGGTAATAAAAATGAGAACAAAA